>JAPMOQ010016150.1:4253010-4270342 GCA_026543055.1 Argiope trifasciata | reverse complement strand
ACGACTATGAATGAGGTTATGCCAAAGACAAAAGTATAACGAAAACAAGGAGACAAACGTCCGCATGTAAAGAGAATCCGACATTTCATACGCACCAACCTAATAATAAAACTGGTTTCCAGAAATAAATTTGGATGTAGTTTTAAAATTTGAGAAAAATAAGTGTTGCTATTGGAAATTTTGTAATCTAACCTTATTCAATTCCTACTATTAGTTTACACTCACCCTGTAGTTATAAATCTTTTAATTTTCAGTAATTAATGAAATACTTCTTATTCCACCACTCAAGTTCGAAGGCATTCTTTAAAACTTCTAATGGATGACACTTAATGTTAATACAGTTTTTCAAATATTAACTCATTAATGAAATTTAATTAATTTGTAGTACTCTTTAGAGGTTTAGCAGTTTGTAATAAAAATGGAAATCAACAGGCAGTGGTTCAATTGGTAAAATGCAATGATTTTATGTGAAGTTGAATGGTAATTTTATACGATCATGTGAATGTGAGATCAATTCTTGCAAAAATCAATAGTTTTTTTTGATATCTAGAATTTTTTGATAATTATTTAATAAAATGTAACGAAAATAATTTTTTTCTTTTTTGACCTAAGAAGGAATTCAAAAGTTTTATATGTAATATTTGTTTCAATATATAGACAACCCCCCACTAAATTTTAATTCAAAAATTTGTAAGTATATGTTGAACTTTTTTCATATGACATCTTTGTGATTATATAATGAATGATGCCAGATTAAATCTGGGTGGCTCCTTCTCCCCCCCCCCCTTCCACTGCTATTCTGCATTTTATATGTCTGGAGATTGGTGAACATGCTGTTGATTTGCATGCTCAAAATTTTATTTACTATTCTTTTGAAGATTTAAAGTTAAATATTTGTTATAAAGTTAATTATTTGTACTTTCAAAGCATAAAACATAAGTTTGTTTCCTCTTTTTTTTTTTTCCCATTTTAATATCAAATTTTAGTTTGAGACGAAATATATTTATTGATGTTTTATATTTGTTTTCTGAAACTACTAAAATTTTTTGTTGAAAATATCCTAGTTTGATTTGTTAGGATTTATAACCATTTGAAAATAATATAGCTAAATCTAGAACATAAATTCCTGTTATAACTGAAATAATGTTTGGTATTTTGTGATTATTAATCCATTGTTTGTTCCTAATGCGCATCTGTATGCAGAAATGTCAGCTTAGCTTTAACAAGTTTTGTATCTGAGTATTTTTTATTGCTCTTAATCAATAAATGTTAAATTTAAGGAAAAAATGCCATTTGATTTTAAAATATGTCCTCTTTAGAAATATTTAAATTGTATAAGGGGCCATCTATTTATTTATATTTGTATAATTTTTGAATTTTTCAGTTGTAACCTCCTGATTTTTAAAAAAAATCTTTTAAATGGGTATGCATAATATGCTCCAGTCAAATTAATTCAAAATAAATGGTGATATGAAAGAAAAAAAATTAGGGGCTGTTTCGATGTGTTCAAACATAGTAAATAGATGCTTGTATGCATATTTGGCTTTATTTCTTCTCTTTATTAATGCTTTCTAAAAAAAAAAAAAATTAATTCTTTGTGCAGCTTATCTTGAATAATGATGAAATATGAATAAATAAGAATTCAAAACGTATATTTTTGTGTGTTTAATTGCAAAATATAATATTCTTGTAGCACTAAAATTGGGTTAAATTAAAAAGTTACAGCTGTGTAAAAAATAAGATATCTGAAAAATTCTTTTATCATTAAAATATAAATATCATAATGCTGTTGATTTGCATGCTGTAGTTTAAAAAAAGGATACTTTAAAGTATTTGCAGAATAATCTCTTTTTTATGAATTTGTTCTTTCTTTTCACACAAAACAAAGACCTCACACAAAAATATGAAAAGAAAAGAAAATCCTAAATATGTCATATCGTACTCCTCGCCTTTACATTTTTTTTAAAAAAAGGAAGACTGCTTTAATTTAAAGCATCATTGGAAAAGCATGTTTGGTGTCACAATCCATATCAATAGGTTTTATTATTTTTATTTCTGCCAATGAATCCTTTTGTAAGTTTGAGATGAGAAAATAATTCTACTTTTAAAGTTTTTGGTTATTACTGTTTTTCTTAAATTTTTTAGCAGGGCTAAATAAAATTTGGTTCTGTCAAATTCTTAAAAAAGTAACTTAAGAATTAAAAATAAAATAAAATACTTATTCTTATTTTTAAAATTACATAATGGTATCTTTGCTTATTGAATTTCAGTGTTTAATAAAAAAATATTATTAAAGATGCCTTATATCTTGATTCATAAATTTCAGTTATTTATAATTCCTTGAAATTACAAACTCTTACATGTATTCAAACTATTTTTTTATAACTTGAATATATATTTAAAAAAAATTTAATTTAAATTTACTTATGGAGCCGACCCCTTTATATGGATTTTTTTTTCCAGATATTTATATAGGGATTAAAATTTTACAGCAATAAGCATTTATATTTTTATGAAATCATTTCTAAATAAAGGCGACATCCAGATATTTTTTGAAGGACTAAACAAGTAATTGCATATATTTTCAATAGAGTATATATGTTCCAGGTCAAAATAGAACTGTCAGTTTGAATTGGTGTCCAATTTAAAATCATGACTGAACCCCGATTCTATTCTAGTTAGTGGAACTAGCATGTAGTGTAATATTGATTTTTAAACTGCATTTAATAAGACTTTTGAATAGGAAGCAACATTTTTTTCTTATAGAGTAGAATCATTTTTTTATACAGTATTTGATTTGTGTTCTGAGTGCATAGCCTCATGAAAAATCCTTAAAAAGTGCTTACATTTGAAAATAATTTTTTAAGCACCTTAAAAGAGCTTAATCTTGGAAGAAAGGTCCTTAAAAGTGCTCAATTTTCTTGAGTTGTGCAAAGATGACATTCTTTTTTGTTTCCTCATTCGATGAATACGCTAAATCGATAAGTCATACAGATTTATTTACTGGATATATGAAAATGGAAAACTGACAAAATGTAGCATTCTGTGAAGGGATACAAGAATTTTAACTCGTGCTAAGATAATGGTTAATGAACTTTTTCTTTCCACATTTTTTCAATATTGGGTACTGTATTGAAGTATTGGAATGGTTATTCTGAAAAAGCAAAATATGAAATATGTTAAATTGGTTGGAACTCAAAAAATGTTTTAACTTCTTTTACATACTGGTACTCTATTTAAGAAATATTGAAAAATATCAAAAGATCTTGACTATTAATCTTATTAAAAATGATATAAATTTTTGGTAATGATTATTTTTTCATTTTTATTATACTTCTTCGTTTTTGTCAAAACCAAATAAACATCATTTGTTTACTATAAAAGAAATTGAGCACAAATTATGAAAATATAGAAATAAATATTACAATTTAAAATTAACTTTTTAACATTTTTTTTTCAATAAAAATTGCATTATTATAAAAGGGGAAAAAACCTAGGATTAGAAAATTTGCAGGCTTACATATGCATACATGTACAAAGGTGCTTAATTTTTTTGGCTAAGGTGCTTGAAAGTGCTTAGTTTTTGCTGCACTTTCTCACTACGAACCCTGATGTTGCATTTACTAGAGCACTAAATCTTTGTTAATTTATCACAGACCTGCAATTTCTCAACACTTTTCATCAATACATTTTGTATAGAATTTGGCATTATCAAGAAACTATATAATAACACAGCTTTATTCAAAAAATATTTACCTAATTTCCAGTAATAAGTTTGCAAATAAAATTGTCAAAGTTATTAATTGCTGAAATTTTTTTGTGTATTATGAAAAATAAATTTGTTTGATTCGTATTCTTTTCTTATTATCTTTTACTTTTATTATTTATTACACCCTGCTATTCTTATTCATTATAAATTTATCTCATCCTATCATTATTTTCAATACTTTTCTGATCCAGAGTTTATAAAATTGTTCCAGAACTGAATATGGGATAATATGAATGGGACAATCTTTTTTTTCAACTTTTTAGTTTTCCTATCTCTTTTTTAGTTATTTTATTAATCCTATTTGGAATAGAAATAATTATTTGAATTTCTTTTTCTCTCTTGTGGGATCAGCTCTTTAGTTTCTGCACTATTATAAAATGTATTACTAGGTGTGATCCAAGAAAAAGTTAACAATGCAAAGGACAAATATAAGGATACAAATGTAATTAAGAGACATGTGATGGTCCTTTCTCTGCATAATTACCAAACCTTTTGAGGCATTTATCACACTGCTGGACGAATTTGTGTAACCTGTCTTGGTAATATTCAGGCTCTTGGCTATTGAGCTAGTTCTTGGCACCTTTTTGAGTGTCGTTTGATATGAACCTTGTTTTGGATAAATGTTTTTTCTGTGCTGGGAAGAGAAAATACTCTGGGAGCATGCAGGGGGGGGGGTGACTTCAGACTTCCCACCTAAATATTTCCAGCAATCTCTGCCCACTTTAAAAGAATTGCCTGTTTCACTGCCTGTTGTCTACTCTTATACGTTTCAACGATTTGTCTGTAATGTCCAATGAGGGAAAATTCTTGGCCCATAGAGATGTATCATGGTTTGCTTCTTTGTGTAGTACTACTTCTCTAGACATCTTACCATTACTGTCGCTGTTTCAGGTCGTAGTAGTAACACTGTCTGCTCAAATAACTGGTATAGACAATTAGCATGATCTGTCTCCACTCTGGGTTACCATAATTCTACAATTTCTACTTTCCAAATACTGCTGCTTATGAACTTATTTTTTTTTTGGGGGGGGGGATAACCCTAACTGCTTATATCTATCTCTTTATTAAATATAAATAAATATATATATTTCTGTATAAATACTTCAAAAGCTTATGAAGTTTATCTTGAAACAGATGACAGAATATTGCTTTAAAAGTAGAATTGAAATTTGGCTTATGAGATATTGAAGTTAGAGTAGCATGGTGCTTTTTATGTGATTTTTAAAAAATATATTTTGAATTTCTTTGTTTATCTGTGCCAAGAAAACTTTAAAAAAAGATTAAATAATTCCCCTGTAAAGCAAATCCTGGATTGAAATTGGGTATTGAAAAAAGTGGGATGGTGGATCCAATACTCCATTTTTTAAAAATTATGTAAATTACAATCAGCAAAATTATATATAAAATATAGTGGAAAATATCTGTTTGCTTTCCTTACTTAATTATAATGCCCTTTTTAATTGATGTGTGATTTAATTGATGTTTTGAATAATAATTTATTTCATGAGACAATAGTTATAGAGAAGGTCTGTTGAGGATCATCTGCATTGAATGCATTCTAATTTAATCAGATAAGCATAATAGAACACTTTTGCATGATCTGTATGGTCTATCTTTTCTCCCCTCATTTGATACAAGTATAGAGCTTTTTGCTAACCCATTTATACAATTTGCCTCAGGCTTCATTATCGATGTCGGTGTACTTTGATCGATTCTTATTTCAACATCTTGTATTATGCCCATTCAATGGTTTTTGTACAATCTTGACTATCCATTATGATAGTAAAACTTCAGTTCATATTTTTTTTTCATTTTTCTGTTCTTTAATAGCAGCTAAACTAATTTTGCCATTTTTAATTTCAATTGTGTTCAGTTTATATATATTTTATTGATTATTTAAACTATCTGTAATATTCTTAAATGCATTATTGAAAGAGATTAATTTCCAGAATACTTTGGCATACAAGGAAATATTTCTTTAATTTTGGATTCCAACTGCGAGTGGGATCATGTGTATGAATTATTTGTGTTAGAAAAACATGGACATCTGAATTAGTTTTATAAATATAAATAACAAAAGTTGATTCTAAGTACTGTATATTGAAACATCTAATTAAAGTGTTACGAATAAAAGCATTTGATATTTTGTGTTATTTGCTATTGGCTCTGGTTTATTTTCCTATTTCATTTTGCCACAAGTATTTACATTTCAAATCGGTAAAATAGTTTTGTCCATTGATAAATTCTTTTTAAAAAATCACGTTTGATAGATATCTGAAGAACTGAAAGTTAAGAAGATTTGAAGAAAATTATAAATCAATTTTATTTATTCTTAAGCAGTATGTGGTATTGAATATCAATTGTCATTTTTATAATCTTTCTTTAGAGAAAAGGCATGGAACCAAAGAAGATATTACTTCTAAACCATCAACCAGTTGTTTTAATGCTTCCTCTTCTCGTTCTTGCTATGTTACACCTCCTTCCAGGAATAAAGTAGCCTCATGGAAAATGAGGAAAGAGACATCTTGCGGTGCTGTTCAACCATCCTCTGTCAATGTAAATACATCAGCAAACTTAGTAAGAGTAAGACCTCAAAAACCAAATTGTAAGATGGAAGCTGCGCCATACCATAAACATTCAAAGTCACATTTATTGACTTCAAAGAAAAATAACACTGAACCAGAGCTTTCTGAAACAAGACTTCCAGCCGTGACTTCTAATATTCCGTCTGCATCTATTTTGCAACATACCCCAAACAGTTCTCTGTGGAATGAAATTTCTCCACCTGTAGAAAATAACTTTGAAAACGATTCTGTTCAGTCTCCTCAATCTAATTCAGCAGCACCTGCAACACCAGATTCATCAGCTGAAAGAAAAATACAAAAACTGGTTTTAAGACGAGGTAATTTCAAATGCATATATATATATATATATATATTTTAAGTTAGTCAATGCATGATGAAAGGTAAGCACAAGTACTGAAATTATTTTGAAGTCTTTTTTTTTCCTTCATAATTTTAATAAATTATTTCTATTTTTATTAGATGTTTTTGTTGTCTTCATACTGAAAAGATTTTCTTCAAATTTGTGAATATTTGAGAATATTGAGTTTCTGCTGGTCTGTTGTGATGTAGATTCAAAACCAAGGAACCATTTCTCTGATATTGGTTGCTTTTTGTGGGCCTTCAATTAAATAAATTTGATGTGAATCGAATTCAGAATTTAAAAGGCAGCATGATTGTCTGGAAGATTCATGAATTTTCTTCTGACCCTGATAGCCAAAATGAAGTGGTTTGTTTTCTGCAAATTTATATATTTTTCTTCAAACATATAGAAATTGAATAAATGTGGCCAGTTAATTGCAATGTTTAAATTTCAAGCTCCATTTATCTATTTTTGAAATATGATAACATTCTTATAGAGAATTATTTTGCATTCTATAACTTGATTTTCTGTCTACACTGATTTTTTGATAAAGCTGATATTTTAATGATCTTTTATTAATATTATGGAACTCATATTTAATATCTGCAGTCTAATCTTACCAGTTTGTCAAATAATAAGCATTAGGATAGTCTCATCAGTTGACATTTTCTTATCAAGATAATGCAGGTAATATATTTAGATCAATTATCTTTAATAAATTTTTAATTTTGTATTTATTTTATTTCTAAATATGAAGTACCATCGAAATTTGATTTTAAAAAAATTATTATTCACAGCAAAAAGCTGAAGTAAAATTTATCTCTATTTATAATATTTTATTTTACAAACTTCTTTAAAAGTAGAACTGTCTTTGCAGTGTTCTTAATCTAAGATGATTTTTTTGTAATTGCTTAATGAACTAATTTTTGTGCATTATACATTGGTTTTCAAAATAGCTTATTTATCACATCTTACATATATGTTTATTTTACTTCTTTTCCAAAATTTATTTTAGGGAATTTGTTATTATTTAAATTAAGAAAAAGTATAATGTTCTGTTTTCAACAACAAGGTGGCATTGGCTGATATTTTTCTTCTTTAGAACTAGAACATCACGAATTCAGAGCTTACTTTTATTCATGATTTATGTTAAGGTGATGCATCTTAAATTTATTGAGTTTAAATATTCTCTTATCCATCCATCAGTGTTGTAGATATTTAGAATAAGGAGAGGTTGGATGTTGTAGATATTTAGAACAAGGAGAGGTCAGGTGTTATAAATAGTTGGTACTGGGAGAACTCGGATTTTGTAGATATGTAGAGCAAGAACTTGGGCTTTGTAGATATATAGCACAAGGAGAGCTCAGGTGTTGTCCACATCTGATTACGTATAAAACTTATGAAATGCAATCTAAAATAGCCTTAGTTCAAATGAGGCATGGAGAACTAAATAATAGAAAGTAATTTTTCTTGTACTATCCAATTTTTTCTCAGTTTCTGAAAATTTTGATATTTTAGTATCTAATTTTTCATTGCTGGGTTGACAAAGCTAGTTTATCATCTAGTGATTCAATTTTTTTAAATGTATTAATTTTACAGTAAAACGAGTGGTTAGTTATAAATCTGAGGATTTCTAAAATGGAAATTGAAGCGCCCATAGATTATTTAGATTGCTTCATTTGCATTTGACGTAAACAGTAATTAAAAGCTCTATTTGAATCACACAAATATTGAATGGGAAATCAAGTAATTAAAAATACATCATTTTCAGGCTTCATATCAATGGCATCCAAATAGTATGTTGAAATTTTGGATGTTGCAAATCATGATTGAAATATCATTTGGCCGTTTTAGAAAGTTGGAATTTATATTTTGTTTCCCTCTACTAAGGATAATCCAAGATTCTAAAGTTTTATACAGTTCTTTCAGGATATTTTCTTTTTCTTTTACATTTGTTTGTATGACTTTTAATAATGAGGTCTATATGTATTTTGTCAGGTAAGTTTACTTTGCTGTAGCTCTTTTACCAATTTTTTTAAAAGATATAACAGAACGGAGGGAAGGACAAGATGACTGTGTTCAAGTGGGGGAAGATTATCTTTAAAACTGACTTTATCCTTTAGTTAGGAGCTTTAAGAGATAGTTAATAATTGTTAATTGCATAATTCAAATATAGTTTTTAAAATATTCAAGTAGAAATTGGGGATAATAAAATAACTGAGAACCTCCATTTTTCATAAATTAGTTTAATCTGTCATCCACTGGAATTTTTTTGAGATAAATTTAATTCTTAATGCTATATGGATATTTTCATTTGAAATGCTTTTCCTATATTTCACTTGAAGATTCTCTGGAACTGTATTTCTCAGTTCTCTAGATCTCAGTATTCTCTTCTTTTAGTTTTGTCTTTACTTTCAATTATATCCAATAAAATATTGTATGAAATTTCTTTTCCTCATTTGCACCAATCCTAATATATATTAATTTATTTGAATTTGGTTACTTTTTATAAATTCGGTAAGGTATCCGAACACGTTGAAAAGGTCGATTTTCGCAAAAAGTGGCATTTTCCAAAAATTCTTTTATTGGACAGACCAGTTTTTGAGCTATCCAAAACAGTTTTCCTTTTGTCTCTACGTTAATTAGAAGTCAAGATATTGATATTTTTGAAATGATCAGTAAACCGGAAGTGGACATTTAAATAACCGGAAATGCCGATTTTAAAGGCCAAAAAATATGCTAAATTTGTGTATGAACACAAATTTAGTTTTAAATACGAAAAATGTTTTGCACAGAAAAACACAAATTGCCAATAAGTGTTTTAACGATGTTTTGTGGAAATTTGTACCTAAATATGTCTTTGTTGAGATCGGAATCCTCAGATTGGGGGTATTTATGTCTGTAATGCATTTTAAGGACGGTTTTACAGAATAACTAAATACCCTTAAAGTTGTTTGGGTGTATCCTAGTGTTAATTAAGTTAAAAAATTTGCTGAGCTCGATATAGAGATAAAAAAAAATGAATTGAAGCATTATTCACTTCCAAATGCAAAAATTGCCAGAATTTTTTTTTAAATGATTAGAAAAGGAAAATAATGATGAGGTTAAAGAAATATAACCTATAAATGTGGTGAATTTTATGTATGTCCATAATTTATTATAAAAAAAAGGTACTGAATACTTTAAATGCATTTTTCTCAAAATTGATTTTCACTCACTTGTTGCTCACTTCAAATCAAATAACTCAAAATATAATTATCATATTTCGATGAAATTTGATAGGCTTTTCTTAAAATCTTTATACAATTTTCTAGGGAATGAACTAAAAGAATGTAGATTGAATGAATAGTTTTTAATTTACAACCTATTATTTGAATAATGTCATAATTTTATTAAAAATTTCATGATAAATCGTTGAATGGTTGTAAAATTTTTATTTATTACCAGAACCATACGATTGTAGTACATTCCTAGAGAAAACTATGTAGTTTATTTTGGTATAAGCTTTGTTAGGATGAGGATAATAATTTTTGGTGTAACCAATTTGAAGTTTCATAAGAATTGCTTAAATTTATGCTATTAAAGGTCAATTTTTAAAAAGTCTTTATAAGTGTATTTCAAACATTGACATCTTATTACTAATTTTGAACATTCTTAAACTCAAAAATATGGTTAAAGTATGTCTACACCATGTTTTCTCAAAAAGTACTCTGAACGTGTTCGGATACCTTTTTTTTTCGGGAGTTTTTGTGTTAAATTGTTTTTTGTGACACTTTTATAATTTCTCTGGTTATTTATTTGTTGGAGTAGTTTAAATCTGTCAATATCTCATAGGAATTTATCTTGATGAAATATTAAGTTCATTTATTGTTTATTGTACAATTTCTATTAAAGTTTTAAGGTTTTATCTTCTTGTTGCATTTTAATTCATAATGGAATATATAATTAATTTTATTGCCCATGGCATTTTAAACTTTTCATTAATTAAACAGAAAATATTGAATTTTGAAGGGATCTTGGGATGATATCGCATAATATGTCCAACAGTACTTTTTTTTTCAGTCTAACCCATTTCTATTTACTGTTGTATGAAATTTTAGCTGCTTAATTTCTCCATTTGATGGCAAATATTTTCTCAAAAGATATGGAAGATTCCATTTTATTAGATGTATTTTCTAAATGCTAGGAGTGATTAAATAAAATTGCATTTTGCATGTATATTTTGCATATTTATGTTTTGAGTTTCTGATGACAGAAGTAACTTAAATGAAATAAATTATATATTTTTTTAAGTTATGATTTTTATTTCATGAAATTTTTAATATTTGAATGGTATAGACCGTAAGGATTTTTATTTAAAAGGTAAGGTTTTTATCTTTTTTTAAAATCGTCATGCAATTATTTATAATATTAGAATTATGTTTTGTTTTTACAAGGTCTTTATGCAACCACCATATAACATGTCTAATTGCGGTATATTTCAGTTATGCATGTTTATTGACTCTTTTTTTTTTGTATTTTAAATTTTTGTTCCATATTCCCTGAAGTATTTATTTCTATTATCTTTATTTTGAACCTCAAATTAGGTTTAATTTTCTTTCGTTTAATAGTTTTACAGACGAATGAGGATCCTGTAGTAAGAAGACAATCTGCAGAAGGTAATTTATTTTTTCTTGCGATATATTTCGGAAACAAAACAGCATATTATTTCCTGCTTTAAATGCTGCATTTATTACCTCAAAATTAGAAATAAATTAAATTAAGAGGTTTAATTCTTAAACTGGCATTTGTATTTGAAGATAAAATCTTAAATCTGTAACATAACTCAGATGCAGTCATTAAATTCAATTACACATTCATATTTATATTGCAGTGAATGGTTAGAATTTATTGCTATGAAAATTATATTAAGTCATTACATTATCTTTTTTCTATCCCTTAATATGCATTATCATTTTAATGCATTAAATTTTACTTAGTCTTGCAGCTGGCAAAATTGCAGTTTGACAGATTAAATAGTATGTTTCTTTTTTGTATTTAAATTACATAAAATTTAATGAGTAGGATACATTAAATTTAATGAGTAGGTTGATGAATTTCATAACTGCTATGGACTACTTGTTAAATTAACTGAATTACTTTTTTTATAGGATTCAACAATAGATGATAATTAAACATCTTCTGTATATAAACAGTTTATTGCCATTAATTTTTTTATACAAAACTACTTTCAATGTTATAAGCTTTATAAAGTTAAGGTATGATAAAAAATATAGATTCTTTTTTCCCAGTCATCCTTTGCATGAATCATTAATTTTTCAAAAACTAAATCCTGTTTTTTAGCCTTATTTCTTTTTATTTTTATTTTCGTTTCTTATTTATATATTACTTTATTTATTCTTTTTCTTGTTCTGTTATACTTCATCTTTGAAATATATATTTTTTTGATCTGCTGTAGAAGAAAAAAATTGTTTTGGGTTTTTATTTGAATTGACTTATCCGTCTTGGATAGAATTATAAATGAAGAGATTTTCCGAAGAAATAGGTGTTCTTGGTTCTTGTCCCCCTCCCCCAAATTTGAATTGGTATTCCCTGTGCATTTTTGAATAACAATAGTTTGCAGTCCAATACTCCTCCATTTTCATAGACAGTTTGTGCAGTTATTTTGGAATCTGTTTATCAATTCATTTTGTATTCACATTTTTTCTTTTTTTTTTTCTTTTCTGGTGTCTTTTGCTTCTCTTCAAGTGTATTCCTCTTTCTTATGTAGCTTTTGAAATTTCTTGTGCATTTTAACTTTTCAAAATTTAGCTAACTTTTTAATTAAGGGAATTGTAGACTCAATACATATATATTTTAAATGAATTAAACATATTATTATTTAAATAAATTTTAAAGAAATATTGTAAACTTTATTTGATTATTTTTATTATAAAATAATTTTTTTAAATTAAAAAACTTGAAGAAAAAATGATTGAGTGCTTTGCAGACAGTTCTAAAAAGAATGATCATGAATTAATAAAAAAGAAAAATAGTTGCTGATTGATATTCATCTTCCAAATTTCTGTCTTAAAAAAAAACATACTGTGCATATGTTCAGTCTTTTCCCCCAGTCTTCAAATGCATGCTAGGTCCTTCCAAATCACTTTTGCAGTTTTTACTACTGCTTTTGATAATATAAAACACTTTAAGAGTGCTTGGGTTTGGAAATAAAATAACATTATGTTCATGGCTAAAAGAATGGCAAGATGTGATGAAGATTTTTTGAAAGATAATAATGGGCAGTTGGAACTCAGTATTCCATACACATCAAGACACGAGTGAAGCCCAATCAAAAGTTAGGCCTTTCTGGCAGTTTATTTGCAATAATTCAGTGATCTTTCCTCACTGTCACAATTGCAGTGTTGATGTCTATTTCCATTAAAGCCTTTACTGGAGTGCTTAATATCTTTGAAATCAATTGTTCTGTCTTTCTAAACATATTCCAGCTGCATTTTATGGTCTGTTATAAAGCACACTTTGTTATAAGAATAATATCTCTTAGTTGTGCTATTGTGCCTAGAAGCAATAATTACTATATAGATATCAAATGATGATTACAGTTAAGGAAAAATCAAAATTTCAATTCAGGGAATGGTTGTTGCATAAATTTTTGGCATTGATGAAAGTGAAAAAATACGTACTTGGTCTTCTGCCAAATCTATGACAGTGGTGTCATAACTACAAAATATGAATAATTTATTTTTCATTTAATCTACTATGTATGTAATATTAAATTTTTCTATAATTTTTTATTGATGAACAACCTTTGTATTTTGTAATTTTAATGTAAATCATTTGTATTTTGCTGAATCAAAATTGACTCTTTAACTCATTGAACTGAAGTGATTAGTCCAACTTGTAATGAACTTTTTTTTCAACATACTAACAATTGTCAGCTAACTGCACTTGCCTTAAATTATTGAACATCGATGATTTTTATAAAAAGTTTTATTTATGGAAAAAAAAAAATTAAGAAAGTTTCCCTAAATTTTTGTACTACAAAAATAAAACAAAGAAAATTCAGTTGTTCTCTGGAACAATGCTGCAAACAAATAACAATTCAAAGGGTTAATTATCTATTAGAAGTTGGAAATTAAATGCAAGCTTTGATTTATTTTAATTTAATAAGAATTCTTGCTGTTAATGTTTTAAAAATCTATTTTTACAATAATCATTTCCAATGTATTTGAATTTGAAAAAAAAAAAATACTAATAGTCATTAAAATATACTAACTCCCTTGAACCTATTTATTTTATTTAAATTTTTCTATTTAATGTTATTTCATTCATGTATAAACATATATTTGACAGATGAAATATATAAAATTTTAAGTTTAGTTTTTTTTTTTTTTTTTTTTTTTGTCTAATATCAAATTCCACCATCCCTTTAATATTGTTTTTATATTTAAAAAATTTATATTATTTCAATTTGCATTATTATCTAGTTACAAATTGTTTTGTTAAATATGTATGAAAAACTTGTTTTACTTCAGTTTATATTATTGAGCTGTATCAAATTGTTTTGATTTTTTTTTGTAGGTACAAACGCAGTCGCAAAAAATAAAAGGGATACACCCAAACAGCCATATTTTATGGTGGTTCAGAATGCAGATCACCGGCAAAATGTAATGGCCACACAACAAAATAATCGAAATGTGGGGCTCCAGGAAAAGTAAGTACTGTAGATATACAAAGTTCCCTGATGAAGTTGAGATTTTTTGTTCCATTCCTCCCCATGATCCTTAGTTCCATCTAATGCTCAAGGTTCTTCTTGTGGTGCTATGTAAATAAATAATTTAAATAAATTAAACTCTATTAGATGTCAATAAAAAATTTTTTAAATAATGGGATTCTAAGCTGTGGTTATTTTTACTTTCTCTTATTTTTCAAAGAAAAAAAAAAAATCAGAACTCAAGGTTTTGTTGAATTTCCTTGTTCCAGACTTTTGTGAAGTTGAAAAGTACATTTTTAGAATTATGTTGTATGCTAACACCATGACTTAAAAGTGCTTTGAGCTAAACTGGATGAAACTAATTCTTATTTTCTAATTTTTGTTCCAGATTTATAGATTTCTGTCAAATTTTGCAGAAAATTCATTCCTGGTGAATGTCTGTCTCATTGTATAAATTTAATTCGATTATCATGATTCAAAGAGAGCTTGATAGTTAAAATTTGATGTACAGATTTAACATCTGAAACGTAGATACTGTCAAGTTTGGATATAAATCCATCCGGAAGTTGACTGTGTTTGTCTGTACTTTCGTATAATGCATATAAGTGCTATCGTCTGTATGCATATAAGTGCTAATATATAGACTTATGATTTTGTAACTACAATTGTAGTTCTGTGTCAAAATTTAGTTTCACTTGAAGGGGGGGGGAAACATATGATATTAAAATTTCATTTCCTATTAATTGTAACTTATATTTAATTTCCAAATATTTCACAATAATAGACTTATTTAGTAGTTATTGTTCGCCAACGGCATATGGTTAATGATGCACAAATACATTTATTATTCTCGAGGATCATTTCTGCCGATTTTTTTTTTAAGAACAAATATGTATGATGCATAAAAATTACAGATATTTTGAATAATTATTATTTCATGGGTCTTCCATAATTATTATTTTGAATGATGCTTTTTTAAAAATTGATTCCAAACTGGAATTTATTTCTCATAAATTATTAAAATTGGTTATTTTTGGTATTCATTTTACTCATATTCATATTTAGCAGTTATTACACAAATATTTGATTGGAGTATTTTTTCCCCCATCTCATTAGCACTGTATAGAATTTAATTTCATGTTTGGATTTCATATCCTCAAAATAAGGGACTTATTATACATATTTATGTAAATTTTAAAGAATTCACAAAAACTGAAAAATTTATATGTATCCCTGAATGTTTGATATATTGATAGGTAAAAATATTAAATACATTAGTTTAAATATCTTTAGCTCTGATAAGAACTGATTTTTTAATATAATTCAGTATGAAAACTAATTTTAGTTTTTTTTTTCCCAGTTTAGAAAATATTGCTTAAATTTACACACCACTAAATGTGCACTTTTTTTAAATGTTTAATTTAAGAACTAATACATAAATTTTTTCTTTAATTTTCAATGTATCTGTGAACAATCCCTACAAAGATAAATTTATTTCATTGAGAATGGCAATAATATCAGTTAAACATTAAACCATATTTTGCTACATAATCCTATACTATCTTCAGGACCTTTGAAAATTAGAGTCAGTTCAATATTTTCTCTCTTGGCAACCATCTGATTTTTGGATGTAAAAAGATGATTTTGTGCCTGCTAAATAGTTCTTTATATAAAGAAAATAATCTTGAATTTAGTTGTTTTATTCATATAAAATTTATTGTTTTTGCAGCATCACAATATAACATGCCTTTAAGTACGTGTGCTTTTTATCGAAAGTACAGAATATTGTAGTTGGTTATATGTATACGTGATGTATGGCATGCTAACAATTACTCAAAATACGGCAACTTTGTCACTGCCCAGTAACTTTGCCTTATTTTTTTTAATATGTGCACATAAATCTAGCAGAACTTAACTTTTGCTTATTATTAATTAGTTCAATTATTTTTTTCTTTCATAGTTTGTTTTGAAAGGGGCATATGCAATATAACTTTTTCAACTATAATTTCGTAACATAGTAAATCAAGACAATCAAAATAGCTAAATCGGCAATATCTGTAAATTCATTAAGTTGTATAGTGAATTAAAAGATGAAAATTTTAATCAAGGCATTAAATCTTCATAAAATTGCATCATTTTCTCAATTCATAATACGATAAAATTGTCAGAATAATATAATTTGCAAGTTATCAATTTTCTTTAGATATTTCTACCACATGCATGTTGATAAAGTTTTAAAGCTTGTCTTAATCTTATCAACTTTTTGGTTGTTAGAAAATATATTTTTGAAAAAGCCCCCTCTTCCTTTTTTTGCTATTGAATTAACTTTATCTGCATTCAAAATATTTGTTGTTTTTACTGTATTACATCAGGATTAATTCTCTTTTTCAATTTTAAAAGATTTAATATTCAAAGTAATTTTTACAGATTCTAAACACAATCCATTGGGTACATTTTCATTACCTGTCTATGTAAAACCTGTTATTCTATTAAACTTTCAATGGAAAGTAGTCGCGATCGTACCTTTGCTTTCTTTATTGGCAATATACATTATTTTTGGAAATTAGAGGCATTGTATATGAATCAGTAGTCTAGTTTTTTGATGTATGGATTCAAAACCATCTGTTGAGGTTATTGCCATTAATGTTATCTCTTGTTGCTCTCTTAATTTTCTGTTTTCTTAACTGTTCATCTGTTCTTAAAAGTAACATGAAAAGAATTGACAAAGTTCTGAATTGAATTGAATTGAATATGTGTTGAGCCAGCAGCGAATTTCTGTGTTACTATCTTATTAATTGAAAATTTTCTCTTTTTAAAATTTTTTTTTTAAAGATAGAAAATGAGGAATAAATAAATGAAAAGAAGAAATGAAACATAGGGGTTATAAGTTCTAATGGAAATTCAGAATAAATGATTAAAAAAAA
>JAPMOQ010016150.1:4213945-4253000 GCA_026543055.1 Argiope trifasciata | reverse complement strand
ATGTAAAATCATAACATTTTGTTTTCATCAAGCTACTTATGAGAACTATTTATCAATATTAGAATGACTAGAAATTATCTAAGTTGAATGCCATGTGCATATATTTATGCAATTTAAAAATCTGGTTTAAAAACATTTTGCAATTATTTTTTTTTTTCAATTGATGAAAAATGCTATCAAAAGTTTTGGTTTTAATTTATTATGTCTTTAGTATAGTAATATTTTTATAATTAGAAAAAACTTCTCAGAGAGAGTAAAATCTCGTATTGATCTAACATATGACTAAAAATTATTTATAATTTTATAATAAATTATATTTTTCTACTAAAATCAATGTAAAAAAAGGTTTAAAAAGTAGTTTTTTTTTCTTGTAAATTTGAGAAAAATCGTATATGAGGGGAATAGAAATAACAAATCATTAAATTAAATAAATTTTATATATATGATCAGAAATAATGGTTTTAATTCTAATGGTTTAAATTCTTAAGGTTGAAACTGAAGCTTTTATAAGAAAAGGCAAATAAAATAGACTATAGCTTAAATACCTTTATTTCCTCTCTTCAGTTTTTTAAAATTTTTAAAGAAAAGTTTTTGGAACTAAATTTATAACAGTATGACATTTAATACTTCATCAATGTGCAGTTTTTAAATGACTAACTTGAGAAATTTTGATCAATATCATAATTATGTAACAAAATTCAAAATCTGTTTTATAATGGTAACAGTTTTATAATACTACATAAATGAAGATATGAGCTGAGAATTTTACAGCTTTTCTTGGATAGCCATAAAACATTAACTTGGACTATTTGAATTTATTTTTTTTAATATTCGACACTTCTTAAACATTATAGTTACATTAAAAATGGCACAAACAGCTATGTTTGTTTCAACTCTATTTGTTTCTAATAAAGTATAATAAACAAATTTTTAGATAAAAGAAATTGAGAGGGGAAAATAAGTTTGTGTTTTTTATCCCCCTGTTTAGTATTTTTTTTATTAAACTAGTTTTTTATTAAAAAAATAATCAAAGAAATAAAATTTTTAATATTGTGTTTTTGGAACCTCTGATTTCCAATATAAATGAGATGATGGCTGAATTACTGTGCAGTCTTGGTTTCTGAAGTTAAATGTAAAAAAGCTGTCAAATATTGAATTTTCTATCGAAATCAGTTGTTAATAAATTTTAATTATATGTCGCTTCATAAAAATTATTGATATTTTAGTTATGTTATTCAAGAAGATAGAAATAAAGAGAAGAGAAAAATGCAAACAAATAAAATATTTCAGTTTATTAGTGAAATTTTTTATTTATATTGTTGCCTAAACTTGGCGAAATAGATAGTAAAAGTGATTGTACAGATTAAATTTAATACTTGCATTTATTAAAGTTATAGCAAATGTATCTGGCTACATTTTCTTGTGATGCTATGCTAAATTTTCTGTGGAATAAGATTTCAGATTTAACATATTTAAACATTATTTTTGAATTAATAGATAAATTTTGTTTAAATGAAAATTCAAATAATACTAATGCTTTTTTTACTAAAATAATAATTTTCAGAACAGAAAAGAAATGCAATTTGAATTGAAATTCATTAGTTTTGTTTTCATTCACTAGGTTATGTATTTAATTGTTTTAAGATATTTCTGTATCTTGTATTTTCTTGGATCTTGTTTGGAATATTACCAAATCTTAGTGACTCTACAGTATAAATTTGATCAAATCTGTCAAATGAAAGAAGTTGATTAAAGAACCCATGTGGATCATAAAACATTGTGACAATTCTTGCCATTATAGTTATGGTAAATAACTAAATATATACTAAAGTGATTACATTATCAATTGAGATATAATCCCACTTTTAAAAGTTTGAGAGACTTGCTGATAAAATATTTCAAAAGAGAAGGAAATTTTTTATAAGAACACCATTTTCATTGGCATATTTGGATTAAAAGTTTAATTACATGTGCTAAAACCATGGTGAAATGCATATAGGAATGCATCCAGTATTTCATATTGAATATTACAAATGAAAATCTGCTTGTATTATATTAAATTTGCCAGTGTTAAATATAATTTGTTTATGTTAATTTATAACTGCATTATATTAATTTACATTTACTTGCTCATTTAATCTGCATTAGAATAAACATATAAACTATAACAGTGCTCTTGTTCTGAAAATCTATCATTTGCAACATATCACTGAAATTGTCAATCTTTTAAATAAGTAGTTGTTGAAATATCTTCAAATGAAAGGATAAATGGAGTTGATACAAATTCGGCAATGGGAAATTTATAGGACCTGAAGCTTATGCTTATAACTTATCCGTCATTTTATTTAGAACTTTAGAAGTTTTCTTTTGTACGTCGATTTCAATGAAGTATTACCAACAAGAGGTAAATTTCCCTTGGGATAGAACACTGATAACATTTATTGCAAACTCATCAAAAACTTATGGAAGCGGCAAGTTTTTGTTAAAGTTTACATATTATCGTTAGAACAGTATTAGTGGTATTCAACATTAAAGATTTTTGTGACACAAATAAATTTTGCATTTTCCCAAGTTTTTGGTGCTTGTAGTTTGGATTTTAATCCACGTAATCTGATGAAAATGTTGTCATCTTAAAATTTGTCCTGCTCTTTCAAAATGTATGCTTATTTTACATGTTGGACTTATGAAACTTAAAATTACAAGCATGTCCCATTTAGAAGTGTTGTTAGCCATTACTTGTGAACAGTAAGAGATAAGCGAGGGATGGCATTGTACTTTTGGATCCACGTGGGCTCTTCAATCATCTCCTTTCACCTAGTAGATTAGGTCAAACTACTCTGTATACATGGGACAAAAATTATTCATTTTTGCAAAGATAAAAAATTAATGAAATAAAAATATTTTCCTTGTGTATTTCATTAGAGAAAATCGTTCACAACAATGGTGACCTTGAAGGTAATTATCATATTTATTATAAAGTAGTAATATGTATCTTTGAATTTAGGAGAACTTTAAATGCTATATCAATTTTTAAAATTTTGATTTCATTTTATTCATAATGTAACACAATCCGTTTCTTTGTAGATGGAGAGTAGCTTACCAAAATGGGTCGGAAAATCAAACAACTGCCTAGAAACACTTTGGGGGGGGACCTCCAAAGATAAGAGTTTTGACTTTTTTTTTTTTTGGTACAATTTAGTAAAATGTTTCACTTGATTTACAAGAGTTGTGGACTTAAAATTGCTCAACTGACTGAAACAAGCTATCATTTATATTTCAAAGTGTTATTCTTAGGTTTTAATTTTTCAAATTTTCTAGCTGAAATTGCTATCAAGTTTATTTTACAGTTACAAATTTACTTACGACTTTATCAAACTTTGTTTTAAAATGCTTGAATTGTATATTCAAAAGCTTCATTATTTTTTCATTTTATTAAAATTATTTTTGAATTTTTTTTTTTTTTTTTTTAATTTTTTTTTTTTTTTTGCTTGACTGTTTTGAAGTTTTTGTTTTTGCTTTATTTCAGCTTATCATAATATTTTTACTACAAGTTTATACTAGTATTTAATTAGAAACAACAATAAAAAAGATTAGTTTGGAGAGCCCCCTGCCCTGAAGTTGCTTTCCTTGTAGATTTCTACAGGACATGATCCAGTCCTGTTCCAAAGACACAGACATTATCAGTTGTTAATGATCAGTGTTTACTGAATTTTTATTGATAAATGTAAATTTTCTGTGTTTTACTCATATGAATACTTAACAAAATAAGTTATTAAATTTTATATAACACATTCCAAAAAGTTGGCTATACTTTTGAAGGAGAGCAGAGCAAGGGACAAGGCATTAGTTAGTCATCTGGCTCTTTAATTTTTCTGTTCCTTGATCTTGATATCTGTTTGTGTTATACACAGATGAAAGACTAATAATTTTGAATATTTGATAGTGTACTTGCTGTCTTTGAAACACTTTGTTTGTGTTTAGGCTAGAAACTGTTATTTTAGTGGTAGTCACCATCAGCAGTATAGTAAATAAAACTTTTGAAATGCTGCAGTTTTTTAAATTTTCCATTCTAGTGAATTATTTACAATCAGTATTTATTTCTTTGAAATGCAATTGTGTAAAGAGAACATATTTTATTTTCTTTGTCATTAGAGCATTTTTACTTATAGCTGTGTAATAGATGCATGCATTATAATACTGTATGTTATATTCTTATTGATATTTAAATATTAGAGATACTGAAAATAATTTCCTGAAATATTAACACATCCTAATTTAACTCTGAAATGGAAGAAATAATGCAACAATATTTAAAATGAACTGTTAATTTGATAATTATTGATATTTAAATCAAAAGTTCTTGAATTTTTTAACTACTCAATTGGCAACTGCCACTAAATACTTTCCCTGTCATAATTTATCTCTGATACTATAATGGAATCATTTCTAATATTTTTTGAAGAATATTGTTTTTTCAGTGGTCCAAGTTTTATGTGTGAGAATTCTGATTCTTTTGTTTTCAAATTTACTGTAATTTTTCACAAAGCATAGGATGCATGTTAAAATCATTGTGAGAACAAAAGCACTGTCAATAAATTACAATAGAAACAACATCAACTATTTAAAGACCATATAAAAATATAGTAATCACTATATTTAAGCATTAAAAATTTTCTGAAAACTTTTGAAATAATTTCGGTGTTGTGTAGTACTTTGTTAGAATTAAAAAATATATATATGATTACAATTATGAATATTAATCTGAGCATATCAAAAGAATATAAAGTTAAAACTGACTTTATTAAAAGCATATTTGAAAAAAAAAAGGGCCACTTTAATGTAATAATAAATTTTACGATAAGTACAGCAAATTATGTTTTGTCTCAATAGAATGTTTTATGAAAAATAATTTGATGATTTATAAAATTTTGATATACATATTAGTCAGCAAAAATTGTGATATTAATTTTAAACCAATAATGACTTTAGTGTATGTATAAATGTATGCAATATCATCAGTCTATTAAATAAAAATAACTAATTTGGAATGATAGAATCAAAGCAAACTGTTTTTAAAAAAATTGATTGCTTAGAATATAAACAAGCAATGGTTTCGATTCCCCTCCCCTTTCTTAATTTTGAAGTATAGTGGTATATCTTTAATATTTAACATCAAGCATGGGAATTTCTTTAATTGTATTTGTGAAAATCAATGTTTTCTATTCCATCTCTGATCTTAATTTCATATTTACAGTATTAAAATGCATAATTTAGGTGCTTGTTTAGTGAATTGTATTTCCTGAAGCTGAGAAATACAAAGCAACATTTAACCTAAATTGCATGCATTAAGTAGATTGAATTAGTATCACTAGTATGCATGGTGTTAATTAAATGTTTGTCATTTTATAAACTGAAGTTTAATATATTTTTCTCTCCTTACAACTGACATAATGTAATACTCCCACTGTGTCATAAGAATAATAGCAGTTGAGGAATTAATTTGTATTCTAATATTAATAGTAAAAACAAACAAATAATAATAGAGGGAATGCAGCATGTGCTATCAAAATTAGATTAAATATTTTATTCCTAATTTTTAGTTTGAATATTGAGATAGCTGATTAATTTTCTAATTATTTCATTTCAGCATTTTAAATTTATACATAGGATCTTTTGGCTATGAAACTTTGTTTTCTTATTCTTTTATGACAGAAATAGTTGATGCTTAAAATTTGTTTTATTGATTTTTCCTTAATTTTTTTTTTTAATTTCTAATAGAATTTAGAAATTTCATTGACATGATTTACTGATTTTGTGGTACCTCTTTTATTGTAAGGAATACGTCTTAAGTTATTTTCTATAAAATTTGCATTTACATTCAGTTTTTTTTTCTTTTTTTCTTTCTTTCTCCAAAAAATTAACATGAGCATGAAATTCATCTTGACAATTATTGAAAGCACATTTCCAAATTTTCATGTAATCATTCTGTTACCCTTAACTTGTTTTGCATTCAACAGAATTGCACCCATGCTGCAACTGTTCTTTTGGTAGATCAAGAACTGGATAATCATAACTCGATTTATACTTCTTATACTCGATTAATTTTCTCTCTTTCAACTTTTACAATGGGCTGATATCCAACTAAAATAAAACAATTGATTTCAATCAGCAGATGAAATTTTAAAAAGTATATAGTTAAATTAACTTAAAAATGAAAAAATGTGTCAAAACTAACAACAGATGTCACGGTACTTTTTGATTTGAAAGTTTTGCAATTTTGCGTTACAACATAACTGTATTGTATCCATTAATTTCCATTTAAATCTTCTTTTGCTGCTATCATTCTTGGACAGAGGCAGTCAGAAATTGCGAAATTTCTGCAGTGTTTCTTGAGTAATTATGTATAAAGCAAGATCATGTGTGGAATAAAAATTCATCATTTTCTGTTGGGAAGGTTTGTCTTCCTTAGTATTATGTTGTAATATTTTTTAAGGTCAATGCACATATTTATTCAGTATTTGTAAGGATTTTGAAATCCCCTATTTAATGTTGGATTCTATTTCTGAAAATTATTCATTGACTGAAATTTTTCTATGTACAAGTAAACTTGCTCTCAAGTTCAGTTAAATGTGAAATACTTTAGTCAAATATGAAATATTTTGAAGTATACTCAAAATTATTTCCAAAATTAAATGATTAATATTAATGATATTTATATCCTTTATTATTATTAATATTTATTGCTCTATTTTCTGAATGAATACACATTATCAAATATATATTTAACCCTCTGAGCACCCAATTGTTTTCATTTAACAGTTTTAAGAACTGATTATTAGCTGTTAAAGTGAAGTTATATTTTTATATTTAATCAAATTTCTAAAACTTTGAATATTTTATTCCTGGAATTTTAAGAATATATTTATATGTGCATAAATATTAATAGTCAACTTTTGAAATGAACATAGAAATCCGAAAAAAACTGGTTGTGCTCCTTAGAGGGTTAAGTTCATGTATTGTATAAAATTTGTAAATGTTTGTAAATAAGTGTTAAGTATATAGGACTGTATTGAGTTTTAAGAGGAAAAAAAAAACACTTTATTTAAGAAAAAATCGATTTAAAAAAAATCAATTTTTGAATAAAGTCAACTAATGAGGATAAATCATGGCCCACAATCCAGTGAGTCAAGACGCACAATTAATTTTTATTTTCAATGCTTAATAAGCATTTATTCAGAACTTATACCATTACTACATTGGTTGGTACATATTCTGTCCATTAGATGTTTAAAAGTTTAGTAAAATTTTGTCCATTTTATATCAAATATTTAAACTGACATTTCTATGAATTTCATGTTTAGTTTTAAATTTGTATTATTTCAGTCAATAAAATTTTTTTTTCTGGTTATAGTATTTTTCATTCCGGAGAAGTTCATTAAAAATATTTAATTTGACATTTTGTACTTATAACTTATATACAACTAATTTGGAACAGGTGGACAAATTTCATTTCTTTTGTTTTCTTACATGAACTATGTTTTGTTTTTAAAAAAAATATTTATAATATTTAAATTTTAAATTTCGTACATTAAAAGTATTTTAGATAAATTAATTTTATTGCCTATGATAATTTTTATAATTTTATTAAGTAAATACTTATATTTTGGCAAATTATTTTTTTTTTTCCAAATTACCATGAAAAATAAATTGTTGATTTGCATGTAAAGTTTTGATGAATAGTAAATTGGAAGTTCTAATTATTATTTAAAAGGAAAGTTGGATTTGAATGCCATGTTCTAATTTGATGCCTTTAATCCTCAGTAAATTTATTTGAAGTAATAAAACCATGATGCTAACAAAAATAGAAAAATATTAGGAAATAAAAATCTAAAAAAGGAAAATTAAATACCAAATACATAGAATCGAAGTTACTAGTTTACCTAATATTTAGCAAATTTCTAAATTTTGCTGCTCCTCAAGTTTAATTGAATTTTCTGAAAGCCATTCAGAATTGATCATGATTATAACTTAAAATGTTTTTTCTGTGTATGTTTAGTGTAAAATATGCTTTTACATTTTCAAAAATCTAATCTTTTAAACTCTAACCATCAAAAAAATTCTCCGATTCAATTTCGTATTTTAATTTATTTTTAATCAAAGATTTTTATTGATAAATTCTCCTGGTGATTAAAAATTATTTAAATTTTTACCCTATGATCAAACTTTTGATATTGATTGAACTTGATAATTCATTTGATGCTAAAAAAGCTTTCATCATCATCAAGAAACAGCTACAACAGTATATTCCTATTGGATTTGGATATATCACAATGAAATCTCATCAGGAAGGAAAATATATCAGTCTTGACAATATCTTGATTCATTAACATGGCAAGGAAACCAGTTCTACATATGTGAATTGACAATGCTGATGGGAATATATATTAGTGGAATGATAATGTTATTATCAAGATACATTTCATATAATATGATCCGAATATATGCTGTGATTTCTCCTTTTCCCCCCCAATTAACACAATTTAATCTTTTTTTTTTAAATTTATAGTGTATTTTTTTTTTAATATCCAATTTTTAGAATTGCTTAAAAAGTTTGCCCATTTTCAACTCCTTAATGCATTTTTTTAATGAATTATTTTGTTTTGGGATAGATTTTTTTTATATCTGTAGTTGTATTTTATAATTTAATTTAATAATTTATTATTAAATTTTAATAATTATAATATATTTAATAATTTAATTTCAATTTTTTGAATTTCTCAAAAAAACTATTAATTCAATCTTTGCAATGTACCCAAATATTGAAAGAGTAATTGAAAATTTGTTTAATATTCAGAAATGAGTAATTTTGTTTCATGTTGGTTATTTTTTCAATCAGTTTATATTAGTGATCATGCATATGAGCAATTATTCTTTCATTCAACTTCTTTATTAACTGTTTGTAAATTATAATATCTTTCTGAAAACTATTATGTATTATTACTCTTGCAAAAATGTCTGTTTACTCTTGCACCCTTGTTATTCATATTTTATACATTTCAAAATGGCTGTTTTTAATTTATTTTTATTCTTGTAAATATGAGACTTTACAAGATATTCAAATTCGTTGTAATAATTTAATTTACAATGTAAATTAAAATTCTAACTGCATGATAAAATTAAATTACCCATTAATACTGCTAAAATAGAAGGATATTATTTTATTCATATAAGCAGTAAATTTTTCATATCATCAGACCTTAAATGTTGAATAAGGGACTTAAAAAACTAGCTAATTTTGGATGTGAAAAGCCTTAATATTTTGTTTAAGTTGTTTTTTAATCTTTTGTGAAAAATGAGTAAACTAATATTTTTGAAATCAGCAGTAAAGAAGAAAAACTTTTTTAAAAATCATTCCATTTTAGAAGAAATGAAATGTTATGATATATTATGAAGTGCAGATGTTGCTTAAGTGAAATGCCACTGTAACATTCTATCGAATATATTTTATTACCCAATATAGACATATAATTTTTGGAATATATATTTACTGTATATAAAGGAGGTTCAGCATTAGAAATTGAAAATTATTTTTATCTTGAGGAGTTTTGATTGGTCAGTTTAAGTAAGGTTGTTTTCGATTTATAATTCAAATTAATAATGAATTGTGACATACCAAGAAATAATTGATATATCACAGTTAATGTATTGCAATGATGAAAAAGTTTTGTAAAATTATGATAAATAATCTTATTCTTTTCTAATTTGTTATTTGAGCAAAGCTTTCTCTGAATTGTATCGTAAAAGAAATCTATTAAGTAAATTTCATTATTAGAATATTGCAGCATGATTAATACTTAGGGATTTTAAGTTAGAAAAATTTTTAATCTTAAAATTTAATAAGAATTTTCTTTTATTATTATACACGTTCATGCACTGAATTTAGCTAATTAATTTTAATATAACTGTAAAGTTTATACCAAAATACATAAATTATTGATATTCCTTGCCTTTCATTGCTATACTTTTCTTTTCTTGAATTGAACTTTTCATGGGTGGTTTTGTTCATGGTTTCAAATGTGAAATATTATATAAAGATAAGTTTGTTTGTTTTTTAAATTCAAAAATAAATATTATAAAATAATTCCATGAAGCTATTTTTTTCCATCATTCTACTTAATAATCGAAATTGAATTAGAATAAGTTCTTATATGATTATTAATGAGTTCTTATATGAATTTATTTTAAATTCTAAAAATCATTTTTAAACATATGTGGTTATATAATTTTATTCAGCTCTCATTCTCATTTGACTTAAGTTTTTTTTTCTTCCCCTGGTATAAAAATTGACAATAACCTGTTAGATTTGGATTTTGGATAGGTCTTTTAAAAACTACAAAGTAAAATTTTCTACTCTTTGAAAGTTAGAAACATAAACTTTTTTCGTTATGCAAGAAGGCTACTTGTTTTACCGACATTTAAGTGAAAATGTCATTCACCAGACCATTGCCCGTGCTAATAAATATTTGTTTCTGACCTTCTTTCAATAAAAAAAGTGGTTGGTAATTATTTTAAGGTTTTTCTGTTATTAATTAAATGAATGTGCATTAATTCATCTGACCAACTGAAATTTTCCAAATATTTGGAATCTTTGAGCTGTTATCAAGTTACAAATTTGTAACATTAATGAAAATTGTCAAACAGATAATAAAATAGGATTCAAATTTATGAAAATTTTTTTTCTAATATTTTCAGAGTGAATGAAATAAAATGAAAGGAATTTTCTTAAATATTGAATGTCATCAAAATTCTTTAAGCACATGAGATAAACAATATTTTAAAATAATTAAAGACTGGGCTTATCTTATTTATTATTTAATATTAAAATAGTTTTAATGTTAAAAACTATGTGGAGAGAGAGTGAGGTATGTTTTAATTAAGTTGCTTTTAATTAAATTTGTGTGTGTATTCAGTTTTAAAAAAATCATTTAATGTTTTTCAATGCCGCATCAACTAATTTAGTTTTAAAACATTTTTAAAAAATAGTTTTGTTAAAGCATTACATTTTTTGATGATAATGGTAAACTTTGTAATTAATAATAATGTTATGTTTATTGATGAAATAACAGTTATCATATTAGCTTTTTAAAAAATTATATTAATTATGAAAAAAATATTGATGCCTATTTAAAGTACTTGCAAAGTACTAAAATTATGGGACTAATTGAAATGTATATGTTAAAGATGATAAACAATGAGGAGTAAATTAAATTTTATTATAAATTTCCAATTTTATAAATTAACAAGGAATATGTGTATTTTATTGAATGCCAGAATTGGTTTAAAATATAATTTCATCTTCAACTGAAACAGTAACACTGATTAACTTTACAATCACAATTTCCTTAATAAGAGAGATTCTGAATTATTATTCTTTTAGATGTCACTATATTTGTTTAGAATTGAATGAGAAAAATAGTTACAGAAAAAAGTAATGCTATTTTAATTATTCCTTAACTTTCCCCAATTTATACATTAAGAGAAGACTTTAAATCTGCCAATTAATTGTTCTTATTTTTAATATGAAATTTCTGATAGTTAATTATAATCATTATATTCTTTTAGTTTATTTTTAGCAGTTATTTTACTTAATGCTCCTACTATCTTATGCCACTTTCTAATATTTAGATAAACCCCTATCATTATTTGATTTACAAAAAATATATCTATAACAATATCTTTATAGGACATAACATATCTCGTATCTAAATAATTCTGTTTTTATGACACGGTGGAGGAGGGGCCAAAGGAAGTAATTTCATAATTGTATTTTTACGTGTAAATTATTTTTGTTTATTTTCATTATATTTTTCTTTCTCCATATATACTATGAAATTTGAGTTATATAATATTTTTTTAAAAACTTAAATGTTTGCTTTTTTAGGGATAAGGTTGATAAGAAAATGAGACATTTGGAAAATATAAGAGATAAATTGATAACAAAGCTTCTGAGGGAATTACAATATGTGAAACAAAAGCTAAATGAATCCAATTCTACAAACACAGAGCTTCGAAAGGAAATTCTGGTTTGCAAGTAATATAATCATTGTTATGTTTCCAAATGACTAATTTTTCTTCTTAACATTAGATGATATTATTTCACAATGATGTTAAATGTGATTTAAAAATAACCTGAATCAAATCCATCTAAAACTCATAAAATGTATACAAAAAAAATTTTAATGACAAATTTTATTAAAAGTATTTTGATAGGTTTTAATGAGTTTTTTTAATTGCTTAGAGAATTTGCTGATTATAATTTTTAACTATTTTAAAGACTTTTGAACATTTGTTTATGTGAGGCTTTTCATGCATTATAAAAATATAAAACTAATAGGAATTTCATTGATCTCGTACATTGTTCATACGAGATGAAGTGTTCATTATATATATCATAGTAAATAATACTAATAATATGTCTAACTTTTTTATTCATTGAAATTCTAAATGTTGGTGATTTGAATAAACTTTCTTTATTTTTTACTAAATATGTAAAAGATTGTTTTCAAGCTCCTTAAAAATAGGAATAATTTGTTTTGCCATAAATTTCAGAAGAATCAAATATGAAAAAGTCTGAATGGACTTTATAATATTTTATTTCTGTATGTAATGTTAGGTACCCTATAGAATTAACTGATATGTTAAATTCTTTTTTAGAAGAACTTTTCAATGATTTGAGTTTGGTCATCAAATCGTCATTTGCAATTTGTTTTGAGAAATATAATCTGATAGGTTCCTTGTTTGTATAAAAGAACTGCATTATATTTGTTCTCCATTTTTAGAAATTAAGGGAAAAGTTTTTAAGCCAGCTAATAGAGTTATCATATTTTCATCCTAATAATGGCGTGCTTGCAAATACCCTATTAGCTGACCTTAATTACTTCACTGAAGTTATGTTATTAAAAGAAAGAAATGGAATTAGTTATGATGATTGTAATTAATATTAGTTTATAATTTTAGAAGGCAATAGACATTTGAATTCCAACAATATTATATTGAAAATAGGCAAAGAATGTATGCAGATATTTATAATAACTTTCTTTTAATGTGATTTAAAAAGTGGCAGATTTTAGTTTCTTTTAATGTATAATTTTAAGATTTCTGTTGAATATGAGGTAATTACATAGTGCTTAATATCAGAAATATTGCATTAAGTAGTATTCTCTTGCAGTATTTTTGCTCGAAGAAAAGACATGACTTAAAAAAATTGTATGCTGCAAAAAAAGCAATAACAAAATTCATTTAATTATTAGAATCGATATTTATTCAAGATTATTTTCTTTATTATGGAAATAATTGTTATGCATTTTGAAATTATAAATACAATATTTAATGCTCGATTTGTGGGAAAAAACATATAGAAGATTGTTTATTTCATTTTCTTTTTGTAAGTGTAATACAGAATTGCCTTTTAATTGATTGTGAATCACGTATATCAAATGTTATTGTATGCAAATTAATTTTTGCTATACATCATCAGTCTTTTTTCTCCCATGTGTTTTTATTATTTATTTCAAAAATGTCTTTTAATTTTAAAATAGTATAAAAAATTTTAAATTAATATACTTCATATTTTTGTTATCAATTCATTATTCCTTGCATATTCACTTTGAAGTAATTATAATAATTCCTTCTATGATTATTAGAATTTCAAATACTTATATTCAATATTTATAATCAACTGATAGTATAAAAATAATATTTTTCATGCATTTAAATTGTTGTCATCTCCTTTTTGTCATCACAACATATCAGAAATATAATTAACAATTTTTTTTAATAAAATGATTTCATGTACTAATTAGTTTGAATTATTTATATACTTGGATTAATATATGTTTTTAATATTAGCTGATAGAATTAATAATCAAACTTAGGATTAAATAAATAATTCAGAGAGAGATTATTTGAAAATTAAAAATAATACCATTCATATAATGACAATTATTAATAAATTATTATTTAACTATTTTATAAATTAATGTATCCATTATTTTCAAAAATTTGTTTTAAACAAGTGTTTTCTAAACTTTTTAAATTTTTTAACACCTTTGCTGTTCCATTTTTTTTTTTTTTTTCTAAGTTACTACAATTTAATCTTCAAAAAATAATTTTTACAAGATAATTTTTATATTGATTGATTGGATAAAAAGAAGTAAAACACATTTTAAGTTGCCTAAAAATTGTATGAAATTTTACTAATCATAATAATGCTTGAGTAATAAAAGAAGTAATTATAAATGGAAAAGATGAATGTATTGTTATGTAAATTTGTTTTGTATAGCCTGTAGATTGGTATTGGTAATTGTAAATTAGTATGTATTGTATGTACATTTTCTCAAATCATTTATTTTCTCATTTTAATGACAGATTGATTTTCACCTAACATTTAAATTTATTGACAACTTTTAAAAATTCTGATTAAATATCTATAATAGACAAAATAAAAAGTATGAAAATGAGTATAAAGTTCTCTGAATTTTTTGTTCTCAGCAGTGTATATTTATCTTTTAACAATGAAAATTCGCTGGCGTCCTGGCCGAGGTAATACATGCCTTCCCCATGATCTCGGCATCCCTGGTTCGGACATGATTGTTCTTCCCTTGTGTTCTATCTATGAGATGTGTGGATGAGCTCCCCCCCCCCCCTGTAAAAAGGGGTTGTACTAGCAAATGTGTGTTTCCTCTTCATTTGAGCTTGAAGTCAGACCTTCTGCCTTCGGGTGCTCAGGTGTCTTTACTATCTGAAGCCACTGCATCCCCTTTCCATGTTAACTTTGACAAGACAAGTATGAAAATTCAGTAAATGGATTATGAAAACTTACCTTACCTTTCATATAACTACTTCTGCAACAGTAGAATTAGAGCTGTCTACAAACACAGGATGGCATTTTTTAGTACAATGAGCACGATCAACATATTGCTCCAGCTGCTCTTCGGAAGTTGTTATCGGCTCATCCTAATGTGCAGTTATAAGACATTTAAATTTTATGTAACCTGAATGTCTTTAAAAATCTGAAATTTAAAAAGACTTTGGGAAACTAAAGCTATAAATATCTAATTTCACCTTTTTTTTTTCTTTTTTTTTTTCCTTAAAAAATTAAACACAATTATCATTTTTGGTCAATAATTGGTCTCAAAATGCAGTTAGTATTAAACTATATTTTAATTCTTATGCCATAGGGTTTTTATCAACTGTGTGGGTTTATGCCAGCACATATCAACAGATGATTTGATAAGTTATAATATCTGTATTATTATTAGTGTTTCAAGCTTTTCTTAATACTTATATATAAGAAAGGTCCCAAGATAATTAAAGATAATTCTTTTATCTTTGGCAATGTAAAATATTATTGATGTGTGACTTTTATTTACATTTTTTGCAGAGAACAGGCTGAAATCGGTAATTCAAAAGAGGAAGAAAATAAAAGACTGAAGTATGCATATAGTACTCTGTTATTCCTTAAAGTGTTTTAATTTTATGTTAATGACCATAATATTTTGAGGTATGAAATCTGAATTTTAGACAAGAGGTGGAAGAATTGAAGATGACAGCAGAGGAGAATAAAATGCTTGCTGAACAAAATAAGAAATATATGGAAGAAATACAAAGACTGAAAGCACAAGTTGAATACTTTACTAACAGTTTATTGGAGCATGCCCAAATGTATTCAAACTATGCTAACCGTAGTTATGTAAGTACTTTCAGTATTTCAGTTCAGCTTATTTGTAATTTGTTGCTAATAATTCATCTTAAATTTGAATGCAGTAAATGTTTCAATCTCTCATTGAAGGTTTAAAATTGTTATTTATGATATTAAGTTTTAAATTTCTTAATGCTTATCAACTGTGGAACTCTTTTGTTTTTGACTTAAAGTGCCATTTTCTATCAATAATTAGGGTAAATTTGGGTAAACAACATTATATGACTCCTCACTTTTGCCATGCCTTATGAGTATATTTAATATACTTTACCAAAGAACTCTTGTGGAATAGACAACTGTATTGCTCTTTGTACAACTAGCAAAATGAAACTATTTAAATTAATTACTCTCTAAAATATTTCTATAATTGTGCCTAGATTTAAAAAAAATACAGATTTTCAATGAAATACTGAAATGCATTTTTACAATATTAAATTGACTGCTTATTCTTTATATTTGGCAATCAGCTCTCCCCTCATTTAATATTGGATGGATTTTATTTTGATTCGGAGAATCTTCAGTATGTGCACTTAAAAAATATAAATTAAAACTTTTAATCAAGTTGAACTATGAAAGTTAGGAAGTAAGGATGAAAAATGAGTTGTATAATTATTGCTTAAGTATTATAATTTGTTTGATTCCCTTCCTAATCTTTTGCAATGAAAAAGTAGCAAAATATCTAATTCTTTTTTTTTTTTTAAATAATAAGGGGGCAAAAAGTTTAATATGAAATTGTAGATATCAGATAAAATTAAATTATTTGGGGTGATTATTTCAAAGAGCTTGAAGAATATAAGCCACCTGTAGGATGTAAACTATTTTCAGGAATTCCTAACTAAATTTTTACTTTTAGAACAATTGATTGATATATTATTGGTTAATAATAATAAAAAATTATTTCTATCTACTATGCAATTCAATTTGGTAGATATTTTGCTAAATAAAATATAAAAATGCAACAAATAAATGCATATATCTAATGTTTATTATTCTAAATTTTTATTATTTCCACTGTTATTGTTACAAATATTAAATAATTTCAGAATTCTGAAAAGCTTGCCCAACAGTTGCAAATTGTTGAGGAACAAAAACTCCAATATCAGAGACGCCTGGAAGAAATGGAAAATGAGTTAAGAGAATTCAAAAATTCTGCACAGATTGAAAAGGAAACTGTGGATAGTGTGAGGAACTTACTAAAAATATTTCCAATAGTTTATTTGATTTTTAATTTTCAATTTAAATTGTTGTATAAAATAACACAGGAATCTTAGGAAAAAAAAGATTTCCTTCGTAATATAAACTTAATTTTCTTATTAAATTTAATGCTATCATATTCAATTCAGTACAGGGCAATAACTCTGCTATAAATCGATGCACATCTTTGAGCTTTTCTCTTCTTATAGAGTTATAAATATTTTTATTTGATAATCTTTTGCTCAAATCTGCACTAATTATATAGCAAAAAAAAAAAAAAAAAAATGCATGAGAAAATAGTGAAAATAGTAATATTTTTAAGGTATAAACTATTTGAAAAATTCTTGCACTATCACTGAATATTTTATAAAAAATACTATAATACCTATTTTAAAGATTAAATCTGAATACAAAGAATTTACTAAGGAAAATTTAAAGTATAAATCAAATCAAACTACTCTCCTTTTAAATTGAATTCATTTAAATATTTTGGAAAAGAAAAGGAAGGAAAGAAGAGTATTTTTATTTGTTTTGGCATATTGTACTGTATTCATATGCTTTACTCCAAAAATATAATGTCTAAACACTTTAAAAAATGTAATAAATAAAAATTAAAATACTAATGGTGTTTTTAAATTGATAGCTTATAGTATTTCTTATCAAAAGAAAGTAAATAATGTAGATTCAAAATCCGGTATCAGTGACAAATTATCATTAACATCTATTCTAAATAGTAAATAATGTATTAATATTATTTTTTTTAATCTTTATTTCAAAATAAATTTTCTTTTTTCAGTTGAATTGAACAGTTTCCACTGTTCCAACTTGATTAGCTATCCCAATAAATATTACAAGACCCATGAAAATATTGGATTTATTATTCGTTATTAACTGTTAATCAATATAATTAAATTTTGAAAATAAATTTTCTAATATGTTCTCGTTTTTTTCTTTTTCAGAAACTTCAAAAATTTGCATTACTTTTTGCTGAAATGCAGGAAAAATTCAGATTAATTAAGGCACAAAATCAGAATCTGCACGTGCACAATAAACTGCTGGAGTAAATATGAGTTTCATATATATATATATATATATTTATTTATGCAAACATAAAAAATTTGTTTTCTCAAATAAATTATTATTCTGTGTTCACATTTAAATAAAATGATGTTTATTTTGAATTGTTAATTTTTAATTTATTTATATTTTAAGATTCACCAACCATTTGAAAAGGTCTTATATTTGTATATACATTTCTACTTATATATGTATATAAATTTGAAAATAACTGTATTTATCTATAAGAAAAGGAAAAAAGTAATTTTTTTTTTGTTATTTGGGTTTTTGTTTTTACATGTTTTGTATATTTTATCGTATATCTGTGTATTAATAATTATTTGAATCTGAAGATTTAAAATATGTAATTCTATTTATAGTTATATAATTTTTAGTAAAAAAGGGGCTGAGTATGATATTATCTCCTTATTTGTGTATTTGTTGGTAGTTATTAAAAATCTATAAAAATTGCTTATTTTTAATAATTCTTATATAAATTATTAATAATTCTTAAAAGTGTTCTGTCCAGGTGCTGATTTTTCTTTTTAATGGTTATAGAAAGCTATCAATATGTGCAATCATCAACCACTATATCATCATCAATCATCTATGCCATTATCAGTAGCAAGATTCCAACTTTGATTTCAGTATCTATCAAAAAAGATTTTTTTATTTATTTAATCTTTAAATTTGCTGGTCAGTGATGGTAGAAATGTAAGTGTGAACAAATAACAAAGACCAGTGTGCTGAGATCTGCAATTATTATTGTTTTATGTATATATATTTCATTATATTCTTCTTTTAAAACTAAATTGAAGGTCATTGCTCATATTTCTTTTCAGCTTCATGTTTGGTTTAGCAATTTTTTTCTGTTAATGGATCATTAGTTACTTAGGTCAATTTTAGTTATTTATTACATAAGATGCAATTACTAGGAAACAAAAATTTCTAATGTTATATATTTACACCTAAAATGCATTGCAAGTAAAAATTTATTTATTTTTAAGCTCTTAAGCTTTCTATTAATATATTAGAGATTTTTATTATAACTGTTATAAATTAACCTGTAAAAAATCGGATCAGAAAATAAAATTAGCACGATTTTTATGTTCTAGGTTTGTTTTATTTTCTTAACTTCTTTTTCAAGAAATTGATATGTTGATGACGGGTCTGTAATGTTTTCACTCCTCATAATACAATTAAATGTTATGTAATAAAATAATTTTAGATATGCAGTGAAATCTGCAGTATAATTTTTCATGATAAATTTGCACAGCAAACATTTTTAAATAACCAAGCTTCGAAGTTTGTGAAAAACACTTGAGTTTTTATATTTGTATTAAATTGCTTACTTCCTTGTCCAACTTAATTATTTTCTTTATAACACATAATTCTATTAAAAGTGCTTTATTAATATTGATTCTTATTTTGTCTCTTAAAAATACTCATTTTCTAAGATAAAATTTGGCTACTCTCCCTGTTGGTGTAAATACAGTTTTCTAAATTTACTCTATTTAAATTATTCCTTTGCAGAAATGAAATCCAATTTTTTTATTGTAAAATTTTAATTGGGCTTTTGCTGTCATCATTGAATTTCTAAACAATTTTTATCTATGTAAATCTTTATTTTATTATTTTAGAATATTTTTTTCTTTGGAAAGTAAAACAATTGAAAAATTATTATGATTGAAGACTGTTTATATTCCTGATATAATATTTCTTGATATAATATTCCTGATATTTAAAAAAAAAATATTTTAGGAATCATCTCCCCCAAGAAACTCTTTATGAAGTGGAAAATGAGTTTGCAGAATATTCTAGGCAGTCAGAATTATATGAATTATATCCTGATATGATAACAGATCCAACAAACATTGCAGAACCCTCAGTTCCACTTTCTGAAAGATTGATTTCCGATATTAACTATCTAAATTATCAACATCAGGTAATGTGATTGTTTATAATGTGCTTAGATTTTGCAACAAATCTGGGTGGTTTTTTTTCCCCCTTTCTCTTTGTATGTGTTTGTAACATAATTTTGCAGATGCATGGCCTAAAATTTGGAATTTTAACTTCAGTTTATTTTTTCATAGGAGGGTAAGACTCTTACACATGATATACATCTGTTTACATCACAACACTAGGGGAAAGTGTTGGAAAAGTTTTCTCTGGGAGCTGAGGAAAGATTCTTTGACTTTAGATCAATTAGAGATTTCTTTGTCTTTTATCGATTTAGGAAAGGGAATCTTGGGACTTTTTGAAATGCCATTCATTAGGGATTTTAGCCCCTTTGCTTCATGAGAAAAGTGACATCAAATTTTTAAAAAATTGTTAGAAATAATTCAATAAAAGTGGGATTTGATTCAGGCAATAAGAGAAAAATTCTAATACAAAATAATATGGGTTAATTTAAGATTAAGATAAGAAAAATAATTAGAGTTTAAATTAAAATATTTCATTATACATGTATATAACACAGGAATTTTCCCAGTCTTGAAACAACAGATGTCTAAAGTTTCATTATTAATAATTAATATTCAATTTAATACTCTAATAATCTTAAATTTTCATAAAAATCCATTTTATTTACACTTAAATTATTAAAATGTAGAAATAATATCTTGCAATAATTTTGGGGGAAAAAATTATCTTGTTAGTCAACAAATTCTTATTTACCAAAGTTTAAAGGCTACTAAAATATTCATACTATTCTATTTTTTTAGGTGTTGTTTTATTAAATATTCTAAATTTGGAAAATTTATTCTAAATAAAAAAAATGTTAATAGCTATAAAGTAAATAAGTTCATACTTCAAATAATTTTTTGAATGATTATGTACTATCGCAATACTTGTTATGAATGTAATTAGCAATAAAATTAACATTCTGTTCTAATAATTTTATTTACAAATTTGAGCATAAAAGTAATATAGTGTAATAAAGATATATGGAAAAAGGTATGGTAATTTTTAAAAATTAGTCATTAATTGATGATATTTTTTTTTTAAAAAAAAAGAAATTTTTTTCATATATTTTGCTGTGTTTTTATGATGCTTTTAAATTCTTTGCATACGAGTTGTATTAGATAAACTACGTTTTTAAAGATCTTTGATTAAGAATTTGATATTTTCCAAGACATTTTAATTTGTGTGGATTTTTGTTTAAAAAGCAATTCACTAAAAATATATTAAGTCCATTATGTCTGATTTTTTTTTAAATCCAAAAAATTCAAATTTTTAATTTTTTTCTTAAATTAATGACTTTTTTTTACATCTTTAGTATTATTTGTTGATTTAATTTTAAGCAAGCCTTTAAAATTTATTGAAGTTTTCTTAGTTAGAAATAATCTGCTGCAGAATAATGTTTTGTAAATATTTGTTATTTTTTTATATAAACAAAAATATTTTGGGATATGTAAATTTTTAAAAATATTTTTCAAAAATGTTGCTTTTATTTTTATAGACATATGTAGTATAATGAATTTATTGTGATTAAAGTATTGAAATCAATCCTGAAAGATAAGATAAAAAGGATTGTTTGCAACATTTATGAAAAGTCTTGATATTCCGGGTCTTAATCTACTGGATATTAATCTTATGCCTTTATTTTTTATTATTACTGATTTCCATTGGCATTCATGGAAAAGTAATTTATTCTCAAATACCAAGATGTATGATAAATTAATGCTGCATTTAGAGATTACATTGGCTTTTACTCAGACTTTTTTAAGATTGTTTCTTAAGTCATTGATTATTATATACGAGGAGGGCTTTGCCTAGATCAGTTATGATAATACTCAAAATATTGAAAGAAAGGAAAAGTAAAGAATGCTTTTTCCCCATTTTGTATTTTTTTTAAACTTTTTTAAATGATTGCTCAATTTTTATTTTCAATGAAAAAAAATTTATGGTTATAAAACTGAATATTTATTTTACAGGTAGCAAATGAAAGAAATGAAATATTTCAGCAAGCAATGAATGAAGATGTTCCGTGAGCAAAAATGCCCATTCCCATGTGAATTTTGTTGAGGAGATATGAAAGGCAATAATAATTGCATTAAAAATATTGGCTTCTCTTATATGTTGACAAATTTTTGGTTAAAGAATTCTGAAATTAATGTGTTTTGCTACAAAATTGGATCTCTTTATGAGATGCAAAACACTTCTCTAATTTATCAGACATAGAATTTCTTCATTGCTCTATTTATTAGTGATATTTGATGTTGTGATATTGTTTGTGAATTGTGTGATTTTCTTTGTTGCATAATTTATATTAATCATGAATATACATATTTAATCAACATGATATAAACACTCTAATGTTCAGTTGGTTTAATTGAACTATGTTTGGGTTAATTCATATAACTATGTGTAAGGTCCCACTTATTGACAGTGGGGAAAATGTCTTAATATCTTCTTTTCTGTGTGTTAAATCCTAAGAGGCATGAGAGATGATCACTCTAAATAGTTTGTGGTGTGGTTTTTATCTGAGAATTCAGCTAATTAAGATTTGAGCACATTAAGATTTTTGCAATTTCTCGAGGAGATTAATTGCAAGAAAGCACTTTTAAAATGTGCTTTTAAAAGAACAGTTTTTTGCCTTTTGATGATCTTTCTTATTTGAAGTTCCTTGGAAGATAAGCGAAATGGCAGCTTTTCATTTATATTTATGTCAAAGATTAATCTCATTATTTGGATACCGTTTTCAGGAACCATGTAGATTATTTAGATTTTAATTCTACTTTGTAGGGTAGTTGTATATTTAATTTTTTATCTTTTGGTAAATAAAATAAAATTCACACTTTCTGTGAAATTTTAAGTAATCATTTAGCCACTTTACGTTGATATATATATTTGTAAATAGATGCAATGTGGTATTTTTATTTTTAAATTTTTCTGATCGAGGCTATTTTTATATGTTCTTTAATTTGTATTCTAAAAAAAAAAAAAGAAAGAGGTATTGTGGTGTCTTTAGCAATTCACTGTATTATTCCCTTGAAATGGTAAGATTCAGCGATCCAGTTATGTATAACACTGGCTTGTGCTGACTGAAAGCAAAATCATTATTTTGTTCTTGTATGTATTAATGATTCTTCTTATAATCCTGCTTTATATATATAATGTTATATATATGTATTGTGAAGGCTATATATTACATGTTCGTGTATATGCACATATATATATATGCACCCTTTTATATAGTTTTCTTCTTTGTAAAACTCACCGAATGAATAATTTGAATGTTTAATTGAATTTTTAATGCAAGTAGTCTCCAACGCTTTTACTCTTTCAAATATTAAAGAGTTACTGCTAGTTTTTTTACCCCCCTGATCTATAGATAGGCCGGCTTTTTTTAAAAAAAATCATTTAGCTTGTAAATATGCATATTTTGACATTCAGTTTTATTTGAAGATTGTGTAACTGTATTTAATTCAATTAATATATATATCATTTGTAAGAAAAATTATTTTGTAACATCAGTTTTGGCTTTTAAATGTTTTATTTTAATCATGAAGATAAATAATGGAGGCTTGTCCATCGGAGCCGCTCTTGGTCTTTGTTTCTCATTTCTTTTAAAACTGTGTATGAAGAAAAGCTTATACTTATATTAAAATAATAATGATAATATTTTCAAAGATTTATTGGAGTTTTGAACCTGCAAATTTTGGTGAATAATGTCGGTACTTGCCAGTGATAATAAAATGAAAATTAGCTATTTTCATGCTTGAGCAGGTCTTTCAAAATTCTTTTGAGTGACAATTTATTTTTTTCTGAATAGATGACAAAGTATGATTAACTTTGTTTAGAATAAACAAAACAGTCTTTTAATATCGACTCATCGACTGTGATTTATTTATATTATAGAAATGCAAAGGAAAATTTTTTATTGAGTCCCAAAACTAATTATATTTAACTGTGCCGATATTGAAATCAGTGAAGTGTGAATTATTTGATATCTTAGTCCTCCTCCCGTTTCATTTCTTGAAAGGTTTAAAAAATTCCTCTAAAGATCTTTAGAAAAGTTAAGAAAAGAATTATTAGATTTTAAATCTTTTGAAGAATGGACATTCCAACATTTTTTAACAGTATTTACATCAATATTTTTTTTTTTTCAGTTTATATTTTCTGAAAACTAATATATTTTTCAAAAATAAGTTATGTAAATTATTTCTTAAGTACACATATGTTTATTTGATTAAGTTTGTAATGTAGAATGGGGTACAGACAGGACACCAGCTCCTCTCACACTGCTAAGAATTTTGCAGTAGTAAATCAGTATAACCGTTTATAGATAATGTTTTCATTGTACAAGTTGCTGCATGCAATGCATATCTGTTATCCAGAAACTTTATCAAATTGCTTTGAAGCAAAATTCCCATGTACTTCAGCAAACTTTTGATTTAAGACTGAAAAAGAGGAATCAAGGTTTCTTAGTAATGGTTACTTTAAGTGTTACATCCTAATGTTTGTGTGGAAATCTGTATTTGCTAAGTTATTAATAAATGTTGCTTGTTGTATATTCAGAAGGAAATAAATCCTTCAAAACTTGTGTATTATATCTAATATGTGAATGTGTCATGGAGTGTATTTCACCTGTACTAAGCATAATTTGCTTTATACATTTACACTGGTATGGATCACGAGTGGTTATTCAAATTCCAGTGGTTTATATTAAAAGTAGTTTTAAATATATTAAAGGAAATATGTGTATTCAAATAAAATTAAATATTGAATTTATACTAAGCATACCAATATGAATCTGAAATTTTCTATGAACCACTCTAATGGGTGTTCATATATTTAGGAAGTAGGTTGCCAAAGAATTGCTGAAATGAGCATTAATGCATTGGAAATATTCAGGAATACAATTTACTTTCTGGATAAATCTTGAATATTTTTTTACCTATAAGTTCTCAGCCATTTTCAGAAATTAGAAATTTAAATTTTTATAATCTAAAAGACTGACAATTTTTAAAATTTTGTATAGTGCTTTAGTATAAAATATCTTGATGATTTACAAATAAAGTAAGCTGCATGATCTGAAAATCTCAACTCTGAATGCTGAGTGATATTCTTATTAGTATCCTTATGAATTTTGTCCTATGAAGTTGGCACTTGATGTTTATGTGTAGCTGTTAATGTTGTATCATTTTGACCGGACACATCTTAATGTATCCATTTAAGTCAATGCAAATTTTTATCCCCTTTTGACAACTTACATAGTGCATAGATTTTACATAATCCATATTACATTGTATTTATTTAAATTTAATCATTTTGTTTAAAAATGCATTTTTTTTTATGAAAGAATCATCATGATTCTAGAATTTTTAAACTAGGTTGGTAAATTAAAAAAAAGAATCATATCCTTAAAGAAAGTTCTTTATTCTGTTATTTTCATGATTGGCATAACAAAATATTTATTAAATGCTTCTGATAAGTTTTTTTAAAAAGTGAACTTTTGTTTTAATCATATTCTCTCTTTATATTGCAATTTTTTTTTTTTTGTAAATGTATCAGTATAATAAAATTGTGTCCCTTTAAGTTGTATTTGTTTTTAACTGAATGATTTACTGGTTTGAATGAAAGGATATTGAACAATTTGGTCACTTAAATTTCTGAATTCTTCACGGTATGAGAATATCAACCTTGTTAGATTTAATATTTGCTAAAAATGCGAACTATTAATTTGACTGTCAAAACTACTTTTCAAAGTTGCATTGACTTGAGTTTTGTTACAATTCATCACAAGTAAGAGTTCTTTTTAAATAAAAGCACAGATGTTGAGAAGAAATTTTATATTTGAAGAGTCAGGAGAACTTTTTTATAAAATTAAATTTAATAAGTTTTAATTAACAAGACACTCTCTAATTGTGATTTTATAGCTAATTTCCAAACTTTTGAATAAGCATCATTATATTATATTTTGCCTTAATCAAAGAAATATTTTTTTTATCAAGTCCTATTAGTCATATTCAACAAAATATTTGATTTTTTAAAAACTAATCTCTAGCATTCAAAACCTACCAAATTAAGCTTTGAATATTGCAATTTTAGATGAATTTTAATGGTTCTTTAATCTTCCAATGGATTCCATTTCTTGAAAGAGGCTATTGATTGATTTCAAATAACATTCTAAACTTGTGCTCAGTCATTTTTAATTGCAGGAGAAATTAACTGTTTAGTTTTTACCCTTTATAATCACATGGCTACTCTTAGTGATCATAGCAAATAACTATGTGGAGATTTTGTATTAAATTGATGAATACAAAGATTTATGATATATTTAAGTGCCATAAGCTTCTTACTATTTTTGTAAATAATGCTTTAATATGACAAAAAGAAATGCTGCATGAAATCAAAAGCAGAAAGAAACTCTTTAATATAGAAAGTGATAATATGTTTTATAAGAATATTGATAATTGTAATTCTAATAGCGATAATTAGAAATGTCCAGCAGAAGTGAATTAGAAAGAAAGTATAAATCTATAAAATCGATCTACATAACACCTATGTGTAAAATATTCTTATGTAAGTGGCTATAATGAGTTAGCGTTATTAGAGTGCCAAAAATGTTTTTTAAAAAAATTTAATCTTTTAATGATATTTAGTCAGATGTAAAATACAATTATTTAAAGTATTCTATCTGAAAGTATAAACCTACAGTAGTGACCAAAATTTTGGAGACTTAATGGCTTATTACAGCAGTATTATTTGCAGTAATAACTGTAGTTATGTATTAATTTAACTAAGAATGTGATTCCTAACATTATATTCACCTAGTAATATTTTTTTAAGTTAAAGCAAAATAATCAAAAGATATAGAAATGTACCTTGTTTTAATAGATAAGAGATATCTGATCTTCATTTGAAAGTAATCAAAGCAGAATTGTTTCGATAGGTAATAAATAGTATCTTGTTAGAATTCAGTGTTCAATTTTAAAGCATATAAGAAAAGTGTGTGTGTGTGTGTTTTTAAATGTGTATATTTTTATTTTTTGAGTCTTCAAAATGCAAATAAAATTGGCACAGAAAATTGACTGGTCAGTCAAAAAAAAAAAAAAAATGTATAATTTTAATATTGAATGAATGAATCATTAATTATAATGAACTTAAAAATTGAATTGAAAAAAAATTTAACTGAAGGTGATATTTCTAAATTTATGTTGGAAAACTTACTGATTTAAAAATCAATTAAGTAAAAGCAGTAAAAAGTGTACAATAGCAAGTGATGACAGAGTAATTAAGACTTCTCTAAGTTGTTAAACAAAATTATATAGAAGCACTAGCTATTACCCGCGACTTTGTTCGCTTAGAAATTTTGATGTATATGTATGAGAACTGACGGTCTGATGAACAGTGGCTATCTAAAATCGTTCTGCGAGCAAAACTACAACGCCACCCATCACCGCCTGGTTGCCTCAAATGTCCTACAGGCTATGGTTTAACGCCTATGTACTCTTTCGTCTCATACTATTAACTTGCACTGGTACAAAAGGATTCCCTGACTGCTGTTTTTGGTGATGTTGCATGTTGAAGTATCTTCGCTTTCAAAATTAAGCGGGAATTTGAAAACGGAATGTGCAGCCTGGCCACCATTAGCAAAGTTGTAGTAATGTAGCTACAACCAGAGCTATATTGCGGCCCTTGCCGTGGCTAGCAGGAGATTTAGCTAGCCCAGTAGGAGTTGCGCTAGCAAGAGTTTCAGCAAGGAATCTTATCCGTGCCCCCTGTGCTTCAAGAAAGAATAATTCCTCCTTTCCATTATTTACTAGGTTCAGAATCTTTTCGTAGACTTGACGTTGCTGGGAAGTAATGTAATTTCATTGACCTGCACTTAATAAATAGAGGTGTAGTAGTTTAGCTCCTCCATAACTTCACTTGTAATTCTCCTTTTTTAATACACTTTGTGGAAGTAGGCCGAAATTAATGAGACATTTCCATATATGGAAATCCTCTATCTATACCAAAGTTCTGTTAATGATTAGGTCATTGTGAGTGCCACATTCTTCTGATAAAGCATCTTTGTATAGATCCCATTGCTGGAGGGGGTTTGATAATCCGCAAGTGCTCACTACAATTCCAAACAGATCTAGCTACTTTCATAGCCAGAGCTTTATTTGTTCTCTTCGAAAGATTAGATTTGCGTTTTCTGGGCATTACAAAAAACTATGAAATAATTGCAAATCAAAAAAATTAAAACTAACCTAAAAACAATGCATAAAAGGCATAAGTATATGCGAAAGATATTTAACTAACAAATACAATTTAATAACAAAAACACACAACTAACTTAAAAACTTATTTACATTGTATACCCGAAGTAAAACAGAACAGCAAATCAAGTCTGTGTTTCTTGTCAAGTCTATTTTATTTATCTATCGAGATTGAGATAGCTACAACAGTATAATACACATAATTTTTAAACTTTTAATTTAAATGAAAACATAGTTGTCAACAATCAGTCGTGAACTTTCAACGCCGGTTGGCGTATCGCAAATACTGACTTTTCTAAGCCAGTTGAGGTAAGGCAATGCAGATTAGAAATTTTCATTTCCTTTATTCTATTTTATTTTAAATGATTTAAGAATGAATCCGAAAGATCGATTAATTAACAACATTTGATTTTAAATACATCAAACACTAAGAAAATAAACAGAATCGCTTGAATTAATCGAAATTCTGCTAAGCCTAACCTGATTACTGTTGGAAAAAGAAAAACAAACAAAAATCTGCAGCCTTACTCATCATTGGCGGGATTTGGCCTCAGCTTTTTGGCGTGAAAGTTAGTTTTTAATTAGTAAAAAATTAACCGCAATGAAAAAAAGTAGCATATGTTTCATTCCTGACTGTAATCTCTCTTTGTGCTAAATTTCCTCCAATTCCGTTCAGCCGTGATTCACTCATCCAAACTTTCATATTTATATTATTAGTATGTATACAAAATGAAATGGTGCAATGCAATGTGAGTTTGAGTGCCCAGGTCAATAAATGTAAATTTTGAAAATTTGGTCTAAATGCAGATATCCCCCCCCCCCAAAAAAAAGATTAAACTGTGCAAAATATCTAACTTGGGTGTGCAGTTTCAAAACAATGATGCTGTGATTTGTAGTGATGAGACCAAAATGATGGTGATGGCATGAAATACGCAAGGAGAAGATTTCTGCTATTACTACTTACTTATTCAATTACACTTGTTCTTAAAATTAGTATTATAATCTGCAGATTGACAAAAATTGGCGAGAATAGAATTTGTAGATTAATAAGTTAATAAATGCTCCAAAATGCATTTAAAAAAATACATCCTTCCAAAACTGCCTTTACTTTATGTTTTCCCAGATAATGAAAAAAATTTTGACATTGATGGAAATTCTATGTCATGTTGCCATTATAAGTAAAAATTTACATCAAAAGAATCATATTCCATTATTGGAATGGCCTAGATTTTAATTTAAATGAAAATCTATAGAGTAGAGCAGACTAGTGTTAAACAGGAGAAACTAAACAGAAGCAATAATCCAATTAGGGTATCACATACAAGATGTAATTGATGCTGAAAGTTTACTTGATTAAATATTAACTGCCATAAATGAGAATCTTTTTTATGGCATTATTTGTGTTCTTCCTAATACCAATTATTTCAAAACTAATATAAAAATTAATTTCTCAAATTGTTGGTTAAAATTTTTGTAAATGATATGGTATTAAAATTAATAAAATCCCTTTTATGAGCCATCAAATCTCAAAAATACACAATTTTGGCCATTACTATGTATCTAATAGTTCAGAAATTAAAATAGACACCCTATATATATATATATAATTATACCAAATGGCAATGCAGGAATGTAAAAGGTAATTGAATGGAATTTAAACTTTGAATAGCCGTATTTGTACTTTAACATTATATATTACATTAGTATATGAACTTATGTCATTTTGTGCCTTATTAAGGCATTGCTGCAATTAAATAAAGTATGAAATTCACTTTGAAAAGTTTTGGTTTTAGATTATATAAATGTTTTGATATGGTAACATAAGCATTTTATTATTAAAATCTAAACTCCCAAGTAGAATTATTTCTTAAATATGTAAATGCTCATTTCTACTCAAATTTGTGTATCTAAAGTTTTAAAATATGTTAATTCATATAATTAAATAGTAAAAATTAATAGTCTAGTTATTGTAATGTAAAGTATGTAACTATCAGTCACATTTGGAATTAAAAATTAAAGATTTCTTCCTAGAAAGTTGTAATTCTATTTATTTTATCCCTCTTCCCAGATATGATCTAATATATTTGGGAAAATATGTAGGTTAATTTCTTTCAATTCATTAAGAAAAACATTATTTTAAATCAAGACATTAAAATAAATAATTTTATTATTAAAAATATATACAAATTATATAAAATTTATACATCTAAAATATATTAAAATTTTATAGAACATTGGCTATCTAAAAACTTTTCTTCTTCTCCACGAATGTTCAAAATTTCAGCATCTAATTTTGGGCCCTTTCTTGCCTGTATGCAAAGGAAATAGAAAGCAATTTAATTAGAAAAGATTAATATAAATAAAGGGTAGAGAGTTGAAAGCAGACAATAATTACCTTCATCATAGAAGTACGTTCAAAACTGGATCCTTTGCAAACTCTGGAAAAAGAAATGCATATAAACATGTAAAACTATGTTTCATTTATTTAGCATAAATACTTCTAATGATTTCATATTGTAATATATGACTATTTTATTTACCTGCAGACATGGGTAGGCAACTTTGTGAAAGCAAATGTTCGATGTTTGCAATCTTTACAAGAGAAGAAACGTTTCACAGCTTTGTGGCATTTTAAAGGATGCTGTTCACTTTTACATTTCTCAGTTGCAGAATGAGCGGTATATTTGCACTAAAAGTTAAAAATTAATTTATGAATTTTCAGTTAACAAATACAAAATCGATATGCCATCAAGGTTCTTATATGCATTTAAGAGATTATGGCAAACTCATTTCAAAACTTGGAAAACTATTATTTCATATAAATTCCGACATAATTTCAGTAAAATTAAAATGTATTTTACAACATATTCCAATAAGTACTTGATTTCTTTCTTTTATCATTTTAAAAAAAATAAAGTTTTGTTTGCTTAGATGGTGAGAATTAAAATTTCAAAATCGCTGCATATATATATATATATATGTATGTATGTATGTATGTATATGATAGCAGTTGAAAAATTTGAACAATGATAAATAAATAAAAAACACTTGGATGTAGAGTCCTGGATATTTACTTGCATCCTCAAACATTAGAATATGATGTATATACATTGTGAAAAAAACCATACTTCAAAAATAGATTTTTTTAAATAATTTTTTTTTAAATTCACACTGCAGCTCTTTTGCAAGAATTAAAGGGATTCCATACAAAGATAGAAGGGCCCTAATTTCATTTCCCTCAACAGAACTGTAGTCAGGCAAAATGTTCTTGCCCCTAATTCACAACTGCAAAACAAGTTTGATATCTTTTTTAAATTTGACGGCAAAACAGAATTCAATGAATTTTTGAGATGAAGGAGTAAAGAGAGAGATGGTCTGGCTGAAAGGATGATGAATACTTTTATTATTATTATTTAAACTAGAAGAAACATATGTTTTTAAACACTCAATCATCATTTCTGCATGAAAGTTGACCTGCTTATTTTGTGTTAGTGATTCTAACCAAAGATGGAAAATCAATCAAAATTTTTTGAAACAAATTCTTCCAAGTTATTGCAATGGTTCTTCAATTTGAATTCTCACTAGAGAAATAAAATCAACCAATTGTCTTTGATGGTTATGTTTCTTTCTTTTAAGGTGAATGAAGACAGAATTATTCTCACCATAGGAAGAAGCTTGATCAATAATTGTTGGACTTTGGATAATATTTTCGATGTAGGTAGTTAGAAGGAATATGGGTAAAGTTTGTCATCCAGTCCTGTGACAGACACACTTTTTAATTCTACAAATCAGCAGTCCCCAGTGGAGATGATTTTTTTTATCGTATATTTTGTAAATAAATTAATATTCCAAGATTTAAATTATTCTTACAATTTATTTTATTTTAATATGATTAGCTATCAATAAATATTCAAAAAGACACAATTTTGTCTAAGTTCTTTGAAAATTTCTCAGTCACATATTATGATCATTTTAATAGAAGAATATTTTGTGAAGAAGTTGATGGAACACACAAGTTTTTTGTTTAACACTTAAACAAGTAATTCTTGACTATTTGGAATTTATTAGAATTAAAATTTAATCAACATTAATGAAAATTCATTATATTTTACACTGCACAACTTATTATCAATACCTTAAATGTTCTACAGTCTAAAACAATACCATCAAAAAAAGTAAGGTTTGAGAAAGTAATTCTGTGGAATAATTTTTGATATATCCAAATTGAATTCACACATATATTTCATAATTTATCTATTTTTGATCATTGCTTTTGATTTTTTACTATCGCATTCTTTTACTTTTACAAAAGATTATTGTTTCATTTAATCAATGTAACAAATTTTTAAAAAAATCAATACACAGAAAAAGTGAAAGTCATTAAAATTAGCTGCCATCTGTGACACTTTTTTATAAATAAAAGTATTTATTTAGCGTTTAATTACTAATAAAAAAATTGAATTAGCATAAAAAGATCTGTGTTATAATAACATTTTTTTTTTTAATTTAAAAGAGATTTTTTCAGTACTTTAGATAATATATAATTTTTTTATATAAAGTGTTACAGTTAAGACAATATATTATGGCAACTGATGAGGCTTTTACAAAGTTACTAATGCACTATTTAAAAATGAAATAACAAAACTTACTTTTTTACATGACACAACATCACAAACTATTTCTAATGTCGATAACATTTTTTCTTCCATTCGTTCCTTTTTCTCCAATGCATTAAAATAAGCAGCTTCTTTTTCCATTTCAGCCTGAAATAGAAAGAAATTACTCAAAAAAAAGATGACAACAGTGATCATTCATGCTAAGCTATTTATATATAAACTACTTATTATTAATCCTTCCATTAGTATGTACAAAACTTCTGTTTAACAATCACATTGTTTATTCGAAAATATTTATTTAAAATAGCAGCATTTCAGTTTTAATGAATTTTTCTCTTCAAAATATATACAAGAACCTTTGTCAAGTAGCAGTTTGTCCTCTGAGAAAGTAACAATGCTGTAAAAGCTTTTATCAAGAAATTGTTACTTTACTATAAATAGCCTAGTTTTCCCATTTCAAAATGGACATAAATTTTATTATTACCAAGCACTGGTATATCTACTACATTCTTAAAACAATTATCAGAAATTTTGGGCTTTTTTTTTTTTTGAATGATGAAAAATTATTTACTTATCAATATTTTATACATCATCACTACTATAAAGTAAATTGGGAAACACAACAATGCATCTTTTACACTACAGTCATCTAACTAATCCTATTCAGAATAAATTTGGCTTTGAAATAAGCCATCCTGCAAGGACAGTTTTGAACAATATTCAAATTTGGAATAAACTAACCGGTATTTTTTATGTTCATTATTTTCTCTCTAAGTGTAAATTGCAAAAATAGACTTTTTTGAAGATTAGCAAAGTTTATCATTTTTTACATGCAATAATTAATCACAACTGACCCCAGGCCAAGATAAGGTGTTAGATTCACATCCCTTGGGTTGTGAGTTTGAACCCAGACAGTCGAAAATCCCCTGTGTTTGTGGTGGCTCATGCATGTATAAATCTGTCATGGTCACAAAGTCCTCCAAGTCAAAACAATAACTTTGGGGGTACTGGGTCAAGGGTAATCATTCTCTGATTTAGGTCTAAATTAATCTGCGGATGAGTGAATGAAAGAAGTTTCCCCATGAAAAGGACTGTGAATCATAGCTTTAGATGGCGATACTGAAAAAACGAGATATGCTTAATCTATGACAAGTGCCATAAGAAACAACAATTGATCCCCTATTATTAAAATTTTCATCAGAATAACTTTTTAAAAAATGATCTGCATAATTTTTTTTTGTTTGCTTGAAAAGCAAACTCTAATAGAAAAAAAATGAATATTCAATAAACAAATAACATTTTCATCAAGGCAACAAAAAATAAAAGAAATATCAAAAAATGCAAGCCATTGAGAGAAATATTAAATATACACTAGCCAATGAAAGAAAGCAGAAGAAAGAAAAACAATTAGAGATCTAAGGCAAATTTTGGATGAGAGTGAAAAGAAAAGGATCACTTCCCCACATTTCAAGGCAGCTTGGATTAAGTTGCAGTCCTGATTTCTCTAAATTCAAAAAGAGAAGTGGTTTTAGATTCCAATTCATCGATTAATTGAATACATGGACTGCAGACAATTAGCCATGACCTTTGCATGGCTTGCTCGTTTGTTAATTTTATATTTCCTGTGATTTTTTTTTATTTCAAACTTTTCCTGATTATTGGAGTTCCAAAGTGATAAAGTAAGCACAAAATTCTCAGAGTGGAAAAGTTAATAAATCAGTTTTAAAACTTAAATACAGCTTCAAAATATAATTTTAGGGAATGTTGTAACTATGTAGCTTTTACTCAAAGCTTTAACGATGAGCTCAATTAAAAACTCATTGCTCAATTTGAAAGCAAAAGTGCCACTTTTCTCCTCAGTGTTGGAAATTCTTTAACAACAAACTTCTGGAAGGACATATATATATCTTTAGGTCATAATGTAAGACAGTAGATGACATTTTCATAGGCTTGTATAATATCCTGATCTTTTGTTGAAAATCAGACCTACCACACCTTTAATCTCCCAATTGAACCAATCTATTCATCACTGCACTCTGATTTTGTCATAATTCATATTTAAAATTACATGCTTTAGAGACTGTAAAGAAGACTAAATCCCCATCAAACATAAAGTGTTTTCTAAAACATTATAGCCTCATATATGCAGGAAATACTATGCCCTAGCAACAGTTGACTTTAAAAAAAATCTAAGTAATCCATTACTTGACTAATAATTCTCTAGTCTATTTGCCATTAAAGGAACTTTTTTTTTTTTTAGCTATAAGAAAGTTAAAATCCGTAATCTTTTCAGAAATGCATTTATTGAATTCGAATAATATAAAACAAAAATCTCCCTGTCATTTAAAGCTGTTTTTTATTAAAATTTTATGACTATCCCTAGTATTTGTAATCAGTTATTGAAACGCAATAAGAATGGACACACAATATAAAACTTTAATTTAACTGAACAGCTGTATATAAATAAATATTTCCAAAATTGCTATGATCTTGAAGATAAATTATAATTTCAAATTTTATATTCCAGCTATTAATGATCAAATACATTTACAAATCATTAAAAGTATTTAAAAAATTATTTATTTGAAAACTTAACAATCTTTCATAGCACTTACCATTTCTACTTCATACATGTGGCTTGATTTACGATTTAAAATTTCTTTAACTTTTTCTGAATTCATATCTAAAGTTCCAAGTTGGGTTGTTACAATAGATGATTTTTCTATTTTTGTTTGGTTACCATCTATAAATATGAAAAATAATTATTAGAATAATAAATTGTAATCATGATCAAAATCTGAAAAAATAATATTTGCCAAAAAGTTTAATTCAGACACTTAGACAAATTTTCTATTAATGGATTTTATTTAACATTTGATAAAATTCTACAAATTTGACTTCATGCGAAGTTTCAAAAATAGTTCAAATCATTTTTTAGTTATCATATCTGCAACAGACTGACATAATACAAAAAATGTGATTTTCAGACCCAGGGATCAAAATCTCGTATTAAAATTTTCAACAATCATAATACTTGTCATTGTCTATTTTGTATAGATGAACTAAAAAAGGGTAAGTAATGGGAAAGTGTTGCTAAAATTAAGTACCTTTAAGTACCTTAGCCAAAAAAAAAAAAAAAAATTAAGAACCTTTGTACATGCTTATGTAAAACTGCATATTTTCTAATCCTCGGCTATTTCCTATTTTATAATAAAGTGAACTTTAATTGAAAATTTTTAAAAAATTAATTATAAATTACATTTTATAAATTTTAATATTTATTTTCATACTTTCATAATATTTTCTCTTGTAAAACAAATTATGTCTAAGTTTTGACAGAAAAAAAAAAAAACTATCATTACTAAAAATTAAGATCAACTTTTATCTTTCATACTTTTCAATATTTCTTGAACAAAGTACCAGCTTATTTAGATGGATATATCATTTCTAAAACTGCCATCATAGATGTAAAAGCACATCATGACCAAAAGTTTGTATTTGATTTTTATATATGCAATGGCAAATAAGATTTGACTTTGATTTAACACTGCACTTGCTTCATTTAGAAATTTCAGCTGTGGTCCTATTAATGAAGACATTATATATTATAAGACTGGCAAAACTAACACAAAAATTGGTGACAGTGCAATGCCATGGTCTAAATAAGTTTTTAAAATTCTTTTTCTTAACAGAATAGGATAACAGCATTCAAAAATGTTCAGGTTATAAAATAATGTCTCATTACTCTTAGCTTTTAAAGTTTATTAAATTACTACTATTTTTTAAGGTTTAAGGTATATAACTACATTTTTAATATATAGTTATATTTTGAGTTATAGTTGCATAAAAAAGATGGGAAAGAAAACATATATAAAACCAAATCATATTATTTAAATGACAAAATTTATTTAAAAATTGCTCCCCCCAGCTTTAAAGACAAGTATAAAGCAAATATTTCATAGTTTAGAAATTTCTCAAATGATGTGCTTGGGTTTACAGATAGCTTAAGAAATATATTATTTAAATTATGAACAGAAAAAAAACATATTTTTATCCATTTTTTTAAATGTCGAAATTCAACTGATTAGTAAGATGAAAATTTCAACCCGTTTTCATATTATGAAGCATTAAAAATATTTTTTTAATGAATAGATTATTTAGTCTGTATTCCAAGAGCTGCAAAACATATTGAGAAAGTATTATTCCAGATTTGGACAAAAATTAAGCATTAGTTTTGATTATTATTATTATTTATAAGGACTTTCTTTTGGAAGAAAATTTTATCAAAAATTAGTATTTAAAGAAGTAACTTTAAAGATATTAGCATTAAAATGTATATAAATGCAAGTATAAAAATCAGAATAATTCCCCCCAAAATAGACTTGGAAACAAACAAAAACATACAGTAAAATCCCTTTTGTATTGGTTCAAAAGATAGCACAAAACAATATATTAAGAGAACGATGATCAAATGTGTTAAGTTCTTCAAGAATAAAAATGGCTAAATAACATTTACTTCATTTACACACTATATTTCATTTATGTTTTTAGAACCTCTCACGTCTCTGAAGTATCTTTTTCACACCATACTGTATTCTTATTTTTTGTTGTTTGAAATCAATCTGAGCAGTCTTTAAGAACACATAAAAAGTTGAACATAAAGATACCAGGAAAAATCAAAATAAATTATTCCCTTCTTAGAACACAATATGTAAAAGAAGTTCAAACGTTTTTGGAGTTGTAACTAGTTCAGTATGTTTCATATTTCACTCTTTTAGAATGACCATTCCAATATTTCAATATGGTGTCCAATGTTGTAAAAACGTGGGAAAAAAGTTCATTAACCATTATCTTAACATGGATTAAAATTATTGCATCTCTTCATTGAATACTTCTCTTTTGTCAGTTTTCTTTTTTTGTTACACCCAGTAAGCAAATATTTACGACTGTTATTGATTCTGCCTATTCATCAAATATGGAAACAAAAAAGAATACCTTCTTTGCACAACGAGAAAATTAAGCACTTTTAAGGTATTTAAAAATGGTTTTCAAATTTAAGTACTTTTTAAGAACTTTTCATGACATTACACACCCAGTAAAAATAAACATTAACATGACTTTTCCAGTAATTTTAAATAAAAAACCTAATTATCATTACACTCAACACCAAAGTTATTACAGGATGACCAATCAGAGCAAATGCAATACACATTAAAATATCATATATAATGAACATGACTCTGGTTTTTATATTTAATAGATTAAATAAATAACATAATCCTCAAAACAGATGAGTGTAAAGTAAAACAAGCATTTACACTGAGTACAAGACAGGATGAATAAGAATTTTAAGAGGTAAGAATTTCTAAGCCTTCTATAAGAAGAGGATAACTGAATTTTCAAATGATTTGAAAATGGCTATCAAATAATTATAATGTCACATGGCATATTAAATGGGTAAAATACTACCATAATATTAGATCAGTAATTATTATTTCATTAGTTGGAAGACATCATCTAAAAGCAGAACAAAATATTTAGTTTTTCACATGGTTAATATCCAGTTATTTGTTCTTACCAGCGTGGGACCGAGCTCCGCTCGGAGAAAACAGGTATCGAAGCTAACTCGAAGATTTAAATTTTCAATTGTGATTTATCAAAACAATACATGCCATAAGAAAATTTGTGAAACCATCGGTGAAAAGATAACCGGTTAAAGTGCACCATTGTAACCTATTCTAAACAAAGTTAGAGTTTGGAAAGGGAACTATTCTATACAAAGGTAAAATAAAGGTAAAGATTGAAGTGTGTTGAATTTCAATATTTTTGACAAATTTATTTAGAAAAACCAAACATATATACATACATAAGAAACATATTATAAACCTATAACAGCATAAACATAAAACTTTATTGGTTCGCCATACTGGCTATAGATGGCAGCACGTTACCGCTTGAAAATTTAAGTAGCCATTATGGCGAACTAATAAAGTTTGAAAATATCCTATCTGTAACTCCGAACTTCTCGACCACAGCGCTTCAAAACCGGCGCCAATCGATTCCTCGTGGCCAAAACCCCCAAGTTTACAGGAGTTTATTAATTCTGGCGCGATTTTCGACTTGACAACCATTCCTCGTATTATAGTATTAGATAGATAGATAGATAAGAAACATATTATAAACCTATAACAGCATAAACATAAAACTTTATTAGT
>JAPMOQ010016150.1:4050015-4213935 GCA_026543055.1 Argiope trifasciata | reverse complement strand
TACCGCTTGAAAATTTAAGTAGCCATTATGGCGGACTAATAAAGTTTGAAAATATCCTATCTGTAACTCCGAACTGCTCGACCGTAGCGCTTCAAAACCGGTGCCAATCGATTCCTCGTGGCCAAAAACCCCAGACCCCCAAGTTTACCGGAGTTTATTAATTCTGGCGCGATTTTCGACTTAACAACCATTCCTCGTATTATAGTATTAGATTAGATAATGGCACCATAGTTAGATATATTACCAGAACAATTCAAAACATCATGATACAAAACAAACGCTTTTTTCAGTGATCTGAACTATGATCCTTTGATATAAATCTAGTTTTCAGTATAAATATAAACTATAAATGAAAAAACATGCCTGTAAATAAGATTAATATATCTTTCAGTAAAATATTTAAAATTAATACTAAGCTAAATATGATTTTGGAGACTGTAATTTGTCACTCAATAACTTTTTTCCCCTCTAACAATAGAAAAACAAGCAATTTATAAATTTACAATATCAACAAGGCTAACCTCTGTATGAAATTTTAGACAAAACTGATATTGAAATCCCAAGTATGACACCATCATCTTCATAAATTGATTCCTCCTCCCCATCCCTTATATTTCGAAGATTTCAATCCAACCAGTAGAAAGTTGCTAGACATTTTGTTGCAAATCTGTAATTTGTTTCCCTTCCAAGATAGCACATGATTGAAAAGAAAGATTTACAATGACTTCAAATAGTTGCCAGGTCTATGACCTCTAAATTTGATTATATTTGGTGATAAAATGAAAATTTCATGCTCTTAAGAAAACCTATATAAACTCAAGATGTACAAACTATTCAGTTAATTCTCTATTTTAAGTGTTGATTAATAACACTGGAACTGATTATTATTTAAATAGCAATTCATCCACTGTTTGTAAGTGAATTGTTAAAGGTTTTATTTATGTTTACCTCAGATGTGTTTTATTACGTGTACCCTATTTTTTTTTTTAGAGGAATAAAGCATTGTTCTCCATTATCCAAAATGCTGGATTTCTTTCATCCACAAGATACTTTTCATAACACTGTTGTCAAAAATGGGATTCTCTAATATATAGTCGATGATTTCCTCTAGATTTGGGATTTCACCATGGGATTTGTCCCATTTTATATTCCTTAACCCTTTTTTTGGATTTGATAATTCTTTAACTCCACTAGTTATTTTCCAACAGATGCTAACAGTATGGCCCTTACATCCCAGTTTATACTGATGGCTCAAAATCAGATGGGTATGTTGGCTGTGGAGAAGTAATTAGATCTGATATCCACAATTATCGTCTGAAGCGCCATTGCTCTGCATTTACTACTAACAGCTAATCTCTGTGCACTTCAAAAAATACCAACTTAACTCATCGCAAGTTTTGCATTTATAGCAATGGTATGAGTTCATTGCAAATGCTCTCCAGTTTTAACAGTCGGATGCACCCAGTTGTTCATGAAATATTCATCCCTTTGTGCACTATCCAGAATTGGGGCTTCTCCATTCTGTTTTGTTGGGTTCCAGCCACATTGGGATTTCTGGCCATGAACTAGCAAACAAAGCTATTAGAGATGCCTTTTTACTTTTACAGCACCCTCTTTCTTACTGCGATATCAAGAGGTCCTTTGCTGATTTCATACATGAATTATGGCAGGAAACATAGGATCAAAAAATAATGAACCAACTGCATGTTAAACCTGCAGTTGGTCTGTGGCCAGCTCTGCCTTTGAGTAAACATGATATGAAGTTGACTTGTCTGAGTGTGGGACACACACGTTTTAAGCAGAAATATTTACTATTCGGAGAAAGATAAATATTTTTGTCTTTTATTATTGTCTACAAGTCCTAATTGCAATACTGCTTCTTTTAGTGTTAATCATATATTGATTGTCTAAATTTTAATATTCAGCATATTCATTTTTTTTAAACTTCATCACTAACAATGTCAGACTTAGTGGGAGTAAATCACCCCGAAATTTTTTTCAGTTTTCAAGAACCATTAGATTCTACGGTTATATCTAGGTTTTATCATTTTATCAAATAACATTTTTAATTTTTTCCCTTTTGTAATTCAATCTTTTAAAACATCTTTTGATACAATTATTTCAATGTTGTCTCTATTCCACAGTTTTTAATAATCTAACCAGACAACTGACACAGTTTAGCCAATGTTGGCTCTAGTGCCACTAAAACTCACAAACAACTATGATTTCTCTGTTAAAGTTAATGACATGATATCCATTAAGGATCACAATAAATCTCTTTGCAATTATGATATTAGTTGGGTAGGGGAACGATATTATCTATTCATGATAATTGTGTTAAATGTAAACACAATTTTATGAGCAAATAATATTTATACCAGCTGATTAAAACTCAACAATATAAACTTTTAAAAGAAAAGCCAAATAAATGGAAGTATAATTTTAATTTACTATACTAAACTTTTCTTCCAAAATTAATCATATTCTCAGATATTCCCCCCCCCCCTACAAATTATAAAATGTTTGAATTGTTAATAATCTTATATTATCATCTAAATCTAATATTAACATTATATTGCACAATTGTCATAGCAAAACATTTTTAAAAAATTAGTTGAAAAATATTCACCTTTCTTTTCTTCAAGGCAACGATCAAGAACAGCTTTAACTCTATCTGCAGATTCTTCAGAGACTTTTGTAGAATTGGGATCCTTATTTTTTAAAGGTCCTTTTTCTTTAATTAATTTAATGGCTTTTAGCTAAAGAAATAGTATTAAAAAGTTCAAATATTTCTAATTATAATCATATAATGTTTTCATTTCTATTTTATTCTATATCTAATGTTCTAATAATTTCTGTTCAATAATAAGCCAGTGTATATTTTTAAACAACTTCTAATCTAAATTAGAAGTAAATGTACTTATTTTCTTAAAAGATTAAAGATAAAAAAAATATTCATAACATTTTATAGATATGATTAAATACAAAAAAAAAGTTTGCTCTATTCACTTTAAAAGCATTAAGTAGATTAAAACTATTAGATCTTAATAAATAAATTTTTAAAGTAATAAATGTTAAAAATATGTTATTTAATACTGAAAAACAAAAAAAAAGTTATTATTTGAAATAATGTTTAAAGAATTTGATTTGAATTTTGAAAATTTCAAGAGCTGTTTCATCTAATTATAGAATGAATATCACCTCAATATTAAATACAATTTAATTTTATTCACAAAAGCTTTTTAAAATAATCATATTTAACCTGAAAAAAAAATTAAATGTCTTTAAACAATTATCTAACTCTAATGTTGTCAAATTATTTTAGAATAACATTCATAATACTTGACAGCAATATCATTTTAAATGGACAATAAAAACTCTAGGAATTCTCTGAAACTACTTTGTTAAAAAATCTTTTCAGAAAATATTTAATCAAAAGAAACCTTCCCCCCCCCCCCCTTGTTTAATTTCTAAAAAACTCAGCCTAAACTTCAGTTTTATGGTCTAGGGGAAATAAAAATACTGATTGTTAGTGATGAGTTGATCTATCATGGAGGCATTACATATTTAAATATAATTAGGAAAAAAAAAAACACTTCTAACTCTTACTTTAGCAATATCTGAAGTACTGTTACATCTTGGTGATACAAAATCTAAAGTTACTTCTTGACCAGGGTGCAAACCTCTTCCAATCTGAGGCATCAAATTTTTAAGAATTAATTGATCTTTCTGCTTATTTGGACCATTCACATTCATTCGACTTTGATATAATTTCAACTGTTCTTTTGGAGTTATTACTTTCACAACTTGTTCTTCTAAAGACAAAAGAAAATTTTTGTTATTCTTTTTAAAACAAAATACATGCAAAAATACTAAATTGGTGGGAAAACAATGAACCTCTCAAATTAATCCCCCATAATCACTTTTTATTTTATTCAATTACTACATAATAAAAAAATAAGTCTTGGAATCTAAAGATAGCAAGTTTATTTAATTTCAAATAAGGTACACTTTTTAAAATGAAGACAGTTTATTTAGTTTCCATAAAAAGAAGAATATGAAAGCCAATTATATATGATACAGTAAATTATCAAAATGAAACACATGAGGAAAAAATTTCTCAAACTAACCAGAAACATTGCTAGAATAAATCCTTTTTTTCCCCCAATTTTTTAAGTTTCATAATTATTAAATCACTGCTTAGTGCAACTACTCTCAAGAAAAATATGCAAAAATAGTTTTTCACACATGCTTTGCTTTAATCTAGTTTAAAACAAATAAAAATATTGACACATATCTGCAGATAAGTTATCTTTAAAAAAAAAGGAATTTCTAAATTAACATATTTTGGAACCATCTCCCCTCTTAAATAATAATGATAACAGATTTAGAAAAAGGAAGGGGAAGGAATCGTTTTTGAACAGAGAATAACGTTACAATGTAAAGAACTGAACTGACTATGTTGACATATATTATGCATCAGAATTCCAGGAGAAAATAAAAATAATTAAACAAAATAGATACTAATATAGTTTTAAGAAAAGAATATGTGTGTGTGTGTTAGATTTCAGCTAGCCTTAGTTTAAAAATGAAGCTAACACAAATCCTGCTTCCAGTCAATTTTCAAACGACAAAAACACAAATATAAATATTTAAGACTGGAACATACATGTAAAAATATCTATGCATGTTACCTACAAGAAGGATAGAAAAATGAAGATAAATATTTGAACTAATTATAATAGTAACGAATGTGTGCATGTGTTGGCACTCTTTATGGCAGATTATTTTATTTACAGATATAAAATTTAGTGCATATATATTTTGGAGAGTAATAATAAACAATCAGAAGCTTTTTTTTTTTTTGAAATTTTGTTAAAATATTAATTAGAAGATAAACTGAGTTTTGTCATTTTTCCACAATAACTTCCAAAAATATTATTGCACAATAATAGATTTTATACTACTTCAATTTTTAAAATTATCTTTTTAATTATAACAATTTAAAAATCTTCACACTTTTCCTGAATTTCTTTCTTTTCTTTTTTTACCAAACTTTCAATAAAAGAGTGTATTTCTGAAATTCAAACTGTTTTCATTGTATCAAATCAAATGTTTGATTGCATTATTTTCATCCATTGTCAAAAATTAAAGAAGAAAGGTTCTATTTAATATTTGCCAAGTTTATAAGACTGAAAAATGAAGTTACAATACTGCAAAATTTAGAAGATTAGTGAATTGAATATTACATTTTTAAAAGACCTATGATGTTATGAAACTGGTCTCAATTACAAAAGTTCATGTATACACTAAACAGAACTTAGGCAAAACAATTAAAATAGAATGGCTATAATGTCTATCAGTTTGGTAGAATTTCGGGCAAGAAGTTATATCTAAATAATTTATATGAAATTAAATATAACCAATATTCCCAGTGAACTGATTGCTTTACTGTGGGGCTATTAATAAAACATTAACAATAATTGATAAAACAATGTGTGCATAATGTCACATATGTTTAAACTAGACTAGTGCTTAACGACAGTAATAAGGTTCATTTTCATAAATCTTAAGTACAAAAAATACAGAACGGAGCATACATCCATTTGAAAATATTTCATGATACAAACACTAGTACTCTTATTTTTATAAGTTGACTCATTCATTAAATGTATGTTTGCAATATTTTAGAAATATTCTAAGCGATTCCATCCATTTATCTTTTACATCTTTGACTAGAGTAATTGCTCCATAATCCTCTTGCTTCCTTACTTGAAGTCAAATACCCTTCATAAAATGTATATATGATATTCATTCTTATTATTTCATTATTATGTTAAATATTCATTTTTTATTAATATCATATGCAACAATGCACAAATTGCTTAACAAATCTATTTTGTAAACCACATCAGTTTAATTCATTCTTATATTATTAACATTCAAATGACATCTCTACTCATACACAAAACTTATTTATCCTAATATTTCTGATTTCCAGTCTTCTCTTACAATTTGTTAGAAGCCATCAGAATCCCCCTATATATAAATGTAACAAAATCAAAATATTTCAAACTCTAGAGGAAAATATAAATTTGATTTAAATGTTATATGAATTTTAACATTGTAAAAGAAAGGTAAAGAATAAGATTATAGAATAATGCTTTGTATTAACCAATGAATTTTAAAAAGCACAAACCTTGCTTGGTTTTATCTTTCATCAAATGGTGCAGAAGATTACGTGATCCTGCTGTTGGTATGGTGAGTTTTTCATTTCTAAAAATCAAAGAGAAATCACATGACAATGCTTGAATAGCTCTAAAAAATAAAGTTTTAAAATGAATAGTTTATAATTAAAAAAAAGAAGAAATAATTAATAAAAATGAAACCTACATAAATTCAGAATTTTTTTCAGCAACTTTTAAAATATCAGGGCCATATATATCTGAAAGTTTCTTAGCAGATTTTTCCTTTTCAACAAATTCAAGAGCTTCTGCTTTTCTTTTAAGATTAAGGTTTGACAATGTCAGCTTGTCTTTAGTCTTCAGCTTGCTTGATGATTTTCTAAAACAAACAGAGCAAAATTTATATAAGTATTGAATTATTTCTACATTTTAAAAAACTTTTAACGTCATTAAATTTGCTAAAATTTTTATGTAAATATAAGATTTTAATTATATACTATTAATTTAAAAATCCTTTAAAGAATAAAAGGATTTTAAATTTTCAGATAATCCATCATATGCTTTAAAATACAGCAATCAAAGAACTATTATTATATTTTACTCCGAAAAATTCTATGGAAAATTTAAACCTTGATAATACATTAAAGAGAATTGTTTAGAGAATATCTTATCCATTAAATTTTTAAAAAATTTCAAAACATTCTCAAATTGTGATTATATTATCAATTTCAATTACCTCAAGTTTAAAAGTTTCATATATCAAATTAGTTTTAATCAATTTTAATATTAATAGAGTGAGAAAATTCTAGAAAAAATTATTATTAAATGTAGCAATTAAAAATAAAGTGGACTTTTCTACAGATGAAAGTTTATAAATTATGTGATAAAAATGGAAAAGTGTATTTTTATGCCCAAATTAAAAGCATGAAAATAAATAAAAATTAACACCTACTTTTCAACAGCACCAGTAAATGACTGCCCTCCATAAAATACATTCTGTCCTTTCAAAACTTTGTTTTTTAAACTGGGTTCCCTGCCAGAGAAACTTTGAAAAGGAAAAAAAATAAAGATGTAAAATTCTAGTTCATTTAAAATAACTAACTGTAAACTAATTAATGCTTACTTTAAACTAACCGAATAATAAGGTTTTTAAATAAAAATCAACTTTCTGTTTTTGTTAACCGGCTCAAGGAGATGTCAGCTCTTTTCTCTTTGTTTATAATAAAAACTGTTCAATAACAATTTTTATATAAAATTTCAAAATGTATCATGATTTTAAAATTCTGAGGGGAAATGTCTTTAAAATCTGAAAATCTTAAATATTTTTTATAATACATAGATGAATTCATATAATACTATATATAAATTACAGCTAAATAATTTATCAATCAATTAGAATAAAAACTATTTTTGAGGTTACTAATTTACTAAATTTGAAAACAGATTCAAAATTTCTTGCTTTATCTTTCAAAGCTTTGTTTAGTTTAGTTCTCCCTTTTTTCTTAGCAAAGGCATTTAGTTTAGTATCCTAATTTTGAATAAATAAAAGAGCCATTTTGGGAGTTATCTTTCAGAGAATTATAAACCTTGCTGCATTTATGCATAATGTGTATTTTTATAATTTTATGCATGCAAAGTTATTAAAACAAAAGTTTCATAGAATGAACTGGTGTCTTAACTCTTCAACACGATTAAAATGCAAAAATGAATATATTTAAACAAAAATATGTAACAGTTATTGACATTACTTTATCTCTATTATTTAGAATATCAATTACATTGTATCATAGGAATAATAAAAAATTAGGGGGCAATAATTTTTTTTTCTAGCAAGAAATGAATAATAAAAAATTTTGATGTTAATAAATGCTTACGAAGATTGCAGCTCACTACGTTTGCTACTAAATTTCCTGTATTCTTTCTTGATATGAAATGTGCAGTATTCACACTGAAAGCTGAAAAAAAAAATGCAGCCATTTAAATTTTTTTCTTTAAAATAGAAACACCTGTATCAGCAAAAACAGTTTTTGATGCAAAATCAAATTTTTACATATGTACAAGAAAAATAAGAATATTAATGATATGTAGGTATTAGTTTAATACTGACTCATAATAACAGAATGAAACAAACATGATCTCTGTAGAATATATTAAATTCTCTATCCACTTTTTTAGCATGCTTTCTTCAACAGTAAAAGCATATTCCAGATTGATAATTGTTTTTCAAGTAAAAATATCATAGAGATGTTCAGTATTTTAAAATATTTAAAAATGATAATAATAAGCAACCTACATAGCAATAGTAAAATTAAAATAATAATCAAAATTATCAAAATAATAATAGTAATTATAGATGATCAAGAAACTTCACAAATTAAGACTGCATGGTTTATGCATTAAAATATAAAAACTTTCAAAGAGGAAGGAAAGTTAAAATGATTCTAAACCAAAAAAAAAAAAAAAAAAAAAAACATTTAAAAAAAATGTGTCAAAATTTTTTTTTAATGGGAAATAAATATTTCGATATTAAATGGTTGTCAGTCATGCTTTTGTTTTAAAATTAAAAGTAAAGATTTACAAAGTAATACTCAAGTTATAAGTAATTTGGTTTTTTAAAAAAAGGAGAGAAAATTGTAGCAAGTGATATTATATTTCATAAAAATATATTTTATGAATTTCTCAAAACATATTGTATATATGGAGGTGTTTGTCAAAATGAATTGTATATATTAATTTTTTATACATACCATGCAATAAATTTTTAGTTAGTAATATACAAATAATGAAAAATTAATACAAAATAATAATGAAAAATTACTTACATATTTACTGCTACATTGCAAGGGGTTCCATCTTTTCTTCTGCTTTTACAAAATCCTAGATCCTTGGATTTCCCCATCATCATACATTTACCTGGTTGATCAACAGCAAGGTTCAATTCATTATGGTTCTGAAATTTAAAATACTCTTCAAAGTCTTTCCTCAAACATTAGGAGGGGGGATTTCATAATAATATTATGTTTCACAGCTTCAAACTCAAGATTTTTAAAGAATAAAAAAAATTTGTATGCACATTTAATGTAAAACAACCAATATACAGTATAAAAATAGATAAAATTTACATGCATGAAAAAAATTTACTAATGTTGACATCAATATATTCATTAAAGATACATTTTACAGAAATATCTTTTGCTTATAAAAGATTTATTGTTCGACATCTGTCAGAAATAGATTTTTTCTTCCTTTCAGTATATTAAAGTTAGAAATGCTTTCACAATAAATTCTTAAATATTTGGAAAAATCTTTTATGATTAAAAGGCAGTGGCATAAAAGAAAGTAGGTATCACATGGAAATATAATATCAATGAACGTTTAGATTAAAAGTGCAATTCAAGCTTACATCTTTTTTTGGCATTATAGATGGGTTGAGAATTCCAATGACAGTTCCAACAGTTGTTTTCCAGAGTTCTGAATGAGCTGTTTTAAAAAGGAAAACACTGACAGGTTTTTCAACATCATGCAAATCAGACATTTTCCATATAGAATATGTTTTTCCCTGAAACAAAGTTTTATTGATTCTGTAATTGCAAGAATAGATTAAATAGCCTCATATTAAAAATGGTTTCAAAAAAATTTTAAGATATATATTAATACACAAAAAAAATTATTAAGAATTCAGAAAATTAAATACAAATGTTATGAAAACATACAATAATATTACTGAAATAAATGAATATAAACAAATATGAAGTTTTCACTGAAACCAATGAAAAATAATTTTCCAAACATCGTACGTTTTAAATGCAAAATTCAAATAAAAAGTATCACAATAAAAATTTTACCAACTACAATTTTTTTACAAAAAATTATAAAAATATTTAACTTTTATAAAAATTCACTAATAACTTTTATAAAAAAAATCTTCAATATAAAAAATTTTAATACTGAATTTAACTAAAGATTCAAAGTTAAAATTTATCCAACAGAAAGACAAACTTATAACTGAATTTTATAATTTGTTTAACTTATAATTCAATGCAATAATTCTGATCATTTAAGTCTCCTGTTTGAATTACAAAATTTTAAAGTGAATAAGTCATATGTTTTATCAATAATTATATTTGGAAATATTCAAATTTATTTTTTCCATTCCCAAATTTAAAATAAAATACAAATAAATAAATTAATTTTTTTGATACTGAACATGAAAAAAAATGACAATCTCAGTTTGTATACTCAGAGAGTTGAAAGTCCTAATGAAATATAATATGAGATGAAACCAAGGAAATAATTGTACTTCAATTTAAGTCAGATCCTCATTAAACAGTTTATTAAAAATTAAATTTTTAAAAATGATTTAGATTGAAATTTGATGCTTACATTTGCTGAAGTTTTAGGAGGAATTTTTTGGATGATAACACCCATTGTCACCCAATCTCCTTCAATATCGCCATTTTTTATGAAATTATGGATGAAAGACATTTTAATCATCCTTCTACCATCCATCCTTTGTTGCAAAGTAGTAAAAGATACAAGAGGATTTCTAAAAATAAAGATTCCTTTAAAAAGTTAACATTTTGTTTAAAAAAATAGCAAAATAAATTAAAAGAGTAAATAAATGAAAATTTTAAGAATCAGGAAAAAGTGATACACTCCAGAAACTACTTCTACTAAACCTAAAAAATATGTTTGTATGCCTTTATTTATTTTATAGGACAAATTGTTTCACATAAAGAGCATTTGGTATAGACATGAACTGAAGGTATAAATGCACACTTCAATGCTTTTTTTAAAATTTTTTAATTAGAATCTTAATTAAAAATGAAGCAAGTTCTTATTATTTTTGCATCATAATTTCTGAAAATATTATAGCACAAAACTGCTATCCACATCATTTTAAATCACTGTTAGTTTAATGACACCAACTTAAAATTATGAAACTTTTTTTTCTGAAATCGGAAATGTTTGTTTTGGAAATTAAAGCAAACGTGATTACAAATGCTTTCAAGCACAGGAAAAATCTATTATTGTCATTTTACATGCTTTTATAAAAACAATTGACATTTTTTCATAAAAGAAAAAGTCCACAAATATTCGCTCTTTGATTTTGTATTTCAACTTTCCTTCTACAGATGAAAGATAGAAAAAGGAAACTAAACAAAAAAACTAAAAATTATGCTTTTATTAATGATATAAAAAATAATTATATTTAATATTACATTATTCTAGTTGCAAAAGCATTTTAAGATATCCAAATAATTTAAATAAGTTCCACAGTTAAACTTATAGTTAAAAGCATAAATCGTAAACATTTTTAAATGCATAGCTACATTTTTAAAAAATATGTATTGTCTGGTTTAGGTTATCAAGGGGCATATAATAGAAGATAAAAAGATTAATTTTATTCAGGGAGATAAAAAATAATATTCTATTCAATCATAAAAAAATAGTACAAAATAATATATATACTTACATGATTCTGATGCCAGAATAACTATCTACAATGAATGAGTGATCCTTTGCTATGCTATTAGCATCATTTTTAGATTTACCTTTATTTGCCCCTGAAAATATAACATATATAAGCAAAATATTTAGAAAATTATTTTACACTAAAAAAAAATGATTTCAGCCTTAGAAGTTAAATTTTTAAGTAGCTTTAAACTGATATTTATGAGTCCGAAAATTATATACATTTGTTTTTAAAAAATTCAGTTTTAAGGTGGAAATACTTAAAATGAATAAAACTCTTCATAAGGAGAAGAAAAAAATTAGTCCTTAACATAATATTGATATAAATGATATATCAAGTGCAAACATATTTATTTTATTACCCTATTTTTATGAATAAATTAACAACAAAAAAATGGACTAGCAGCTATTTCCAAAGTAATTTTATTTCACATTAGTTTAGGCAATTTCTAATTATAGAAGAAGCAGGCTAGTTAAATTATTGATAATAAACTTAAATGTGATATTTTAATGAAATTTAATACAATGGAGAACACAAACAGAAGTGAATCAAAGTCATAACTTGCTAAAAAAAATTATTATCATGCAATTAGACTCCTTGAATTTAGTTAATATGTTAATAATTGAACTTCATATATATATAAAGAAGCATATTAATTTTTATGCTCTTTTTTTAATAGCAATTTACTAGAAAGGCTAAATGTGCTTGCAGCTACAATAAAGAAGTAAATGCACGTACTAGATTCAAAATTCATAAATATTTTTAACAAATCATTTTAGATTACTCAAACAAAATTTTAAAGTAAATAAAGAATTTATTATGAATGATTTTTTATTTCTACTCAAATGCTGAAGCAAAAGTTAAAAAAATTAAAGTAAACTAGTTATAAATTTCTAATGAAGTATTTATATGCATACTATAATAAAAATTTGGCCACAGATTTAAATCTAACTTGCAATATTTTCATTTTATTAATGTATTATCAGAATAAATTAGAATGAAAAAAAAAGCAACTTTATATCTTAGAACACTTTTAAGTTTTTATAGAAAAAAATAACATTATTAATATTGAAAAACAAGTTTTAAAAAATACATTGATTCTTAAAATTCTATAAAAGGGAAAATATCATCATTTTTGTCAGCATGTATTTTATTTCTATAAGTGAAGTTAAAATTAAAATATAAATTTAAGCATTCAAAGATTGAATTTCTCCCTTTAAAACAGAAAAAAAATTGAGTAAAAACATTCTTGCATAACATAGAGAAATTACCTCCCAAAAGCAATATTGCTAAATAATTACTCAGCAATTATTTTTAATATGTAATTCACTGACAGATAATAGAAAATATGATTCAAAATTAAAGGAAAATGGATTTTTTTAAAACTGTGTTCAAACAAATGTAAGTTTTTTCTTAAAATAATTTTCACATACAAATTTAAAAGTAAAATATATAACAAATCAATATTATAAGCAAATAGATTGCATTATTTACTATCTCTAAAAAATCTGTATTCTTAAATCTGTTAATATCAATATATAGCATAATCATATAATAGATTTGTACATGTAAACAGGAGGGAAAGAAAAGGGGAAAATTAGATAAAGGAAAATATCAAAAACATTATATTATAATAAACCTCCATAGTAATTAAGAATAAACATCAGAATTCTTATAAAATATCTTAGTTAATTCATAAATATGCATTTAATATAACGCTCAAAATGCAACATACACGTTGAAGCTGAAAACGTTGCAGGTTTAGAATGCAGGTCTGATAGACTTAATTTTTTTTCAATTGTTTTCTTTATGTTTTGTCCAGTTTTTGTCAAATATTCTTTACTTTCTTCATCAGAACTATCAGTTTCACCAGTATGAACAACACTATCTTTTAAAGGAAACATTTTCAATGAAGGTTTATTGAAACTAGTATCCTTTTTAGGATTTTCAACTACTTTTGGAGTAAGAAAATCTTCTTGGAACATATCCTTCAATTTTAGTCGAGGTGGTTGAATGCCATTGCATTTAGCATCTTCCGAATTATTTTCAGTTGCATCAGTAGTAACTTTTTGAACACATGTTTCTTCATCAAAAGTTTCATTATAATCCAGTAATTCCATAAGGGAATCAAGGTCCATTTCTAAAAGTATAAAAACACACTTTTTAAAAAAATATCCAATTAGAAACTACTTCTAAACTATATAAAGATTCAAAAATATTCATGAAAAAGTCTATTGGAAAAGAAAAATCATTACAACTTCACAGCAAATAGGCTTTCAGTTAAAATTTGTAATTTAAACTATTATCATTATCAAATATTTCAGAATAAAACATTTTAAATTGAAAGATTGAAATGCAACAATTTTCATGTGCGTCTTCAACACTATTAAACTAAGCAAAAGCCTTCAACATTTGCAACCAATAAATAATCAAAGATGCAAATACATTAAATTAAAAACTATTTATATTTCGCTGTGGTTTCTTTCCACTTGTCAATACAATAAGAACTTTAAGAACATTTTTTAGATGGAAGAATAGAATTATACATCATTTCAACACTGTAAATTCCTTCACAAATAAGAAAAATTTGTTTTAGCAGAACTTTATAAATATGTTACAAAACTTTAATTGAATTATTCAAGCACAGTATAATTGAATCTGAAACTTATTACATACATATTACAAAACAGATATAAAATAAATTGTGTTGACATTAATGCAGTTGTGGTCAATGAATAGTAGTTTGTAGACAGTGGGGGGAGGCAGGGAACGAGATAGAGAAGAAAGAAAAACTCAAACCTGTAGATCACTATTTTAAAATAAACAGCAATTTTTGAAAAGAATTAAGGCATCATTATACATTTAATTATATAATTAAGTAAACAATAATGTGGTTTTAAAGTTTGATTATTATAACATTCATGCTATTCTGAAATGTAACAAAAGCTTTCATGTCCTTAAAAATATTTCAAACATTTATTGTAGGGCAATAACAATACTAAGAGAATTTTCAAATTTCTTTAAACATTTTTTAAAGGAACATTTTTAAAATTTAAAAACATTTAGAAAAATTAATCTATAAATGGTGAATATTGTGCTAAGCAATGTTTCAAGAAATGCATGCAATTTTCTAATTAATAAAATCAAAACAAATTATCTTGATAATGATTTATTCATGTATAAAATTCACATAAAAATTACCATACCTTCTGAGTTGTCCATTTCAAAAATATTTTACATAGAATGTTCAAAGAGCCTAGATAAAATACATGAAATTAATTGTATAAAATTCATTAAATACTAAGCACAAATTATTGATAAGGCATTAGAAAGTAATCATTTTGTATTTTAATACATAAATAACATATTATTAATATAATGTGCTGCTTCAGAAAATATTTAAAAACATTTAGGGTCATCACAAAGGTATTTTATAGTTTTATTTTTATACTTTGCACAGATCAAGAGTATATATATATATATATATACTGAATTAAACAAAGATGAACGGAATAAAGCATCTTTTATAAAATTACATTGCAGATTTTAATGTAATTTAATATTAATTCTTGAAATAAAATTTACAAATATACATTTTTACCGTATGAAAAGCTGTTTATCAAAAGAACCTTCCTTCCGTCTGCTACGACAAAATGAAAAAACCCAAATAAGCGCGCCGCCAAATGTTGCTATTGCCATTGCATTTACAAAACGTTGTTAACTAGTTTGTGCTACAATCACTATAATTTTAAATTCACTGTCACGCAGGAATTAATCACTTCTTTAAAATGATTCAATGAATCTGTTTTTGAAAATTCGATTATATCGTCGTTTATGTCTAATTGGAGTATATTTAGCGCAAACTTATTTCTGAATTGTTATTGCCTCTCTATAGTCATAACCACAGAGAAGGAGATCTCTTTATCTGTGGTTATAACTTTAGCCGTAATTATATGAAACGTGTTTGTTTACCTTTTTCGGCAGTCATAAATAATCGAATTGAACCGAGGAAAATATTTTGCTTATGGTTTTGTATGGAAATTAATAAACAACTTGTATTGCTGCATTATTCAGTCATAGAATTTTCAATACAAGTTGGTATTCATAGTTTCGAAACTATGATTTGCAAATAAGAATAATTCGACTTATGTAATTAGACATTAAGAATTTCTACATCGAATTATTCAAGAGTTTATTTAATTCGACAAGTTTTCAGATAATGTCTTTTCCTGTTAGTCACAAAACCATATTTGTGTTGGATCATGGTCCAAATTTTCTTGGATCATGTCATCAAAATATGGAATTCGATATATTCACCAAAACAAGACAACCCGGCATTATACCACTTGCTCCATTGTCAAAATCACTCTGGACCTGTTCAGTCGAAGCAGCTATTGAATATTGTAGAATTGTCTGGGATATATTTCCAACTGAAAAACTGGTAAGTGTATGACTAATTATCTTAAAAAATGTAATGTATCTATTATTATACAATTTACAATCAATCTATAATTTGATTTTAATTTTGCGCACAAACACTTTGACACCGTGACATATGCCTAAATTCAAATAGTTTGTGTTAGAAAAAAAATAAGATAGCTAAGGAATTATTATATTTAAAAAGGGAAATGGAAATAAAATTGTTCAAAATGAATGGAATTAAATACAAAGATCAAGTTAAAAATGTTAAATGCAAATAAAAAAATAAATAACCTTTAAAAATTATTTTATTATTTTTCATTCATGGTCTTGCTAAGTTGAAGTGATGAAGGAAATTCATGTCCATATAGATAATTAAAAAGAGAGGTATCCAAGCAGAATGTGATTAGTTGTAAATTCAGCATGATATATTAGTGCTTTCTTGCTATGAATGTGATGCCTCTAAGTAAAGCAATTATTTTTTATATGAAAGTAAATATGTTGTGGTATCAGTCTTATTGCAGATATTATATGTAAAAGACAATACCTTAAATCATAGGTTCCCAATGTAGGTGATAACGCCCCCTTGTGGGCATTTCAGGCTGGTAAAAGACCCAGAGAAAATTAGGGGGCATTGATACGGCACGGAGGGGCATGCGAAGATTAACCAAATATAGTCTACAATGTCCTCAAGGAACAACTCTAGGACATTTTAAACATGGGACATATCAGACTGGGTTTCCAATGTCAACACAGCAGGATCATCTCAGTTAGAAGGACTAATAGAGCTGATGACAAATGAGGAATTAAAAATTAAAGGATGGCTACCTAGAATTTTGGCTGCAGAAGTCGATTTTGCAACTGTATTCAGGATTATAGTTGATTGTTCAACAACTTCCGATAGCATTCTCATCTTCATATTTAGTAGAATGTGGATTAAGCGCTGTAGCAACATAGGAACCAAAAAAGACAAATCAGCTCTATGTTACTAAACGTGATGACATATGATTGTTTTTAAATAAAATCGAGCCTGATATTAACAAGCTCCTTAAAACGCATCAGGCTCAGCCTTCTCATTAGTTAAGTTAGAAAATCGATGTCTTTAAATTTTAATAAAAAATACTTTTTAATGTAATTAAGTATGCATTTTGATTGTTCTCTGAAACTGTCAATTTATTTATTTAGAAAGCAATAGTTTGTTATGAATTACTTCATATCATTAAACCCCCTGCCTGTTCTTATAACAGGTAAGCTAAAAAAAAATTTTAATGAAAAAAAAATTCAGTAGTGTTTCAATTCCAGCAATATTCTATATATCAGTAATTTTTTTAATATATAATTACTGTTTTCACCATGCATTATGTACGCTCATATTTCTGTGGAGTGGGAGGGGGCGGTATTGAGATATTCACTAGCAAAGGTGAAGCCTGTTCAAAAAAGATTGGGAACCTCTGTCTTAAATCAACGGTAGGTTTAATAGATGTAATTTTTGGGGGGCTTGTGGATCTCACATTTCTTAGTAAGTAGAATAAAGCAATGAATAAAACCATTATAACCTATATATATATAAATTCTTAAATGATAAAAAATAATGCAATTTTTGCAGCCATTTCCACTATTTTATAGTCATAAATGTCCTCATGATCTTGAACTCAGTAAAAAAAATGATATTCTATCAATAAAATTAATTTTTCCTTTATTTATTGCAGATTCGTTTTATAGTTAGTGATTCTGAATCACTAACTTTAAATACTTGGGCACAAGATCAACAAAATTTGAGTCATGTAAGTATTACTTTTAATTTTTTTTTAAAAAATTTAAAATGTATATCTTAAGTTTTGTTGTATTTTCATATTTACTGAAGTAGATGTAACTCAAAATTGTGTAAGTCGTAAACTTCTAATATCTGGTTCTAATTGTCCTGCTAAATGGAAACATTTATTGCTGTAGTGTATTCATAGCTGATTATATTAATTTATAATACATAATTTATTAGTAGCATAGCATAAAATTTTGTGTTTATAATATATTTATAGTTAATGGGAGCTTTAGCTCAAGTTGGGCCTCCTCAAAGTGCAGGAAACAAAGACTGCAATGTGATGCATGGTTTAAATGCTGCTATAGAAGCTTTATGCGAGTGCAGTGAAATTCAACATGAAAAGCGAACATCAATGACTGAGAGTGCTGGGAAAGTTGTTAACAGAGGAAGAGTTATCTGCTTTACTAATGTTAAGAGGTACAATATTCACATGTTTTCAGAAATAGTTTATTTCTTTTTAAAACTATAATTATTGAAAATTTTGCTCAAGTTGACAAATTACGGTTTGGATTTTTTTTAAATCTGATTTTTCAAATTATATTAAAGTATTTATTTTTCTTACAATAAAATTAAGTATTTATTATCTGTTCTAATGCTGAATTGTTTTAGCTCCAAAAAATTTTCTAAGAAGACATAAACAGTTTCGTAATATACAAGGGTGTTTATGTAACTAAATTTGTATATTGTGTTTCTGAATTATTTAAAATTATTACTGGAATATTTCCCTTATGAGAAATTCTTATGTTGCAAGTTAATTTATTTTAATTACATGTTCTTGTTCTAATTGTCATTATTGTTCTTGTTCTTCTAAAAGTCATTATCATAATTCCTTAGGTATTACCCTTTAAAATAATTTAAAAAGTTTTTAGTAGATCTGAATTTGCATGATATAAGAAAATTTTGTGCATTTTTGAAAAATAATAATTTTAATGCATTGGTTAAATTTTTATACCATTTTCTTGCAATTTTGATTTCAATTAAAAATTCTTCTGAATTGAAATATTCCAGCTCATGCTTTTCTATCTTGGAATTAGATTACCCAATATATGAGTTATATATATGCTCTATTTAGATAGTTGAATCTATCCTTTTCTTGTCTTTGGCTCATTCCTTCTCAAATGTTCAATATATGCAAATCAGAGCATCAGAGTACTGTTGTAATAATTTTAATAATATAAATTTTTGAATTATAAATTGATTCAAAACAATTAAGTATTGCTCTACTTTAAACATTCTTTAAATTGGTATAATGTCTTATAATAACCATTTTGTTCCTAATTTTCTCTTTTATGTAATATAAGATAAAAATAATAATGTATATGGTAATTTCAAAATTTAACACCTTGCTTTTATTATGTCAAATATTCATTCTTTAAAAAACTATATAATTACAGTATGTATATGGATAGGATATATAATAATTTGTATTTATTTCCATCAAATGTATAACTTTGTTTTTATTAAGGTATAAAAAAAAGCAGGTTATATGTTTGATTAAATTCTAAAGAAAAGAATATATATTTTTATCATAATATTTTCTTATACATTTTAAAAATTTCACATCCTAGCAGTAGTTTTGTAGTCAATAGATGCTGTATAAAAAATATAGAGAAAAAAGAGTTGTCATAGTTATTAAAAGAAAATACTTTATATTTTTATTTTAGTGATTTGGAAGTAAACTCTCTTGTAGAATGTTTTCAAAGTGCTTTAGTAGAACACAATAAACTTGCATCAAGTTCAGACAGGTATTTTGTGTTTAATTTTATTTCTACTTTATATTTAAATTGATTTTTTTTTTCATTCACATCTTAAAAGCAAATGTGAAAGCTTTTATTCATTTGGAACCAATAACAAATTTGGAAGTGAATATTTATAGCTTTATGATTCTCTTAGAAATTAGAATTTTTCTTAAAAAGGGTGTAAGTTCATGTAACATCTCAGTCACATGACAAAACTTAACTACATATGTCATTTAAATGTAAATGTTGCATTCTATTGCACAATATATATGTGTCTACCATCTAACATTCTGTGCTATGCATTTCATAATGTTTATATTTTATGCAAACTTTATGAGTAGAAGTATTGTATCATTGTTTAATTTATAGTTGCTTTAATACAAAATAGGTAAATGTAGAAAAATTTAAAAATAAACGTGAGAAAATATTTTTCAAGTTCCTACTTAACAACTCTAAATTGTTTGAAGAATGTAAATTCTGAGAAAAAAAATTCCCGCCTACTTCATACTATATTCTTTAAAACGTAAAGGATTTTATATTTATTTATTGATAAAATAATGCATCAGTACATTTTAGATTAGATATACTCAAATATATGACAAACTTAATCTTACTAACAAACATGACTGATATTACTAAAAATTATACTATATAATTAAATCAAAATTTAAGAATTATGGATATTTTTAAATAAATAAATGCAAATCTCTTGTATTGAGTTAAATCCCATCTTTCACACACACACACATGTATGTGTGTGTTTAATATAAACTATGAATAAAATCATATTGTTATTTGTTTCAGTGTTTAAAATATTTAATGATATAGATATCAATTTGTGAAAAATCCTTCTCTGCTGTCTATTTGCTCATATGGTGTACTCAGTTTAAACATTGCCACTGAGATTAGACTTTGACTGTGTAGTAAAATAGATTGTATTTAGGTATATTGTCTAACAATGGACTCTAATATCCTCTGGGCATGTGTTTGGATGTGTTTAATTCATCAATGTGCAGATGAGAGGAAAGATGAAAGGAGCAGGTTTGTACATTTAACAATAAAGAAAAACTATAATTACTCATTGGCTGAATTAAAATAAAATACTAAAGTCAAGAGCTTCAAAATACTCACTAAGACATGAAAAAAATTGAATAAAAAAAATTATTTAATTGGATGGAACTCATGGTCAAAGAATGATTAAGAATTTCTGAATTCTTGCACATCTCATATCTTAATGAAATAGAATTGCCGAAAAGTGGTCATCTGAAGATATTGGAATGAACTGTCCATTTCATATTAGTGAGTGCTTGCCTGTTATAAGGAGAAAGATTAACACATTAAAGGTGGGAGTTGTTGTACTACGATTTGATCCGCATTACCTAGCATACTTTCGTCAAGATCCCCCATCTTTAATGCGTTAATAATCAAACAGCCAGTTTAATATGCCATTTCAAAACTAAAAATTTATTTCAGTTCTCCTTTCTTTTACTTGTACACAAGAAGGTCCTCAGTAAGATGGATATCAATTATGAGCAAGATTTTTTTTCTCTTATTTATTATTATATTAGTATTAACATGATTTAAAAACTTTTATCATTTTTGATTTATCATCATTTATTAATTGATCGCACATTGCTGTTGTGATGTTGAAGGCTGTATGGATGATTGAACATGCTCTGTTTTTGTGTTTATATTTACTTTGTAAATAGACTATGTAAAATAATTTAGAAAAAAAATAGTTTTCTGAATGTATGTAAATAAGTCTGATAAGTTAATATTTTTGCAATAACATGAATGGTGTTTTTTTGCAGTTTAATGACTGTTCAGCATTGTGAATTAATTTTGATGCACGTGTATCCTGTGAATAAAGAGAGTTGTATAGCTGTACAAAACAAAAAGGTGGTAAGTACAGTTAATTTATCCTTACTTAATTATCAATACATTAATTATTGAATTTTTTACCACGTATTAAATACTTGCATACTTTTAATAAAGAGATTTAGATTTTAATTTGTTCATAAAAATGATTGAGCTATTATTTTGCTGACTGAATTAATAAAACAATTTAAAATTTTTGCGTCATATTTTAATGTAATACACTTTCATAAGTCTGTCAGTGTAAATGCAATAGTGTACTTTTGTATTTCAAAATTTTAAGGTATTATAAAAAGTGATGTAATGTATGATGCTATGAGCAAATCACTAATGAATGATTCATTATTTTACATATCATATGAATGCAAAACATTGGAGATGAAATTAAGCTACACTGATATTAACTTTCAATACATAGAATATCAATTACTGCTTGTTTATAAAATATTATATATATGTGGTTATTTTTACAATTCATCTCTAATATGTTTTTTGTGTGTGCATGTGTTAAATGAATCTTTATGTATACTTTTAAAAATAATTCTGTATCCCAGAGAAAAACTTTTAAGTCCAATTTTTCCGATTTTGATACTTTTATTGTATATTCATATCATCCCAGCAGCATTTTCAGATGAGTTAAATTTTATATCTCTAAGTTGAAGGAGAGGATAAAAGATAAATGAAATTCTACAAGCAATATATATATTGTGCTTTATGTTACATTATCTGTAAAATATTAAAAATGTTTCTTAAAATAGTTTACTTCTGATTTACAAAATTAAAAAATATATATATAATTCATTTTAGATTTTCTATGATGTTTGGAAAGAGATTACAAGTAACTGTACTTTAATTGTAGTAAAAAAAATCTTTTAATATCAGAATTAATTTAATGTGATGTTGAGCTTTGAAATCATTTGATGTACCTATAGCCGAGAATTTCATTTTATATGTTTTAAAGTTTTAAAATATATTTTAGTTATTTTTATAGTAAATTTTGATGCTGAGTTAGTTCCATTTTTTTTCAAAAAAATTATTGATGCATTTAAACACTTAGAAAAATTACTTCTTTTCTTAAAAAAAATATATTCAATGTTTCAGAAATTTAAATTAGAAATTATGTAATAAAAAGTTCTGTTTTTTAAAATTATTTACTATGAAATATGGTAATAACTATTTAAATGATTTTTTATTTAATTGAATAATTATTATTGTCTTTATCTTAGTAATCCATAATTTCAACATACCAAAAATTTCAATCATCTATACATGAAAAACTATAAAACTGTAAAAAGTCTATGATAATTTTCAAGGGTTAATGCAATGTTAGTTAAAGTTAAATAATTCAATCTTTGTTTTTAAAACTCATAATCTCAGTGTATTTTCAGAATTTGTAGATATATGTCTGCAGGCAAGGATATTCATTCATTTAGAAATTTGCATTTATTAATTCTATCAGTTTCGAAATATTAAATTTGTTTTCTGAATTTTAGAAATTGAAAGTACTAATGTTTTTCAGTACTAAATTTTAATGTTATTTTATCATATTTCGTTATGAAATCTATTTTACTGATTGAATAGATTATTTACTTAATTGAACTGTAATATATAGCTGGGGGGAAAATTTAATTGCAAAGAGGCTGACATTTCAAATTACAAGCTGATGAGACAAATTGTATTTGATTGATACAGTGCTTTAAAAAATAAAAACATGGGACATAAACATTTATTAGAAATATACATTCAAGCTTCAGTTAATATATGCATGCATTTAAGATTTTTTTCATTGATTTAATGCTGATGCCATTTTTTTATATTCGTTTTAGATATCTCCTATTCTGAGTGTAGAAATTCACAATGTCAAATCTGGTCGTAATTTAGCAGCAAAGCTTGGAATTTTAGTTCAACAGCACTACAACTTAGCATCAACAACAGTTACTGGCATACCAATGAAGGTATTATCTGTGTGCTTATGATTTTGTCAATTATATTTGTGTGGGTGTGATGGGTTTCAATTCATCAGTCCACTGGTTTAGATTACTATTGGTTTATTGAATGGTTAAATTAAGGATGATTTTTACAATGAAGTTTTGCTGATGAAGAATTGATTGCAATGGCATGGAGATGAACAGTAGAAATTTTAGTTGCTCTTTTCCACCTACGCGGGGTACCTTGAGCATCTGCCGAGGAATTCTTCAACACAATTCCAGTTTCGACCCTTTGAAGAGGATCGTCTCAACGGTTTCCGGTCGTGACCCTTTCTCGGTCTACGGTAGCGGGACGGTCCGAATTCTTTGGTGTCGGGAACTCTCTCTGCCCTCTCCCCTCTGACTGCTGGTTAACACCGGAAGAAGTGCTGAGCGCCCTCTCGTGGAATTAATTTACCACATTTGTATCATTTTTTTTTTTTTTTCAAATTGTAACCATCTTTATTTTTATTAAAGGAAGAACAAAATGCCAGTTCATCTGCAAATTATGATGTAGAACTATTGCATCCTGTTGCTGCTCATGCAGAAGTTTTTAAGACAGGTATACAATTTTGAACTGATTTTTAAAAAAATCTATCTTTAATCAGTTTTAATATTATTTTTATAGATTTTATTAACTTTTTTTAAACTTTGCAATATCTATCATCATTATTTACCATATCTCTCATGTTTTCAATGCAAATTTTGTAATTATCTCATTTATTTTATTGTTTTAATAAAAATATATTATGTTTTCTGTTCTCAGTACTTAATTTTCATGCTAACTTCTGCTTGTTCTTTAATATTTAAGTGTCCTAATGTACTATTGCAATAATTGCAACCCATGGGGCTTGTATATAAGAAAGAAAATCCTTAAATAATGCCTAATTTATTATTTAAGCCATTATCACAATATGCTGTACATATAATCTTTATTATGATTATTGTACATAATCTTTATACCTAATAATCTTTGCATGCCTCCTTTTCATTAATATTGTGTGAAAATTTTGCTGGGAGGAATGTCAATGCAATTGTCATCCTACAGCAATTCAAAATTATGAGGTCCGAATTGAAAATTCACCTGTATACGTCAAATTAATTTTGATAAAATTATCGTATATCTTTCTTTTGATTAAAAAGTTTGATTATCTTTATAAAAATAGCAGTTTTTTTTCCCCCAAATCTAATTGTGTTTAAATGTAATTTTTAATAGTTTTCCTTTTAAATTTATATATTTTGTTACTAAATATAGAATTTTTATACATAAAATTCTTCATTTAGTGATATTTAAATGAATTAATGATAATAAGATAATAATATGATATCTAAATGTAGTTTAAAAGATATTTTTAAAATATCTTATCTATTCCTTTTATAAAACATTTTATTCATACACTGTTATTTTTTGTCTTTGTAGATTTTAGAATATCTTTTGATACGAAATTTGAATATAATAATCTATGGGAATTTATAATGATGAAAACAATTCAAAATTATCTTATGAACTCAATATAGAACCTACATTTTTATAGGTGTTGGTAATGCAGAAGGAGTCCATATCACTACTGTAAAAGAAGGACAATTATACGAAACCATTACATTAAAGTGGTGTACTCCTCGTTCTAGTTCTGTTGGTAAATGCAATTTTTTTACACTATTATATTTTGTAACTTTGAAATTTTTAGATATTGTTAACTTTACTTATGATTGAGTAACTTATTTGCAATATTATTTTCTTTTTGTTAACAGAACTACAGTATTGCACTTCTGCTTTTCGCATAACCCCTGTGGATGTGAATAACAGACCATCATCATGTTTGACGAATTTTCTTTTGAATGGTAAGACATTTTCCAAAGGGGAAGATTTTTTGTTCATTCTGGTAGCTATTCAATTTTTATACTTTGTATAGCTCCAGTTGGGGTCAAGTAGCATAAATAATTTGATATATAAACTGAAACTTGCTTTTTTTTTTTTTATTAATGAAAGAGACAAAAAAAGGAGAGATTGTCAAAGTATCCAGTAATTAATATTCAGAATTTTATTATGTTCATTATTTTGTTATTAACTACTAGGAATTATATCTATCTTGAGGTGCTTTATCTTGTTAATAATATCTCTGATTTAATTGTCATAGATTAACTAATAAAGAGTTGCAGTAGAAAATTTCATGCATATGGATGAATGTTTAAGAAGTAAAAAAAGAAATATATATTTATTTGTAATTCATTTAGATGAAAATATATAGCAACCTTAAAAATAAATAATGAAATCCCATTGCTCCATGAACTGAAAAGTTTCATTGTATGCAACATTTTTCTTCTCCATCCATAATGCCTACTCACTTAAATGAAAATTAATTTCTAAATTTGAATTTAACAAATATATCCACTAAAAAAATGTAATGCCAAATAAATAATAACTATAATAAATACTGAAAGGAATATTAATATATAACTTCTAGTTAGTTCTTAAAGTGAGAATGTAATGAATCAAAATAAATATTGGTTTTAAAAAATACTGTCCTCAGCTCATTGACCTTTGTTACAGTCTGGCGTTAAAAAAATGACAAATTAATGTGAAATTTAGGATTGTATAATTTATTTTCATCTTAGCTTGGCTTTCTTTAATTAATTTAAGTATACAAAAAAATTTTATTTAAAATTATTTTGCTAATTTTTTAATCGTTCATAGGAAAAAAGGTTTCTTTGGTTATATAAATATCAAATTCTGTTTTTACTTTGAAAAAAAAATTTAATGCTTTAAATGTAAATGATGATTTTTAAAAAATGAATAATTGTAGGAGTTTTTCTTATATTATTCATAATATAAAGATTATGTAAATAATAATTATATAAAAATACTTTTGTATCATGAATGATTAATTTGTAGCTAATGTGCATCTTTTTTGTAGCTAATGTGTATCTTTATGTATCTTTAACTTGTCTATTTATATAATACTTTCATTTAGGTCGAGCTGTGATGTTGGAAATGCCAAGAAAGTCTGGTTCCAAAGTACTATCTCATATGTTGGCTAGTCATGGGGGAGAAATTTTTATTCACACTTTAGGCACTGGAAGGTCTATTTTAGAAGATCCACCTTCTATTAGCGAAGGTTGTGGCGGCAGAGTAACTGATTATCGAATTAATGTAAGTTTTGTTTCGTATTTTTTAACTGCAAGCAATTTTTATCGTATTTAGTTATTCATTGAATTGACAAAATTCTTCCTTGATCTTTTTTTTACAGCCTTTATTATAAGAACTTACTTAATCCTTTTCAAAGATTTCATTTATTAAAATGATCTTAAATATTAGCATTAATAAAATTTGTTTAAAGATCACAGATAACTTGTCATCACTTTAACTTTATAGAGCTATTCTACAATATGATATTGCTTTTCTATGAATTTATTATAATATAATGGTAGAATTATTAAGCATTTAAATAAGGTATGTTACTTCTAAATTATCAAAACTTTAATAGTTGTAGTAAAGTAAAATTTATGGAATAATTTGTAATTATTTTAATCCTGTAATATTATTAACTCATGTCAATGTTATTCTTTACAATCAAAATATAAATTATTATATTGTAATTAATTTTAGATTAAAGTCTGATGTTGGGTTCAGTCAACTTTGCTTTGATTAGAATCAACTATTTCATATTATTGCCTGTTTCTTAGGAGAAAATTATAAATTTCATTGAATTACATTTCAAAAATATTATTTTTGATTATTTTCTTTATCGGATCATTTGTAATCAATTATCATTCTGTTTTCTTCTGATCATTCCCAAAATAAAAATGTTTTTGTAATTGTTATTATTATAGTAGGAAGTTTAGTGCAATTTGCTATAGTCTCATCTGTTGTTTTATTATTATTATTATTTCTCAGAAACAAGAAAATAAATTATTTTCTCTTTCTTTTGTGACAAAATATGTATATAATTTTTGTTATAGGATTTTGGTGATTTCATGAAACAGAACAGATTAGTTCCACATTATCCTAAAAAGGAAAGAATTGAAATACCTATGGAAGCAGGTAAATACAATTTTAAAATATAGAATAATTTAGTTTTTATTTGAGTGGCATGTTTCCTAATTAAACCTTAATTCTCTTTTTTATACTATTTTCAGCCAAGAAGAAATTAACTAGATTAACACAGTACTGGCCTCTGGTTTTCAGTCATACTACTATTTTTAATAATGCATCAGTAAGTTTATTATATCAATTTTTTAAGTGTTTTGCTTCATATATAATGAAATTGTAATTTTTTATATCTTGTTTATGAATACTTTATAATTATATTGTTATTCTTAGATCATTTTAACTTAACTGTTCTATTTTATAAACTGCTGTTTAACACATTAATAAACTAAGTAGGTTTTGCTGTGATACCATATCTTTTATTTGGCGCATATTTATTTAAATATACTTAACATTAACTTACTATGATAGTTGTAAACTAAATACAATAACATCCCTTGTTTGTTTGATAATCATGTTATTTTATCGTGGTGAATGCTATACATAAAATAAAATCGATATATTAATGGATAACTTACAGTTTTTTTACTGTCACTATTAGCATGATAGTTATTTAATATATATGCTTGTTTAGTTTACCTTAAACCTTTTTTTAATATGGCGTCTTCTGCTTTATTTCATATCCTATAATTAAAATTATTATCTTCCATGTAGCAAATAGGGCCTTTACTACAATTGATAACTAAAGAAACTTTAGATACAAATGATGTTACAGAGTGCAAGAAATCAATTTATAATTTAGTGAGTTCTGAAAATAAAGGTTTGCCTCTAAATGTTCCAACAACAAGTACAAGAGGGAAAGGTCCAAAGAGGTGATAAATCTTTTTTTAATTAATATAGATTGTTATTTTGTTAAATTGTCCACATTTTATTATTACTAAACAGGACTCATTTTTCCTTTTTATTATGAAATAGACTTTGAAGTGACTAATATTAATTCATACTTATATTTTAATTAATTAAAAATACTTACATTATTTTGTTAGAAATCAATATGAGTTTATTGTAAATTTAAAGTTTTGTTGTACTTTTCTATATATTTAGCTAATAAATTATTTTTCATGAAAAGAAATACTGTGTCTTTTAAAACAAATTCCTTCTCTTGTAGATAACTTGATGTAAAAATGTTAAAACATATTCATGGTAATTTTTGTAAATTTTATTACAATAATAAGTTGAATATTTTATCTATGATTATTTTATCTTTGCGTTGTTCTGCTATCCACTTTTTTTGTGAAAAATTAAGGCTAACTTTTTTTTAAATAAGCAGATGATTTGAAGTTGTTTTTATAAATTTAACATGTTGCCTAGAATAATTTTATATAAATTTTGAGTCTCATGTTAATTTAACTATTTAATATGACTAATAATTTTGCTTTTCATCTTTGCATTAAAATAATGTACCAAATTAAAAAGTTAGATTTGAGCATTAGATTTCTTATATGGGTATTATATATGTTTAGTTTGACCATTAATTGGCAAGCATGTAATCTATGTTAATAATCCCAGTCTGTTTGCATGTGAATATTTCAACACATGGAGATCTTTAAAAAACTCCTGCATTATTTCAGAAATTATAACGAATTAATGTGCATACCTTATGCTGAAGATTTAGGATTTTTAAAAACTGCTGCTGATATGGCTGTACTGATGGGGAAAAATGGATTAGAAATACATTTGAAATGTAGTTATTAATTGAGTAATAGTTAGCTTGTTAATGCCTCTCTCAATTTAAAATATGAATTCTTATAAAATATCTTTTAAATCATGCTATGATTAATTAAATTTACAAATTGGGATTCAAATTAGAAAATAGGAGAAAATTTTAGAGTAAAGTAATATTGACTAATTTAAGATTTAAAATAATAGGAAATTATTTAAGAATTAAATTAAATTAAAGTGATATAATATATATATACAGTTTATACTGCACTATTCATCTTACTGTAGATTTCATAATTCCTTAAATTTTATTTTAATTAAATACCTTTAAAAAATATTTCCTGATTTTTATCTCCCTCCCCCTGCTCACTTCTAGAGAAGAGCATTATAGATTAGCTTGGAATGAATTAGAAGCTTTTGTCCGCTGCCATTGTACTACTGCTGAACATCAGAGTGTCCTTGAATGTTTGCTTGAGTGCCGCAAACCTAATACAGATGGAGAAGGAAGCACTTCCATTGCCAGTGTCAAAGTTCAACTTGGTGCTCAGAGCCCATCGCATTCACCCACTAAAAGAAATGGGAAAGATGATAAAGAATTTTCTAAATCATTCGATTCTGATGATGGTAAAGATTCTGATAGGTAAAAATCATGATCTTGTAAATCATAATCATTGCATTTTTGTGATAGAAAGTTTAAATGCTTGAGGAAAATATGATTTGTATTATTAATGTTAAAATATCAAAAATTCAGACCAAAAGTATAGTAATTCTTATTTCATTCTTTTTATAAATTTTATATGCTAAAAGTGGAATTGAGCATAAAATATATCTATGGAATCATTGTGGTTGAATTCACGATGATTCCATAATATGTCTCCTTTCTAATGTCAACTATTTTGAATATCTGTTGTATAAATAACTAATAATTTAATTTTAAAAAATGTGGAATCTTGTCCTTTGCTGTAACTAATAACTTGATTTGAATTTCATAACATTTTTTTTAATGTAGAATCTTGTCCTTTGTTAGAAATTTCATGATTTTAATTAATCATTGATGGACATCTATTTCATTTTTTATATAGAAATTGAATAATCATTCACTCATTCTAATTAATCTTTTATCCTTTACAATTTCTTAAAAATGACAAAATACTCGAGATTAAACAATTTAAAAAGGAAGTAACTATTGTTTAACATTGGAAAGAATGTGAATTTATCAGGTGTTCACTAGGGTAGTTTATTTGCAATTAGGCTTATTGGACATTTCATCTTTGAAAATTTGGCTGGTGATGTTAACTTAAATGTACTCCAGGAATATATGTCACCATCCAAGAGATATTTGAGCATGGTACTTCCAGCAAGAATTGCAAGTTTTATTTCTATGATTGTTGCATGAACTTCCTTGGAGCATTATGAATTTGCGATTTAAAACTTGCTTGATGAGTAAGCAGATTTTCACTTCATTAAAGGATATAGCACTGATGGTGCGACACCTCAATATTAAATCTGATTGAAAAGGGAGTTGGTGCACAGGTTTGTGTTGGATTTTTGTAGCTAAACTTATATCTGGTTTATTGCTGACTAGCTGCCTTTGGTAACACCTGTTTCATATTGCGTGATGTTTATGTTTAATTTCAATTAAATCATTTAGATCCATGAACCATCAAATTGTCAGAGATAAAAGCTGCATTATTTTAATTATATTATTTCTTTTCCATTCATTTTGAACATGAACTTGTATAAGACAGACTAGTTTCATGATATCAGAATGTTATTTAAAACATTAACATACTATTCCAATGTCTTCTATATTCTCAATTTGTAATCTCACCTTTTTTTATGGTTTTGTTAATTATACAAATATGAAGCAGAATCCTTCTTTAGCTTTCAGTGATGGAAAAAAATCAATTAAATATTTGATGAAGCAATGAAAGTAATTTAAATTTCAGGATAACAGGGTATAATTAATTGTTGGAAATTTGATTTTTAAAAAATTAAGAACTGCCAAAAAATTTTATGCAACTATTAAACTAATATCATTAAAAAGACATTTTTTTTTAAATTGAACATGTTATAATTTTTTATTTTATTTGCAATAATATGTTTGGAAGTTATTATAGGAAAATGTCAAAATTCAGTTCATTTTTGTTTTATTAAAATACTAATTAAAGTTTTAAAAAAATAGTTCCAAAAAACATTCCCTATCTCTGAGTTACATATGTGCTAAATTTTGGTTGCTATGAGTGAAACAGAATGTCTTGTCGAATGCCAATATACACATTTCTTCCGATTAGTAAAAATGTTGAACTGTCTTTTAGATGTATTAAATTGCCAGAAATTATAGGGTAATGTGTTTCTTATAAACTTTTCTTTTTCTCACTCATACATTCCCTTGTAATGCAAAGAGTTTCTATTCCTAGGATGCATAAAGCATAATAGATTTCTTATTATAGAGTTACATAAAACATAATTATATTTCTACACACCAAAATCAAACAATTGAGAACATTCATTAAGAAGGAATGCTTCCAATTGTTGAATCACATACTTAGCACTATTTCTTACTCAAATAATTCAGCAGTATATTAACTATAATTATTAATGTCTGGAATAATTCCTGCGACTGACAGAATTCTACATTCGTTCGAATTAGTTTCTTTTCATAAGCTTTTATGTGTCATAGTAATAATTTATGCAATAGCATCAAATGTATGTGTACCTTTTTTTTTTTTTTTCCTTTGATCATACAGTTTTTTATGGAAGTTAGGATTTTTATAATATTAATTGCAACAAAGTAGAAAATGAAGCAATGCTGCTATTTTTAATGGTCAAGTAATATTTGTAATTTAAAGATGTTTCTTAATTTTGAAACAGATATTTATAATCCAAATGAAATGTAAATTAGACTTTTAGAGGCAAAGCAATTCTATTTACTTGAACTTTATCTGTAATTCATATATTATTATCATTTTTTTCTTGAATTTTTTTAAAGTTTTTATATGCATATTTAGTTCATGATTTTAAAGTGCTGGCGTCCTTGCATAGGGATAGCACGTCTTCCTAGTAATCTGGGTTTGAGTCCCATTTCAGGCTTGGTTGCTCTTCCTCTGTTCTATCTGATGAATGATAGATGTGTGAATGTGCCTTCATGTAAAAAAAGCTTATGCAAGCAAATGAATGATGAGTGAGGGGCAAAGTCATATTCTTGGCCCTAGTTGGTGCTACTAAGACAGAATCGCTGCCTTTGTATGAGGGGGCTTGCCCAATAGCATAGTGCCATAAGAAACAGCAACATGATTTCATAATTATTACATATTGCAGACCTTCAAATAAATTCTTTGAATCGTTAAGAAAAGAATTAGTTAAAAATAGTAAAAAAAAAAAAAAATGTTTCATGTTCCTATTTTGGATTAAGAAAAAAGATTAAAATAAAATATCAAAGGCAGAAAATTTAATTTTCATTTTTAGAATTTTCTGATTTTTTATTTATTTATTTGCTTCTAAAATTCAATAAATTATATGACATTCAAAATGTACCTCATTAAAATAACAGTAGTTTATCTTATTCATTAGTGTGATTCAATAAAATGTTATTCCAAAATGTGTTTCATTAAAATAACAATAGGTGTCCTATCAATAGTGCAGTGAATTTTTTCTATAATTAGAAACAATGTTAGAATAAATAAGTTAATAAACTATGCAAATCTTACAAAAAAAAATTTTAAGTTCTGCATAAAATTTTGAATTTTGGGCTATGAGATTCTTTTGTGGACTTTGAGGTTGTGGATTACTTTTCTGTCGCATCTCATGACTATAAATGGGGTTGATTATCTGCATTCATTCAAGCATTTTTTTATAGCATAAATATCTAATGTACTTTGTACAGTAAATTTTGTAATACACATTATAAAACATCTAATTTATATAAATATATATATTTAATACTTATAACAATTTTTTAGAAAGAGAAGCTTTGATGATTCTGGTGAGTCATTTAATAAATTTCGTCCTGCCAAAAAGTTGAAACTGAGCGCAGATGCTATAAAATCCTCTGGAAACAGGTCACTTTTATCTCTGTGGACTGACAGAATAACATCTGAACATGAAAAACGATTTGTAGAATTTGCCGGCAGAGTTAATGGAAATGGACCTGCGAAATTATATCCAAATTTGAAATCTGAAGCGTAAGTAAAATAATATATAAAATTGTAAGTTGCTTAGATTATTTTAACGTTTCCCCAAATTTGAAATATATATATATACAATAAAGTGACAAAAGTCATGGGAATATCGTGTCGGTCCTCCTTTTGCCCGGAGGAGTGCAACAACTCGACGTGTCATGGAGTCCACAAGTTGTTGGAAGTCCTCTGCAGGAATCTTGAGCCATGCTGTCTGTATAGACGTCCATAATTGTGAAAGTATGGATGGTGCAGGAGTTTGGGCACGAACGGACCTTTCGATGATGTCGCATAAATGTTCGATGGGATTCATATCGGGCGATCTAGGTGGCCAGATCATGCGCTGGAATTGTCCGGAATGTTCTTCAAACCAATCGCGAACAGTTCTGGCCCGGTGACATGGCGCATTGTCATCCATAAAAATCCCATCGTTGTGTGGGTACGTGAAGTCCATGAATGGCTGCAAGTGATCAAGCAGCTGAACATAACCATTTCCAGTCAATGATCGGTTCATTTGCACCATAGGACCGAGTCCAGGACATGTAAAAACAGCCACCACCAGCTTGAACAGTGCCTTGCTGACAGTTTGGGTCCATGGCTTCGTGGGGTCTGCGCCACACTCGAACTCTACCATCAGCTCGCAACAACTGAAATCGTGACTCATCTGACCACGCCACGGTTTTCCACTGGCCTAGGGACCAGTCGATATGCTCACGAGCCCAGGAGAGTCGCTGCAGGCGATGCCGTGCTGTCAGTAAAGGCACTCGAGTCGGTCTTCTGCTGTCATAGCCCAAGGAAGACAAATTTCGCCGCACTGTCCTATCGGACACGTCCCTCGTACGTCCCACATTGATTCCTGCAGTTATTTGACGATTTGTTGCGTGTCTATTAACATTGACCATTCTACACAGACGTCGGCGGTCTCGGTCGTTAAGTGCAGGTGGTCGCCCACTGCGCTGTCCATGATGGGATGTGATGTCTGAAATTTCATACTGTCGGCACACTCTTGATACTATGGATCTCGGAATGTTGAATTCACTAACGATATCCGCAATGGAATGACCCATGCGTCTAGCACCAATTAACATTCCACGTTCAAAGTCTGTTCATTCTCGTCGTGCCGCCATAAATCACGAAAAACCTGTTCACATGAATAACTTGAACACAAATGAAAGCTCTGGAAAACGAACTGCGCATTTATACTTTTTCGCTGCGATACTACTGCCATCTGTATATTTGCATATTGCTATCCCATGACTTTTGTCACTTCAGTGTATTTAAAGGAACCCCAAAACAAAATCTTTAATTTTGTGTTGAATTCAATTTTTTTATGCCCCAAATTTTTGATAAAAATTTGAATGGTTGATTTCTTAATTCAAATAAATTTATTAACTTTTACTATCTGTTTTAATGCTGTCATTTCCGAAATATATATAAGTTTGTAAATTTAAAGATCTTCAAATTTAAAATTTTTCCCTTGTAAAAGCTTATTTTGAAATTATTTATATCTTTTTTATCCTTGGAATCCCAATGTTATGCAGACAATCAGTTCCTCAATCACAAGTTTTTGTTTTGAATTTGAATGAAAAGCAAATTTTTAAATTTTCTCATTTTAAGGTCATTAATTGATCATTAGATGTATGAGATTTTATATTTTATCCCAAAAATTTTATTTATAAATTGTTTATGGAAATGGAGGAAATTACTGTTTTTTTACAGAAAATCAAAAATTTTAAAAGCCACATGCATATAAAGTGTTTCTAATTGTGTTAATAACAAATTTCTAAACTGTTAGAATTAGTCTTATATTTCCATTTAAAAAAAAAATCCCTAACTAGCTCAAATAATTATAATGTTTAAATCAATGTATTTCTTAATGAAAAAATAATGAAATTTAAATTTTACTCTTTTGCATCAAATCTAGTCAATTTTAGAATCTTTGAACTTCAGTATTATTGACTAATCATTAGTTGTTCTATAGGGAAGTACTATACATTGAATAAAGCCTTCTGTGAAATGACTATTGCGGGAATATAAAATCATATAAAATTGTGATATTCAAAGTTACATTATTAGATTCATTTTATTCATAAAAACATATCTCTTATGTTTAAATTATTAATTAAAAAAATATTTTTTCGAAATATGAATGATAGAAGTATAAAGACTATATTCAAATTTATGTATCATGATTGACTTCTATTTTTTATGGTTTATTGACTCTAATGACATAAATTATAATTCTTTACTTCATTAATAATTTTTTTTTCAATTAGGAGTAAATACTTATCATTAACAATTTAGAAATTGACCATTATTAGAGTAAACACCCAATATATTATGCTTATTCTGCACAAACAAGATATAAAATATTAATTCAGTTAAATATGCTTTTTAAATTTCTATGAATATAAAATTCTCTGAATGTAGTAAATTGCAGTACACTCCCAAGTATCCGGTATAATGTGGTGGAAGGACAGGCTGTATAACAAAAAAGATGGAGTTCTATGAACTTATTTCTTGCCCACCAATATAAAAGACAAAATTTTTATGCCAAAACTCAATGTTATAATATGAATTTTCTCACTTCTTATTGAGTATCATTTATCTGAAGTCAGGTAGAATTGAACTTGGCCTGGTGAATCATAAGAAGCAGTTGCCAGTAATGTGTTTAGTTAAATAGAGAACTCTGTACTGGTAGTTTATATACTGCACTGCCAGAATTTATTAGAGATAAAATAAATTAAAGGATATAAACTGTTCAAGTTTTAAAAGGAATTTTGTACTCTTTATATTGGTTGACTTAAAAAAAAAAACAATTTGCAAATCTTGTGCAGTTATAATCAGGAACAGTGGTGACAATTAAAGTCTATTGGACAATGATGAAACAATGTGTAGATTGTTGCTCTTTTCCTCTCACAGTTTGTATTTGTAGCACATGCCTGTTTCCAATGCCTTGGTAATTTTACCACTGCAAATTGCCTTGCCTTCCTCAATTAATCATGATAAAGAAAACTTGGCTGGATGGTATGGAAGCTGTTTAGTCGCGAACCAGATACTTGAGAGTATACTGTACTGGTGGAAGGTGCACTTTCTTTTTCTATTAACAGTTTCATTTATCCCCTTTCTTTTCTTTTTAAAGTTTCTTTGTATTTTACAAGACTTCATTTTAAATAAAGACATAGCTTTTTCATGCACTTTTATTTTGTTTCTTTCTATCTTTTAAAAATTAAAATGTGCTCGTCCATGAAAATGTGGAAACTTTAACCCTTTACAGTCGCTTGTTTATTCAAAGCCTCCATTGCTTTTTAACTGTCTGATCTGTATGTTTGCTGGCAGAACCACAGTTACGAACTATATTGATCTTAAATTACACTATCAGCAAGCTTCGCGGATTCATAAAATGCGAAATAATACTATAAAAATTGCATTTGTAGAATGCATTCAATCTTATGCATTTTCATTTCTTAAATTATTATTTTTTAAGTAATGTATTTAAATAACAGAAACCAAGTTGTCAAATGAAGTACACTGTGGAATTAGAAGTAGTAATAAGGAACTTGACATAAGATATAAAATTCTGATTTTGATATAGAATTTGATAATATTTGTTTTGAAAATATTTATATAAGTGATTCTGATAAGTATATATCTTCAATGAAGTTATAAATGATGCAGTGAGAAATTTTTAGTTATAATCAAGGAGGAAAAAATGAGAGTTTTGAAAATCAATAAATCAACCCAGCATGGCACCTATATATAAACAATGCGACCATAAAGGGTTAATTAGTGTCGAATTTTTATGATCATTAGTTCTTACATCATTTATTTTGCATCTCTGTCAATCTCTAAAATAGTTTCTCTTTCTTCCTTTCTCTCACTATTCTCTTGTATCTCAGGAATGGTGATGGTTGATCTCATCTCGAAATAGAATATGTTGGTAAGATAACCTTAAACTAAGATTTTGTGTTGCATGGTTGTATTATTCAAAAAAAATTAATAATGTTTGCTTATTATTTAATGATTTTTCTTTTTTTCAGAGGGAAATGAAATTCTTCGACTGTTTAGGTTGCAGAAATCATCAGAAAATTGTTACTCATGTTTTATTAATGTGTCATTTGTTATTTAACTCACCTCACCTCATTGGACAGAGTTTTATGTAATAAAATATATTTTTGGAAAAAATAATCGGCATCTTTTGATTTTCAGCTCTTGGCTCTTCTTAAATTTTGTTAATATTGAAATTATGAACAAATTTCAGATTAGAACTTTTCCCTGCATTAAACATGATTTATTTGGCATGTAAGACTTCAGGTAAAAGATTTAAAATAATTTTTAAAATTTTTGTGGCTGAAATTCTTATTTGAAATATAACAATTGTTTGGTCATTTAATTTAGATTTGGGAAGAGCTCATATTTATAATTCTTCTAGATCATGTTATTAATTAATTTATTTACCTATCCAAATTCTAAGAATTTATATATATATTTATCATTTAAAAAGCTTTCTTTGAATTTGGACATTTTGATGCTTCTACACCTGTAGTTGGGGTTTTCATTGAGAATTTTGGATCATATAATTTGATAGTGCCCAAATGTTTTATTTGAATTTATCAAAACATTTTTGTTATAGTCAAGAGCTGTGACAATTTCTCATAAACTGCTAATTTGAATGCATATATGGAAAGCTGGCCTCCTTACTGAGTTTTGATTTGTTATGTTAAAATCCGTTTTTAAAATTTTAATTAAATTTCAAAAAAAATGACATAAAACTTGTGAAAAGAATTGATATCGTGGTCTCAAAATCTGTACTCTAAACTTTACTATGAAAAACACAGAAAATATAAAAATGTTGAATTTAAAAAAATGAAAATGAAAATAAAAATTTGTCCAACATTGATGCTTTTTTTAAATCATTATCCTATCTTTTATGTCGGAAACTCATTAAAATAGTGATCAAAATTAATGGATTAATTTGCACCAGATGCTTTTATTTTTGATTTAGTTTAGAATCTTTCAATTGTAGGATTCATGGTTCTGTAGTAAGATTTACAAGGGATATAAAATCACCATCTTAAAATGGTATACTTTAATTAGGGGAGGGTAGCTTGTTGGAAATAAAAATCAAAAAGTTTATTGTTTATAATATATATTGCATCTTAAAATATTATATACAAATTTTGCCCATTAGTATTTCTAATATAACGATTTTTTGTTGTTGGATATTGAAAATGCAATTATAGATAGTGTGGGCGATTTTAGGATTTGTTTACAGGTTCATGTTCCCCCAATTAAAATAATGTTTATATTGTAAAAAGGAAATTAATAAACAAAATCGAAATTCTTCACTCACTCACTATCGTTTGAGAAGAGGCACTGACTTATTTTCCTAAGACAAAAGTGTCGAAATTCTCTATATACACAATGGCTTTTTAAATACGCTTTAAATCGAATATTAAGTATATTAGTTTTTATACGACATTTATTATCCATTTAATTTTCAATTATATTTAGTTTTTGATTAAAAATTTAAATATTTCATTTAAAATTTATTTTAATTTTGAATTTTTTTGTATTCGAAATACTGAAACTAACTCTCGCCAATATGAGCCATTATTAAATGTTTTATCAATTTATCAGAATTTGCTACATGAAACTACTTTTATAAAGAAATAAAATAGAGATGCAAATTTTGTGGTGAAAGTTATAGAGGGAATAAGGGGGACACGCCAACAACAATCTTGCATTAATTGAAGATGGAACATAATTCGATCCCAACCTACAGAGATCCTCTGACCCACCTTAGAGTAAATTGAATGACTGCACCTCTGTAATAAATAGCGTCGCTTTATATGATCGACGCATAATAGGCCCTATTACAAACTATATGTGCTAACCAGTCCTGGGGGACCCAAAATTTTTGTGCTCACTGGGGAAACAAGAATCTACCAAAACAAGCTTTTTATCGCATATCTAAAGGCGTCCCTCGTTGAGACTACTTGCGATATAAATTTAATCTAATTAAGAACATAGCTTATTTTCCAAATTAGCATTAACTCTTTATTTAACAGTTTTAAATAACTAGAAAAAACTATTAATCTAATCGATGGAGCTCAAAATTCCTAATTCGGTCTTTTTACTCCTTTATTAGCTGCTAAAAGTAACACTACTAATTAAACTTATGTACGATTGAGAAGAAAAAATATTTGGGGGGGGGGATGAACATCTCAATTAATGGAATATAGTGCTTTTCTATATTTTATTTGGTTAATTTATCTTAAAGAAATGTTTTAATTTATCATGACATGACATAGTACTTTCAAACATGACTGCTGTACCGTATTAACATCAAATCAACTTTTCTCAGCGATAAACGATACTCACCCAAAAAGTTATTATGGAAAATTCTTCCAGTGCGTGTAGAGTGAAAAGTCCAATAGGCTCAACAACATCACTATATCTTACAAGAAAACACGGTCAGAATGCACATAAAAACAATAATTTCAGAAATCAACAGCACATTCATAAGCAATAATAATTAACCGCAAAAATGCAAGGTGTTTGGAGAGCACATTCTGGAGATAAACGTTCCAAAAGGAACTCTCAAAACTGCTCTTTTGATTGAGCTCCTTTTCTTTCTTAGATTTTTATGCTCTTCATGACAAGGCAAAAGGTTTCTAAAGATATCGTCAGAATTCGACTAATCACAAACAGTTCCGTTTTTCTTTTCTCCCCCCCCCTCCCCTTTTAAGTATATTCCCAATATTTATCACAGAACTTCTGAAAGTCATCCTTTCAAGAGAATTAGTTACCATCAACTGGAGCTTCCATCATCACTCTCCTTCTAACAATATGAATAACACCTTCTTAAGGTATAAGAAGTTTCAAAGCCCAATATCGTTTTGTAGCAGGACGATTTTTTTCCGAAATAGTTGATCCATCGAATTTAGTTCCTTTTCCAAAATCCGTCTAAAAACTAAATTTTTCAACTGTTCTTTTTGGAATTGACTTGAAGATCGAGGATCCGCAGATGCCATTAATGAATTTTATACGGAAATATTCTTTTCTGCTTCAGGCCTTTTCTCAATATCTCGAAAACTTTTGTATTCTTAGATCTCGCAATCATATTTCTAAATTTTTTGGATCCAGAGAATTACTTCGCCTTCAGTGTTCTTAAAATTCAAAAGTTATATTAAGGCCTTATCACACGGTGAAATTTCTCCAGCACTTTTCCGTTTCTACCCTCAAAAACCGGTCAAGCAAGTTTCATAATCGACAACTTTTTCTAACCAGTTGGAAAGTGTCTTCGGAAATATTGTCCGCAAACGAAATTCAACCAATCATGTGAAACTTTGAAGTGACGTCACTTTCACTGTTGTTTGTTGACGGAAAGTGCCGAAGATATTTTGTCGTGTGATAAGGCCTTTATGGTACCATGTTCAGTCTGAAGAGAAAATTTTCGTTCATAGAAGTAATGGACTTAAACGGAGATTCGTTTTAGATTTAACAATGGCTAATAACTCTATGCGTAACTCAAATATTTCTTTCAAGTTTACTCAAACTCTTGTTGACGTAAGTTATAGCATAATTATTGTTTTCGATTACTTGGGTGTTTTGATTATTACTCTTATTCCTTCATCACTGACATCCGAATGTCTGATTAAGTCTGTCAGTCCAGGGAGGGATCCAAACAGGAGAAGTTATAAAAGCTAACTTTAAACTATTAAAGATTTCTCACATTTTTTTTTTCTATTCAATTAAAATCAGTTTTAGAGTTTTTTCAATTTATGTTGAAATCTTGCTATTCCTGAAAGGTCTCATACAGAACTACGATAATAGAGGCATAGTCCGAAAAAAACTACGATAATTATACATCATCTGTCAGAGTCGGCGATGAAAGTGGGGGGCAATCCCCCCTATCGGTAAGAAGTTGAAAATCTCTTAAAAGTCTTATTACTTCGGAACACAGTTGTAGCGAATTGAGTATTAAAGAATATAATAATTTAGAGCCCAACTCAGAATTAAAATATTATAAACTATCGAAATATCAGAGGAATGATTTATGTTGGTAGAATGACAATGTTCGACAAATAACTGACAAGACGATTGGTAAAAGCATTTTCCTACAATTCTCCGTGAGTCTATTAACAAATCAATGCAAAGTTAGGTCGATTGATTATCGAACATAAGATGGAACTGCCACATATTCAATCCATAACTTGCTCAACAGTTGCCATAATAACCGAAGAGGTGAAATGAGTCGGTCGATTAAAAGATCGGAGCAGCGGATGTAAAATTGAGAGGTAATCGGGCATTGAATTGAATTGCCGGATATTCAGACTACAGTTTCAATTACATTCGGCAGGAAAGCCGACGAAACTAAAAAGTGAATAAGATAACGCATTTGCAAACGTTGTTATTTTGTAGTAGTATTTTTACCTAAGAAATCAATGTGACGAACTTCGGTGATGTTTGCACGATATTTGGCAATACAAGCGATAAAATAGCAGTGAATTAGATGTTATATTTTGACTGGTCGAGTAAGATATATATACGACAGATTTCGGTGAAGTTCTGCCGATAGATTGTTGAACATAAGATGAAAATGTCGTAAACATAGGATGGAACATCAAAGTTTACTCAACATTAGGCATAATCGACGACGAGGTTAAAAATGAAGTATTTTGCCGACTATTCTTTTGTCGGTCGACTAAGAAATCGGAGCGGCGGATATTAAAATGAGAGGTAACAGGACATTTAATTTCACTATGGGATATTCAGCCTATGGTTTGCATCACATTCGGCAGAAAAGGTGACACACACACGAACTCAATATTCTATCTCAGTATGCACTTCATTTCAATAAATTAATGCCTCAGTTTTTCATATGCTACATTTAATATTATAACTAAGCAAAATGGAGTACTATTTTTCTGCTTTTTGAAAATATTAGTTCATAATAGTTCTGATGGCGAAGAATATTTAACAGTAACGCATACTCAAAAATAAGGAAGCTCAAATTCAATATTTTTCTTCTTTTGAATAAAATGTAGCTATTTTTTTAATATAAATATGCATAATTACATGTTAGAGAGCTCATTTTTTTACACGAGTATTTTACATATCTTACTATGACATTTATAAGCGAAATTTGAATATTTACAAGATATTAAAGTTATAAAGTTTTCCCTGCGCAATTTAAAAAAGAAACACTTTTTTTTAAATTTCCACATTTTATATTGTTCTTGCGCGCGTATATGGAAGATATTTTAATTCCGAAAGTTTGATTACAATCCTTATTAAAAAAATTTTTTTAGATTGGCGATTACATGGCCTGATTATCGAACAGGTAGAGTAGGCAACTGTCTATTCTACCTATTCGATTATAAGTTCAGGGGTATCCAAGATTTTTTTTTAAAGTTTTTGTGGTGCAAAGACCTTTTTTTTTATAGGGATATTCTACTTGAACACATTCTAAATAAAACCAACATTCGTTTAAATTGCAGAACATATATTTAAAACTTATTTCAAGTCTCCAGATTTCAGTGCTTGCAAACAGTGAGATCTTATTCGCGCTTAGTTAGCTTAATAAAGCTGATATATATCACTATTTCAACCCTATGGTTAGCTAAAACAACAAATTCTTGGTGGTGGTGGTGGTTCCTTCTGAAAAGAACGTACCTTGCGATCATGAAAAAAAGGGCAGGAGAACTGTAACATTAATTCGGAAAATAGTTCCACTTGTCTCATTGAGAGGACACTCCTTTCAAGGTTCAAATGATAGACATACGTCTTTGGCTTCATGTAGAGTGGTTGATAATGTTTCGACAGCTTTCTGCTTGTTCCCTTTTTCAGGTCTGTATTCATTAATTAAACTACTAGTTTATAAAACTGACTTTGCTAGTAATAAAAATACTTCGTTAGTAATAGTTTAATAATAATAAAAACATTCTTTATAAAATATTATGTATACTTTAAATGTTTCATGTTTTTAATTAAAATTTGAATGCCAATTAAACCAAAATACTTTTTAAAATGTAGATAAAATTCTTTATATCACAATCGTCCGCATTTATTTAATTGTTTCTTAAATTTTGAAAAAAATTGGCGAAAATTAGATAAAAATTATAGGAAAATGAAACTGCATCATTGATAAAGAAGAAGTTTGAATTTTAAGATGGTATAGATACATTTCTTGCAGAATAATTTTCCCCAAAGTTACTGTAGAAAAACGATAAAATATCCTGTGTATTCTAATTAATTAAATATGTAATTAACTTTCATACTTTGAAAAGTTAATAGTATTTCCTTTTTTTTTCAGATAATAAATATATAAGATTTGATTTATTTTAACCCAATTCTTTAGATCTATAACATATATACTCAGCCTCAATAACCTGTATTTATATAAAGATTATATTTTTAATTTTCTCAAGAGATTGGCTTTTTTCCCCCCTGTTTCTGAAGATAGCTAATTTTCAAGTTTCGTTTGATAAGTAGAGAAAGCACAAATACAATTTTTTAAATTAAAAATGCTCTTAATAATTTCTTTTATTTTTTAATGACTTAAAAGGAATTAATTAATCAGTTTTGCATTTTCTCTATGTATTAAAATTTCCTTTAAAAAATGAAACATAATTCTAACAAAAAAATCAATAAGCAAATAAGAATTTAAAAATGATTTTAATAGCAAATACCGGTATAAGGTATAAAAATAAATAACTGGAGTGTAACTCTTGCACATTTTAACTTTTTGTTCTGCTTTCTTTTTTTAAAATGAATAAAACTCTTCCATTCTTTCTATCTCAATTATGAAATTTCCTTTTCCTGTAAGGTATATACACTGAAGTGACAAAAGTCATGGGATAGCAATATGCAAATATACAGATGGCAGTAGTATCGCAGCGAAAAAGTATAAATGCGCAGTTCGTTTTCCAGAGCTTTCATTTGTGTTCAAGTTATTTATGTGAACAGGTTTTTCGTGATTTATGGCGGCACGACGAGAATCAACAGACTTTGAACGTGGAATGTTAGTTGGAGCTAGACGCATGGGGCATTCCATTGCGGATATCGTTAGTGAATTCAACATTCCGAGATCCACAGTATCAAGAGTGTGCCGACAGTATGAAATTTCAGACATCACATCCCATCATGGACAGCGCAGTGGGCGACCACCTGCACTTAACGACCGAGACCGCCGACGTCTGTGTAGAATGGTCAATGTTAATAGACACGCAACACTTCGTCAAATAACTGCAGGAATCAATGTGGGACGTACGAGGGACGTGTCCGATAGGACTATGCGGCAAAATTTGTCTTCCTTGGGCTATGACAGCAGAAGACCGACTCGAGTGCCTTTACTGACAGCACGGCATCGCCTGCAGCGACTCTCCTGGGCTCGTGAGCATATCGACTGGTCCCTAGGCCAGTGGAAAACCGTGGCGTGGTCAGATGAGTCACGATTTCAGTTGTTGCGAGCTGATGGTAGAGTTCGAGTGTGGCGCAGACCCCACGAAGCCATGGACCCAAACTGTCAGCAAGGCACTGTTCAAGCTGGTGGTGGCTGTTTTTACATGTCCTGGACTCGGTCCTATGGTGCAAATGAACCGATCATTGACTGGAAATGGTTATGTTCAGCTGCTTGCAGATCAATTGCAGACATTCGTGGACTTCACGTACCCACACAACGATGGGATTTTTATGGATGACAATGCGCCATGTCACCGGGCCAGAACTGTTCGCGATTGGTTTGAAGAACATTCCGGACAATTCCAGCGCATGATCTGGCCACCTAGATCGCCCGATATGAATCCCATCGAACATTTATGCGACATCATCGAAAGGTCCGTTCGTGCCCAAACTCCTGCACCATCCATACTTTCACAATTATGGACGTCTATACAGACAGCATGGCTCAATATTCCTGCAGAGGACTTCCAACGACTTGTGGACTCCATGACACGTCGAGTTGTTGCACTTCGCCGGGCAAAAGGAGGACCGACACGATATTAACAGTCATCCCATGACTTTTGTCACTTCAGTGTATATTGCTTCATAAAGGAACTTGTCAAGAAATTAAGTTCAGTGAATTACATTTAAAAAAAGAAAAGTTTTCTTTTTTAACTTCTAACGTATTAGCAATTTTAAATATAGATACGCGTTACATATCGATACAAGTTATATCAACATTTCAATAATTACATTAATCAGATAATAAATTCTTCACGAAATTTAATAACTGCTATATTTTTATAACAAGAATACGAATAATTCGTTTCTGGGAGAAAAAAAAATTGGACCTATTTTTTATTCTTTCTTTTGAAAAATATACAATATTAATTTTCGTCAGCATTGGAATTTTAAAAAGCATTCTGCATGATTTATGAAAAATGCTTCAATAAAAAAGATGATAAAATATATTTTTAAAAAACTAACTATAAATATTTTTTAATGTCCACAACAAAGTTTTTTTTTTTTTTTTTTTTTGCTTATTTTGGTATTTCAATGGTATAAATAATATAAAAAAGTTAGAAATATATATATACTTCTCTAATTCATATATTCCATATTCTTTAATGTATATATTTAATATAAGAAAAATATAAATGTAAAAATTATAGTTCATTGGGTTTCTTCCTTCGCTGTGAAATATGTGCCTTTTTAGAATAAATTCTTAAGAACTTTATTCTGTAGTATTGACATTGCACTTTTCTTCTTGTGTAAACTATTACAAGGCAATATCTAATTTGCACCCGGAAACTTTTACCATGCTATTGTAATTTGATGATACCCCACACTAGTTAAAAGGGAGGCTGAAATAGGCTGACCTTCGTAAATTTAAGGTCGAGGGAAATTTAGTTGTAAAAACCCTCGACCCCATCAGCGCCGATTGACTTAATACCTCAAGCTGCTACCAAGGGTTCAAGCACAGAAAAGGAAAACCCCTCCTTCCCTTCAACAGTTACTTTCAATCAAAGCAGTTACAAGATTGAGTTAAAAAATACTATATATATATAGAATAATTAAATCTGCTTTGTATAAGGTGAGTAATAAGTAATATCCTATTTATTATTTTACCTTAATCTTGCATTAATTAATTATTGATTTATAGAAACATGATATCTTTTAAATACATTAAAAAAATTTTGCAAGTATAAATCCTTATGGATGATCATATTAAAATAGAAAAGAATATTTGCTGTATTTGAAATTTGAATGCCTTAAAAATAATTGGGTGTTATATACATAACATCATTTTGTATTTGATTTAACTCAGTTCTTCCTGTTTCTAATATATTAAATTCCAGTGACTTTTTTTTTAAATGATTTTTTTTTTAAAGTGAGCTTAGCAATCGAAATAGAATAAATCATTAATATATAAATTATAACCATAAATTGAAATGAAAAAGATATGTTTTTCAGTTAAATTATTTAAGATTGTGCTTATAGTATATACGTATTGCACGTATATGTATATATATATATATATGCAATAAGAAATCAATAGTTATTTTCTATTGCTTAAGCAATTGTTTTATTTGGCCATGAGATTTATGAAACAATGTACAAATTTATTTACAATATCAACGCAGTATTATTTATTTGTAATTATAATAAATTATATCGAAGACTAATCTTCTTCCTTATCTTCTTTTTATCAAAAAAAAATCTGTTTCGATGTTAAAATTATTGGTAAGCATAGAATAATTATTTCATATACAATTCAAATGATTATTTATTATAATTAGTTTTATTAATTATGTAAGCTAATTACCAGTGAAATGTAAAATTGATTATTATTCATTTGATTTAAAGCTAAATTTGTGAAATGTTATTTGCTCCCTGTCGGATATACAGGTCGGAAAATTGTTGCCGCCGCCTCTGCCATCACTGAATCAACTAATTAACTGGTCAATCAAGTATTGCCACTTTTATATGAATCGGTTTAAATTCCTTCTATTGATACAATATGTCCTAATTAAATAATCAGGGTTCGGTAGAATTTCTATTTCTTCTAACTTAAGATTTAAACAAAATATTCAACGAATATTGTTTAAATATCTTTAAATGGTCGTCCTACTTTTATAAAGTCATCTAGATATATTAGGCAGGTTTTAGACGAAAGTCTACGTAACATTGTATCCATTAATCTTCAAATGTGACAGGGGCATTACAGTCCAAAAAGCATTATTTCTATTTGCCGAAGTCTGAATGGTGGTGAAGGCTTCTTTTTTCCATTTTTCGGTCATATCTCTACTTGCTAATACCCGCTTTCAAATTCAACGTCAAGAAACTTCGACTTCCGTTCAAAGCATCAGGGTGTCATTTATTCGAAGGAGTGAGTACTTTTTTGTCATTTCATTTAATTTCCTGTAATTAACATAGCATCCAATCAATCCATCTTTCTTCTAAAAAATAGGGAAATGCCAATGTTTTGACGATTTTTCAATTATTCTCTATCCATATGTCTTTAACAAATTATAAATGTTGTGTGAGTGTGTGTGTTTATAAGGGTCAAACGGGTAGAATGTTCTTCATTGGTGGATGACTATATGTATTAATTTTATGTAGTTTTATGCAATTGCCAATATCAGCATCAAAGCAAAACAAAAAAAAGTTCTGAAATAATTTTCGTACAGTTTTTGCTGGTCTTTTTCAAGTCTATCGAAATCATGTAAATCTATTGTGTTTAGGAAAATTCTTCATTAAGTGCGATAATATCCAGTATTGGATTACGTGTTCCAATAACAGCTCATTTGTTTATGCGTTACTAGTTTTTATTTTCATCAAATATTTTATTAATTAAAATATGAAATAAAAAAAGAATGTTAAAGAATTGAATATTCATTTAAAATTGCTGCAAACTAGTTGAATTAGAAAAAAAGATGGGGAAAAAATTAAGAATAAATTCATTAAAAATAAAATCACCAAAAAAAATTATACACAAAAAAAAAAAAAAAATCTGCTATGAACACATGCAAATGAAAAATTCGAACTGCTCATTGTGTCTTGTTGTCAGTATCTTTTTTTCTATTCTATTCTTTTATTATTATTTTTTGATGCAAAAACTATAATTGGCTATGTTTCGCGTCTTGCACTTGTTTGAAAACTTTCACTGCACAACAGGATGCAATGAGTTATGGTGGGGGTACTAAATCTTGACACATCGTAAAGCAATTCTAATTTTCAAATTTATCTGCAACTACATTATCTTCCAAATTATCGATTATATTAAGAAACTTCTCCAATGAAAAACCAAAAGTTGCATTAAATGAATTCAGTTTTAATGTAATATTCCTAGAACCTGCTTGCTTCACTTTTAATATGCTATTAGGTTCCTATATGCGTTGAGTTAATTCAGTTTAGTTAGGGAAAGCTTGAGTTTCTTTGATAGATCCTTTCCTTTTTAATTATAGTTTATTCTGTAACCAATTTTTAAGCATTCTTTTCACAAAAAAATTTCAAGTCACACAAAAGAACTTATGATTCAACCATAATGTGTTTTTTTTTTCTCCTTTTCTAATTACCAAGTTTTTATTATTGCCTTAGAAAAGGGTAATCATAACAAATTGGGTCTATTAGATTTCTTCTTCTGCTTCTTTTTCTAAACCTCCCACCCACTCCCCCACCATATCGCTGGTGTTTTAACTGTTCAATCACAGATGGCAGCACCATATCTGATTTTGCTTGAAATATTAACAAACTATAACAAGATTTCCTTGGTAATTTTTTTATTTTAAAGAAATATTTCATCTCATATTCTTTAGAATCTAAATCTGTTAAAAATTTTTTGCTAGAAAGTGCGCTATAAAATTTCATTATGCATTTCGTTCTACTACTGCTTATGATTACAATAATAACGATGCATTTATTGGAAGCAATTGACCGCATCCGTAGCGGGGATAATCAAAACATAGAAACAGCTGTTCTGATTTGATCTGTTTTTTGATAGGCAGGCAGCTATTTTGAAACCAATGTAGTTGATGAGTTGCGACAGTACGCTAGGAAATTTTGCTGTCAGTAGTCCGATGTACAAAGTAAGATGTTTGTCAGAAACTATTTAATTTTATACATTACTTTAAACGTTTTTGTTTGTAATATACTTTGTGCTGAAGAAGGCGGTGAAAAACTTTCTGAAACTCAAGATTGTGGTTGTGGAGCAACTTCACGAAATGCTGAACTTTCAAATAAAGAAGAATGTGCCAATAAACCTGAAGGTAAAAAGCATAGCGATAGTAGCCCTGTTGAAAAATATTTAGAAAAGAATCAAAATCTGGGGGATGAGGAAGTTCCTGGAACAGAGAGTATATTAATCAAAGGTGGTCAGTTTAAAATGGGAACGGATAAACCCGTTTTTGTTGCCGACGGTGAAGGTCCAGCTCGCAAAGTGTTTGTGGATGATTTTTATTTGGATGTCCATGAAGTAAGCAATAAAGATTTTGAAGAATTTGCTAAGAGTACAGGATATATTACTGAGGTAATTCATTTTATTTAGAATATTGTTATTTTTTGTATAGAAGATTGTCTTTTACCTAGTATCATCATTATGTATTTTTATAGAACATTAATTTAAAAATGACTTTCTCAAGAAAATTTGAATATAAGAGAGAAAAAGTGTATATAAACAAAACACTGATTGCATATGAACAGCATTTTAATTTAACATAAATTTGCAAATCATTTAAAATTTGATAAATTTTCCCTTCCTTTTAAATCTATTAAGTTCAAATAGGTGGAATAAATTGATATTATTCCTTATATTTATGAAATTCTTATTTTACTTCAAATTAAAACAGATCCCTAATTTTCTAAGAAAATAGAGCTACTTTATTTGCTTAGTCATTTATTGCAATTCTTATTTCCTTGCCAAAAAAATAACTTCTTCATCCATTTATTTTTGATGTGATGACATGCATAAACATAAAAATGTTCTAAAGCTAAAAAAAAATTCTCATCATCATAAATTAAATATTCAAACCTTAAGGAACTAATTTTTTAGACTATTTCAATATATTTCTTTTTGAAAGAATATTTCGTATACCTCTCTCTCTCTCTCTCTCTCTCTCTCTCTCTCTCTCTCTCTCTCTCTCTATATATATATATATATATATATATATATATATATATATATATATATATATATTATTACAAGACTGGTTAAAACAGAATTTATATCTATTAGATAATATTTATAATCTATTTGTAACGTCTTGTAAACTTTAATGTATGCATAGGAATGAGAAGTCAGATTTTAATCTTTAACAGTATTTTCTATGTAATGAGGTATAAATGTTCTGTGTTTCAGTTGTAAGTTTTCTGAGTAGTACTTGGAATATAAACTTTTTATGAGTGTTTTGTCTTTCCTTTAAATTCAATTATTCTTATATCGAAGGGTTTTTTTTAGGCTGAAAAATTTGGTGATTCATTTGTTTTGGATGTTCTTTTAAGTGAAAAAGTCAGAGAAACAATAACACAAGCAGTAAGTTAAAGTATTCTTATTTATGTTTTGTAATTTATGATTAATTATCTGCTAAATATAATAAATTGGAAAGATATTTTCCAGGAAACAGCATTTTTGGGCTATGTATTTAGATTCCATTTAACAGGATTTTATATTTTTTTTATCTTAATATTCAAATTTTATTTCAGGTTTAGAATAGTTTTATTGCAATTTATTGCTTTAAATTTTTTTATTGTTAAGATGTATTTAATAATTAAAACATATTTATTTCCAATACATTGTTTCTGTTATCAATCTAATATTATTGTGCATTTAATTTTTCTTTATTTAGATATATTTTTCCTTTTTTATCACCTAGATATGATAAGACTTAGAACATAAAAAGCCTATTAAGATTTTTATTACTTGATAAATATTGTATGGAAATGTGTATATTTTTATTTTATGATGTTATTTTATGATAAGAATAATGTTACTTTATGGTAAAAAATGTTATAGTTGATGCAAGTGAATTCCACGAAAGTTTAACATTAAATAGTTGTTCACATAATTTTTATCTTTTCTTCTTTATATATATATAATTCTTGCAGGTAGCTGCTGCACCTTGGTGGTTGCCTGTGAAAGGAGCTGATTGGCATCATCCAGAGGGTCCAGATTCAAGTATAACTGAACGGTAATAGCAATTCTCAAGTTTATTATATGCTTTTTAAAAAACGAATGCAAATATGATAGAAATTGCATTGCAAAAATTTATATTGATTTATATTAATAAATAATTCATTACAATCTTTTATGTATTAAATGGCATATTTTATTTATTTTAAATATTAAAAAATTTAATATTTTAGTGAAAATATATAGATATTTAAATGAAGTCGTATAGGATAACCAAGAAATACCATTCATTTATTAATACTGGTTCGACTGTATTTTAAATTGTGTGATGAATTTAATATTTCATTCTTAGTTCCTATGCATCTTTTGATCAGATACATGTATAGTTATCAAACTTTTTACTTTGTAATTATAATTAAAGTGATTAATACTTACCAAAACATATATACATATATAAAAGAATTTTTTTAACTATCTCGTGTGTCTGTTAATTCTTAATTGGATTAAAGTGATTTCATGCCTTCAAAACCGAAAATTATGTGGTAATGACATTGTGATTTCTGGAGAAAAAGAAATTTAATGTGCAATGCTCTTAAAATATCTTCATAGTTTTATTGAGTTGAATCAGACAAGAATTATTGTCTAGAAAAATCTTTTTGTATTATACATAGCAATAATTTTATTTCTTTTGTACGATTTTATTTCAAATCATTGTCTTATTTCAGTTGATCCAAATCGTAGTTGTAAATCCTAAATTAAGAAATAATATAAAAAAATAAATATTAATAGAATCATTTAGGAAATGAACTTAATCTTATTGTGGTAAAAGTAATTCATTATTTTTATTTTTGTTTAAGAATGGATCATCCAGTTATTCATGTATCATGGAATGATGCTGTTGCTTACTGTAAATGGAAAGGAAAGCGACTTCCGACTGAAGCTGAATGGGAGTATGCATGTAGATCAGGTCTCCAAGATCGGTAATTTAGTCATTTGTTGAAAGTAGTTTGTTAAATTTTTCAGTTAACAGAATCATTTTGAATTTAGTGCTTTTTATTAAATAATGATAAAATTATATTTTTTATTATCCACCCCCTGTTAGCTTAGCCAATTCTATTACTACTCACATACATTTCAGCATATCTTTTTGTTACTGTTATAAAAGTTGCACCAAAATTTTCTTTAATCTTATTAAGTCTTAAAGCTGGCAATAATAGTTTCCATGCTATGAAATTGCTGTACTTGGCACTTTTGGTATGTAATTTGATTCCTGAGGAATTGCTAAAACTTAAATGCTATTTTTACAAATGTTTAATATTCATTGGCCATTTTTGATATTCATAAGTGGGATTCCATCAAAATAAAGTGTACTGATATCCAAAGAATATTATTTAAAAATTAGAAATTGTAGGTCCACAATCAAATTATCAGGAAACTTTTATTGCCACATTCTATTTGTTCATGTACTAAATTGTGTTTCTTTTGTTGTAGATGTTCAAGATTGTTGTTGTAAGATTTTTTCTTCTTTGTTTACTATTTACTAACACAAAACCATGTACTAGATAAGAGTTTAAAATATGCAATAGCAATATTTTCCCCATGTCTGCAGTAAGATTTAATTCTTTAGATTCTATTTCTTTAGGTATTACCAAAAAGTTTTAATTTTTATATAGAAAAAAGTTAAATGAAACTAGCGTTTTAACTGCATTGTTTTGTCATTTGTTGAATTAATTTTTTGAATATCTATTTATAAATATGAGCAAATTTTACTGATATTCATTCAACAGTTAGTGACTCAAAGTATGAGTTCGCTTTTCTACATGCATGAAGCATACTAAATTTATTAACTTAGAGATTATGAATAATTCTTGTGGTATTTTTCTTTTTTTTTCTCATAAACATATCTGATCATTACTTTTTGGTAGATTTTCCAGAATGACAATTTGAGAAAGTTATTAACTTTTTAATCTACAATAGCTTTCATCTAGAGATGAAATTCTGAATTTTTAGCAATAATTTGGTCTATAATGCTCTTAAATTTTAGAAGGCGATTTAAATCAGTTTGGAAATTAACTACTTGATGCACAGAATGCATCTTTCTGCCATTTTTCTAAGAAAACTTCTGTGAATGCTAAACATTTTGCATTAATAATTGTTAATGTGATCTAGATTAAGTTATGTGTATCCTCATATGAATTAATCTTAAATATTTTGTTTAATGAGATAGTTTCTTCTTTGTTCAGTTTTTCCATTGTCTGGGAAATTTTGATGAAGTTTATGTCAGTATAAGCCAGTCACTTTGATTAGCAGAAATTAGGCAAGTTTTTTTGCCCCTAGACTTTCATCATTTTAACAGGTATTTGCTGACTTTTGTTACCGGTTGAACATCTTCATATTAGTGTACATGGAAATCTAGAATAGAATGGATTGCTTGCTTAAATTTATTCTGTTCATTATCCAATGTCATGGTTTAAAATTATGAAATATATAAAAAAATAATCTTTACTGGTTTAAAATATGATGTTAATTAAACAAAACAAAATCTGATCAGTGCTACTTTTTTTGGTACTCCTTATTGAAAATATCTTGTAGAATAATATCTTATTTAGATATTATTAATGCAATTTAAAGGTAATCGGATATTACTTCAAAATATTCTGAACCGAAAAAAAAACTTATTTTGATTATATGCAATACTCATGGTTATGTTTCACACATGTTGATATCTGATGTACATAGTTGTGATGTGTATATGGTGATATGTGATGTACAGAAACAAAATAATAATTTTTTGTATGAAATAATTTTGTAAGCATATTTTTCCTTTAATAAGTTTTATCAATTCGATTAATGTAACTTCCTGGATTATATTTTGTTGCAAATTTTTATTTTTTAACAAATTTAAATTTTTGTGATCAAATCTAACCCATGATACTATTTCCCAGTTTTGCATTTTATATATTTATTAAGTTAATCATTTTTATCTAAATAGCTAGCAAAAGTCTAGAAGTTTTGAAAATTATTTGAAGAATAAATGTTAAACCATACTCAATCTTTTTGAATTATAAATATTACTGGATCACTGAATATAAAATCATTAATTTTTTTTATCATTATTTAACATATTAACTTATTGTTTTAGTTACCATATATATTTAAGGTTTTTTTTATTAACTTTACAATATTGTTTTAATTCCTGCAATTTGATTTCTTCTATTTTTCAGTTTGTTCCCTTGGGGCAATAAGCAGATGCCACATGGTAAGCATTACATGAATATTTGGCAAGGCACATTTCCTCAGAACAATACCAAAGAAGATGGGTACATTAGTACAGCTCCTGTAAGGCTTTATTTTTTCTCTTAAATACATAATCTCAGCATATTATTGGAAGAAAAAAAAAAAAAATGAGACTTATTAAATTTAATTTCTAGGTAACTGAGTTTCCTGCCACAAATTTTGGTTTGAAAAATATAGTTGGAAATGTTTGGGAATGGACTAATGATTGGTGGACTACTAAACATTCTACTGAAGACCAACACAATCCAGTAAATATATTTTATTGTTATTGATTGAACAAATTGTCAAAATTATATGTATGCAGACTTTAATGATAGTAATAACTTTTCTTTCTCAGTTTAAAGTTTTATATATAATTGATTAATTTGCATTTGTAATAATCATGAGATTGAAATAATGATCATGTATTGAGATTTTATTAAATTTATATATTTCCCTTTAATCTGAAAGTCCATTTTTGAAAGGAAATGGGATATCACATAATCTTTGATTAACTTACTATAAACTTTTTGTTTGAATCTAGCTATGATATTTAATATCTCAAACAAGTTAATGCTTTATTCAATTTAGAATTGACCAGTAAGATAAACTGAGTAACAATTAATTATGAAATATTGAATAAGAACAAATAAATATTGTTCTATTTTTAAAATAAAAAATATACTTTTGAGAAATTACCTTGAAAATTCAAAACCCCAATATTTTGATTGTGCCATAATTGATGGCTTATGTGCTAATTTTATGAATGTTTGGTATTTTAAAGTAAATTTTGTTCAGAAGAATCAGATATTTGATTTGTGAATATTTTAACCCATTATCTATTATAATTTGATCCAGAAATATAAATTCTGATGTTAGGTTAAGTTTTGAACTGATAATATTCAAGTAATTGAAATTAATGCATTAAAAAAAATGCTAGATATAAGCTTTAAATAAAAGATGCTTCATATTTGAATTTGTATCTTTCTTTTATTTTATTTGTAATATTGAATAAAGGTGAATTCGCTTGTTTTAGAAAGGTCCCAAGTCAGGCAGCGATAAAGTGAAAAAAGGTGGATCCTTCATGTGTCATAAAGTAAGTGCTGCTTATTAATTAGTTAACAATACTTTCTATATGGTTTACTCAAATAATTAGTTGTGTTTGATTTTAATTAAATCTCATTCATAACAAAATATTCATGATTGCCTCAACAAAAAATTTTTAAGTATCAAACAATATATATTTAAGTTGTTCTATTTTAGTAGCCTTGTGTTTATTGTGTGCATGAAACTTTTAATAGAATCAGGCTCCATTATTAATATATTAGTATGATATTATATTTCTGTTGAAAATGTAAGTGCCTGAATAATTTATTTTCAAATTGCCTTCTGTGGTATATAACTTCATTTTCTTATACCTGTCGTAAGTTGCACACACATTAGATAGAATCTTTCTTTTTCAGCTTACTACGATGGAGGAATGTTGAGTCATTTTATATTTGATGGAACAATAAAAATGATTTGAATTTCGTTATAACAATGAAAAGTATTGTTTGATATTTGGGAAAAGTGTTTAAAAAACTAATTAGGAAAAAATTCATGACGGTTAAAATTGCTATATTTTTGGAAGCTTTCATGGGAAAGTATCAAGAACCCACTTAATTTTTAAAAAATTACTGTGCTAATTAATTTTTTTTAAACACTCACATTAAAGAGCAACTTCCATCCACTCTCCAATTTATATATCAGCTAATAACTTTAAAGCGTTGAAATTTATAATGTTTTTGAACATTTGTTTTAAAGCTATGATATAGTAATAAAGGATTTACATGCTCTTCTTTATTAGTGGTAGTGATTATTTATTTGTTGTAATTCATATTGAAGGAAAATATTGATTTTTTAAAAATTCATATTATATCAAGTAGAAACTAATTATTTTTCTGGTCATATCAAAGAATCATATTAAAATTTAAAGAATTAATAACAGTTATAAAAATTTGTTATTTAAAATTGAGAGTACAGATGCAGAATGTTTATTAAATGTATTAAAAATTTATTTATTTTTAAAACTAAATATAAATTTACATTGTTTACTTTTCAGTTTTTATATTTTGCTTGTATTAATGAACTCTTAAAAACAAAAATCAGGTTTAATTTATTTTGTTTTCTTGAAGTTTTACATTTTATGTATGAAAGTAATTATATTATTTTTTGTTCCTTTAAGTAAGATTGATGCTATTTTATCTAACTTTTTAAAGTCAATTTTAAAAATATTAATATGATGGCGGATTTTGAGAAGTTTTAATGACACGACATTAAATTATCTTTTAAAATTCAGCTCAGTGATGAATATTGTACTATTCTTTGTAATTTTTTAAAGAAAATAATAATAGTTTTAAGTGACAAATATTGTAAAGCTTTATTTTACTTCATATTAAGTGGATGGAAGTACTTAAATTAATTATTTTAAAAGAATGGTTGTAAATACTTTAACTTTGATTGAATAAATTTCTTTTATATAATTAATTTTTATTAATAAAAAATTTTATATATTGACAAATTATACATTTACTATAGCATGCAAAATTTAGCTTTGGCTTCATAAAATGTTGGTACAGACACTTGGAAATTATTTTTTCAGTATATTCAAATACTAATAGTGAATGTCAACTTCATAGATAGTTTTAAGATTTGCATTAATAAAATTTTAGTTTTGAAGAATAATCTTGATATGGACAACTTTATGATTATGAATTAAGAATAATAATTCAGATTTCTAAGTAACTGCTTGGAAAAAGAGTTGAGGCAATAGAACATTTGAAACAAATAAGTAATTCTTGATATTGTCATTTATAGGTCTGCAATGAATTCCCATCTCATAAATTTTCCGTTTGTATTACTGTCAGAAAAAATAAAGCTTTTAATGAAGTTAAATTATGGAGAAAAAGTATCCCTTATAATAAGATGATGACTGTGGTTGTGTCCAAAATAAATAATTCCAAAGTGAAGGTTTTGCTCTTAATATGATACTTTCCATATTATCCTATGTTCTGTTAAGGAGTAGTTGTGAAATAAATAAACTTAATATTGTCAATTGTTTAACAATGACATTTTCAATTAATGGCATTGATTATCTTCAATTAAATTATTTTTTAGATTTTGAACTATAGTCAATTTTGCATGTGACAATTTTACAATAGATTTAATAGTGGGTTTTTTTTTCCTTCTTTTCTTCACAGAGTTATTGCTACAGATTTCGTTGTGCAGCTAGAAGTCAAAATACTCCTGATACAACTGCTGGAAATTTAGGATTTCGATGTGCTGCATCAAAATCCTAGCAGTTTACAAAGATTTTTATTTTTATTGTTAATTTAGTTTTTCTAATGGAAATTTATAAATCTTTGGTAGCATGCACACTGGTTTATAATCACATATTGATGTTTCCATATTTTTTGGTGTGGTACGATATTTAATATCAGTGATAGTATGTCTTCCTATAATTATTTAATCAAGAATATGTTGTTTTACTTAATGTTATCTTTCCTTTCTTTACTTTTTACTGTTATTAAATATGTTAAAACATTTTTTTTGTTTAAATTAAACATTTAGAAACTTTTGATATAAATTTCATTAAAAACTTTTTTAAATAACTAATTTTAAATATTTACTGATTTTTTGTTATCCTATTATTTTTTTAGTTCCTTTCTGTAGCAAAACATTCATAAAATATTAAAACTCTTATTTTTAATTTATTTAATGTTTATTTCAATTTAATTTGGTGATGTACACTGTAGCAAATACGATCAGAGAAAAAAATATCCATGTCATATTCTTGAAATAAAAAAATAAATGACAAGATTGGTACAAATTCTACTTTGTAGAAATGTATTCCATTGAAATGTTATAGGGAGAAAGAGTTCATTATGTTATATGATCATAATGGAGTTGAATCTGTATTATTTACATCAAGTAACAATTTGTACATGAATTTAATTTATTATTTTTTGCTTCTTATTTTAATTTTTAGTATTATTTTTACTACAGATTATCAATTTTTCCAGTCTACATAATGCTCTAAACTATGCATATTGATTCGTTTTTGAAAAATGTTTCCATTTGAAGAATAATAGAAAATATTATATAGAATTAGTATTCAAATTTTTGGAAGTCAAGATATTTTACAATTTTGTAATTACTTCTATGATTATGTTATATCTTTTGTTTAGTAAGTTACAAAATAGAATTAATTTCTTGATTAATATTTGACTTTTCTGATTATATTTATTAAAAAAATTTTATCTAAAATTTTGTTATGATATTACCATTTCCTTTTGCTGTTTATATTCTTTCTTTATAAATAATCTTGTATAAAATCATGCTCCTATTTAATAAGAGGTATACTTACTCATGTATAATTGAAAATTACAATAATTATTTTTTACATATAATACCAATTAGGAATTGATAATGACTTGTTTTTTTTTTTCTATCATTTAAGATGATTATTCAATTATTTTGAACATTCCAATTTGGGTATGAGTTGTTGTTTCAATTAAAATAAAAATTCATGGAATTTTGGGGATGTTTATGTCTTTGTATTAAATGATATTTTTGATTTACTTAATTGTAATCTGTTGATAATTTGATACACATACAATGTATGAGCAAATTCACTAAAGAAGTTAAAATCGTTTTTTTTTTTCCATTAACTTTTTCTTATAATTGATTCAAACAGTGTCCCATTAGAATTTTTATGATTCTAATGCCCCTCACTAATCTGTTTCTCACTTAATCCTTATACTAATTATTTTAATCCCTTGTCCTTTTTTTCTACTTTAAGTGTAAAAGGTAGGGTGGTTATTAATTAGAAAAATACTTGGAATACTGCCGGCATAAACAATCAAGGGAAAGAAACAAATTCATTTTCCAATTACTTGAAAGTACTTTCCTATTTCTTTGTGAACATTTCTCTTGTAAAAAGATACTTAATTTTCCTCTAACCCTGTATTCTTTAAACTATGCTACATATACAACTAATAATGCATTACATTATTCTTTATAATATAGTCTTTAAACAAAATTTAAAAGGAGTATAAGATATTGCCTGTTTCATTAGTTTATTTTTATAATTCATATTAGTTACCCAATTTTTATAGCACTATGTAATGTTTCATATGGTGAAAAAAATTTGAATATTATTACATAGTATAAATTTATTTGATTTTAAATTTTAATTATTTTTCATTTAGAATGCATTGATTTTTTTAATACAGAAAATGTCTTAATAATGGTGCATGTATTTTTATTTATGTAGTAAAAATTCAAGAACCTCTGCTCTGTGCACAAAAAGGGTGTAGTTGGAAGTATCTTGTTGTTTTGTTTGATTCTTATTGAGACTAAAAAAATTATGTTTAATAAGAGGTAACAGTTTTGAGTTTATTAATCTTTATTTTATAATTGTTAATTTTTTGCCAGACTTCATTTTAAAAAAAATAAGACCCTGAATAAAATACTAATTGAATTATTTCTGTAATATAAAGGTCCCAATGATTTATTAATGGGATATCATTGATAAATATATTCATTCTATCAATTACTTTTATTAGTATTTGATTAACCAATGTAAAAGTTGGATTTCACAATGCAATTTGAAATGCTATATAAGGATTTTTGCTTGTTAAGAAAAGTTGTAGATTGTATTTTTTAAATGCTTTCTAAATAGCTTGCTGTTAAATTTTATTTTCTGAAAGATTTGTATAAAGGCATCAATTCTATATTTGATTTATCTTATCATTGACAATATGCAATGATAAGATCTTATCATTGACATTGACAAAGAAAAAATATTTGATTCCCAATTCACTTTTGATGAGAATTCATAACTGAACTATATATATATATAGCCCATTCAAAAAATACCTTTTTATAAAATGATAATAATTGTAGATGTTTATAAGAAACACAGGATATTTTGCTGTATTTTTTAAAATTAGAACAAAATAAAAACATTTGTATTTTTCTATATGTACACAATAGTTAATTTTTTTATATGAATCTTGGAATTTTTGTTATATTTTCATTTGATATTATATGTAAAAAATTAAATGTCAATCAGTAACAATTTTTCTTTCATTATCAATTCTTTTGGTCTATATTTGGTGTATATGCTGAAAGTTTTCATTACTATACAACTGCACAATGTTTTATGAAAATATCACTTTTTTATACTTCATAGTTTTCATACATCTTGTTTACTTTTGTAAATCTTGATTTCTATTTTATATATTTATTATAATAAAGTTTGCTAAATTTTTACTATGTACTTTATTTTGAAATTATAATTTTTTTTAATTATTCCCTGGCTATTGTGGAATTCACAATCAATTAAATGCTGTTGAGAGATTTTAATAATATTTCAAATTTATTTTAACAAGTATTAATGAATTAAATATGCGAAAATAAAAATATATGCTGATATTTAATTCCCTATGCATGAAACGTTCGGCACATCTTATAGATTTGTCATGCATTGTCTCAGAATAGGATTGTTGATACAAATGTCTTACGAATTTGATTTCTAAATTGAGATCAGCATCAAAAATATCATTCTTATATATTAGAGTATACTACAAAAGGATATTTATTTCAATTTTTGAATATTATATACTTTTTTTAAAACCATGATTAATTTTTGTAATTTAAAAATTTGACTATTTTTTAGTTTTTTTTAAAAAAAGGACTTTCTTATTTGAAAATCTACAGCATATTTATAGAATTTTATTCCAAGGAGAGGTATGCAAAAATTGACAAATGTTTTAGTTCATTCTTAAAATATTTTGATTTTGTGAATGCACTGTCAAAGTTAATTATATATTACTTGATTTAAAAAGGGATTAATGTGCTAATATACAATTTTAATAGAATTAAAGGAAATAAAAGTTAGTATTAAAAATATGTAATTAATATACTTTCAAAATAAATGACTTCTATGAAGTGATTGGGTATTTCATAAGGTTAAATTTAGAATAAGAGATTACCTATTTAAAATTGCCCGATAGAATGCATTAAAATTGAAGAGAAAATTAAATAAATATAATTTTTTAGGTATGTAGGAAATTATTTTAAATATTTGAAAGTGTCAAAATAAAATACAAATTGAAGTATTATGTTCAAATTTATTGGCATCATCCCACAATTCAAAGGACAAAAAACAGTGGGTAGTGTAAAAAAATACTTTTCACTAATGGGCTGATTAACCAGAGTCACAGCCCATTCCATGAAATAATAACCATCTTGTCTTTTCAGTAAGTGTATACATGCCACAAGTTGCTAAAATACAATAACAAAAGCCAATAGCGAAAGAAATCATTTGTATAACATCAAAGGACTTTAATATATTTAGAAGCTTTTGAAAAGGAATCAGTTATAAGTAAAAGTTTTTTTCCCCTTTTTAACTCACTGAAGAGAACTAAGCTTCATAATAAGAATATGCCTTAAAAATAGCAATTTTAAGAAATAAAATTTAGCATTGTTCTTTACTTTTTTTACAAATTAAAATTCAATAGCATTATTATATGTAATTTTTTTTTAAAATCTGATCCTTTTCAAAAAATTTCTTTGATAGATTAATTCATGGTTTATTATTTTCTTTAGATACAAATTTTATTTGAAAATACAGAATATTGCACACAAAAATAAGAGTTTGAAAAAGTAATAAAAAATGTACAATGTTTTACAAACTAAATCCAGTTGAATATTTTATGATAAACTAACACTTTGTATTTTACTTTACAGAGCAGAAAAAATTTATTGCAACTGCAATTGATTTGCTGCAAAGGTAAAATTAAATATTCACTTCTGATTTTTTTCCATTACTATTCATAATTTAAAATTTTGTGTTTATTAATAAATATCACTACATTTTGTCTGCTTCAGACATCTAATTTATTTTTCTATTTTAAGAAATTTAAAACAGGAAAAAATATGATAATTTGTTACTATTAAAAATATTTGTAAAACTTCAAAGCAAAATTAAAATTAATATTTCTGACATGTCAACATATAGGTTGTCCTATGAAATTATGTAAACTTATTGCAGATTTCATGTTTAATTTAAACAACAGTGACCAATGTTTACATTAAACAAAAAAAAAATCTTATGTTTTATTCATTATATATTTAAGCTGAGTTAATATTTTGTTATATTAATAAGTTGTGATGATAGTATATAAATCAAATAACCAACATTTTTGGATTTGATAAATCTTTAGTATCAGTGTTTTCACTTCATGTTGAAAATATTCATAAATTTAAAAAAAATTTAAGTGACACATTCACACTTTTAAATCTGCTTTCTATATGTACAATAATTTACAATGAACAGAAGCACAGATCAAATTATCAAAGTGAAAAGCTATATTTTGTTATACGATCAAAATAAAACTTTCATGAGAAATCATAATTTGAAATTATTCACACATATTACAGCCTCACATTTACATTTAAGGCATTTGGCAGGAAAATACAACATAATGAGTTCCTAGAGATCTAAGATCAATTAAGTATCCAAAAAGAGCACTTTAACTTTATAGATTACTTTACTATTTCAACAGTAAACAATATACACACACATTTAATTCACCTCTTTCTTTACAAATGCCTCTTTGTTTAAGAGATGGACATACTTTCCATCTTATTTTAAAATAATTTAAAAGTAGGGTAGCAGTTATCCAACAACAATTTATATCTCATGAAGTTCACAATTATAATGAAATAAAGCATTTATATAGTGTTTTGTTTGAAAGTAGTAGTTGCATGTTATTGCATAACTTGCTCACAAAATGCAGGAAACATCTGGTGTTAGCTTAAGACATAGAAGATAATAAGTTTCACATATATTTATTCAAACAGTACATGCAGGTCTTATATATCTATAAAATGTGAAATCAAATGCATGAAAGAAATGTGTTGTAATTTCTTTTCTTTTTTTAATCTTCTTCAGCATTAGATATAGCTGTTTAATCTTTAAAATAGCATAAATCTATAAATACTTTTTTCTCTCTCATTCAATTCATATGCTTTCTTTGTTTATTTTGATAAAATAATATTAATTCATAAAATAAATTTTCCAGTTTATAAGTATTTATACATTCCAGTACTTTTTCCATAAAAGGTGCTCATTCTTCTTACAAACCTGATACTATATTTAGTATATTTGTAAATACAGCTGATATTTCTATTGGTTAATTTAACTGAAAAATGTAAAATAAAAATCATACTCAACTAAAGAAAGTAATAAATAATACTGACATTAAATGTTATTAAATAGTAATTTTTATTACACTTGTTCAACAAATTATTTAAAAACAAAATCCTGTTCTTATCCATGTTTAAATCAGTAGTGTATTCTTTGATGACCAACTAAATAGTGCCTTTATAGAGTAACATGTTGCATAAGTTAAGGAATCATATTTTGGAAGTCAAAATTATTCAAAAATATCAATAAAATTTATTTCATTCAAATTTCTTTAAATGATGGGACAGACTAGAGAGGAATAATCTCATGAATCAAGAAAAGAAAGGGATTCTATGGGTGGAAAAAATGTAAACTGTCTTTAGACTAGAAACTGTGTAAGAAATTTCGATTCCCCCAATGTATTTCATAAATTAAAAGCAAACATTGATTCAATAAAGTTTTACTCTGTAAAATAAAAAAGTATCTTGAACTAGTTTTAAGATTTCAAAATGATATGGAAAGGTTATAAAAAATGTTTTAAAAAATAATAATGATACTACAATATAAATATGACTATATTAAGCAATTTTTCTTCAAAATATTTTAGCATAGAAAGATTTTTGTCTTTCTAAAACATTATATATAATGTTATTAGATATTTTTTTCATGTTAATAAGTTGAAAAAAAAATTCACTTATTTGTGTAATAATAAATGTATGCATGTGATAATAAAAAACATATTTTCTACTAAAGAATAACATGTGAATGCTATAACACAAACCTCTTCAATCATTATCATTTAACATACTAAATCATTTAACATATTAAACCTATTGGCACCAACAGTTAAAAAGTAACGATTCCATACTTTCTGTTTAATTGTAGAAGGAAAATGGCACACCTTTAAGATACACCAGAAAAAGGCAAATATATTCCCAATAATGACAAGCAAACTGTGTATCATCTTATTACTGAAATTTTAGATTCCCTTGTACAATTCACAAGGGAGGAAAAAGAAGTAGTATATTATTTCCAAAATTAAGTACATACGTATACATCCTCATAAATTTCTTCTTGTGATGTCTTCCTAGATTCATTGCCTCCTGTTTTTGGAGACCAATTTCTGCCAGAAACTGTTGCTTGAAGATTGCCAATTTTGAACATCTGATTATATCAAATGAATAAAAATTTCTACTCCCAAACACTGTACTAGTACAGAGGAGCCGAAATGTGCATATTATTGGCAAAGGTGGCACGGAGTTTTAAATAGAAAGTGTTTGATGAGTTCAGTAAGTAGATCTGTCACTCAGAACAGTCTCTGGGTGTTCAAATTCTGTTCATGCAAAGAATGTAAGTGCCTCAGAAACAAGAACGCACGATGAAGAAGTTCAAACTTAGAAAACACAGTCTGAGGAGCAAAAAACTAGAGATATAATTTATATATATATTTATTTTTGTTTATATGTACACACACACTTCATCGATCAACGTAAGTTTAGATTCACAATTAGTATACAAAATGGCTTGATCACAAAATGCAGGAGATGACCCAATGTTTTCTCCATAAAAATTTTCACATAGGAAAATTGAAAAAGTATTCACACTACTGCAGTCCAAACGTATGATTGTACAGAAATGTACCACAGTGTGCACTTCATATAATGAAATGCAATGGAATGGAGAAGCACTTTTAATTTAAGATTAAATGTCTTCAGCACAATGATGCTTCACCACCACCTATCGTATATGCTACAGTCTCTAATTTGCCTGCTAAATGCTGCGACTGACATACAGGATCTGTGTCCAAAGCTTCCAAAATCTGAAGGGGAAAAAAAAAGAGTATAATTACCACATTACTTTACCAAGGAAATGATGTTATCAAGATGTTTGCAAGACATTATTTTAAGATTTTTAAATATGGATTATAAAATTTTAACTAGTTCAGGTCTTTAAATCAATCTTGGATGACTACAATAATTCAAAAGTTGCACTTCTATGAACTTTTTTAAAAGTTCATGAAAAAAATAATTAAAACTGTATTTTTTATTGAAATATATCAAATTAAGTTTAGTCTAATTGTTTTTCTCTTGCAATTAATACCTCACTTGTCTAATTAAATATTTGCCAATTGGTAAAAAAAAAAAAAAATTCATATATAAATTGGAGCACATAACTCCTGTGTAATGGGGGGGGGACAAGATTTATATCTTGGAAAGGTTTAAGATACTCGGTTAAAAGTCTATTTTGGAATATCATTTTTTGAAAATTCATCATCATAATCTAAAGTATGAATTTAACAGCTTTATTATTTCAATACACTAGATTCTAAAAGTTATGCTTAACATATTCGCGAGATAAATTTGAAAGAAATGTACATTAATGTTCCTGGAATTTTTATCCTTCTGCAGACAACACTTTGGGGTAGTGCAAATGCAAGGCATATTTGTTAATCTTAGAAGAGGGAAAAAACTGCATGCACATGGAAAAAACATATTAAAATTTTAAAAAAGAACATACTTGATTTCCATATCTTGAGACGTATATATACAGTTCTTTTAAGGCATTTACACTATCCACTTCTCCAGCATGAGCCTGAAATGGTAACTTGCAAATGAGTATCACAAAATATTAAGCAAAGAAAAATAATTACAATGCTACTAATATTATAAGAAAAGCTAATAAAACTCTTTACACTTTCTTCATACTATTAAAACACCACAACCGCATATTATTAAAACACAACCTGATATAAAGTAAAGTCTCAAACATTAAAAAAATATTAGATATATTAAATAACAATCAATATCAGCATTTATTACTTCAACGTATTTTTTAAAATCACAATATAAAATTTTAGTTTCAACAAAATAATTAAGGTATCTTTTGTATCCTTTATTGATTTAATATAATATATAAAGCTGAAAAATGCTATAAACAAAGTGTATTTAATTCATATAAATGCTTAATTTAATACCTTGTAATGTACTAAAACTCATTTTATCAATTTGTGTAGGGAATATCTTATAAATATATTTACCCAAGAAATATATGAAACATAAAAAAATCAAATAAATAATTTACAGAAGCATTAGACATAAATATATTTAAACTCACATAGAATGAATTCGCATGTGATAATAAAAAGGTACTACAAATCAGCTAACATATAATAAATTTGTTTAGTCATTACTATTTGAAAAAAAAAAGAAAAAGAAATCTATTACACTGTTTACTAACTTTTCTACCACTCATGATTTATAACTCACATTATCTTAAAATTTTTCCTTACCATCGATAACATCTGCAGTGACACGCACATCTCCTGCTCAGTAACAGCAGGTAAGTTGGCAACATCTTGGTAAAACCTGTTCACCATTTTTCTGTAGGTAGGAATGTCTCTAGCGAAAAGAAGCTTATTGGAGGGAGAATCCTATATTAAATATATAAAGTATAATATTTCAATATAGATCTGACAGAATATATGCAGAAGGATTTAATTTTTTATAATAGAAAAAGATTTGTAATAGACAATGGTTCTACAAACCTTTCCCAGTCTATGTTCAGAAGTAGAACAAGAGTCCATAAAAGTTTGAGCAATTACAGACAAACAAGAGTCCACTATAGGTGTCTTTTCAATGTCAAACACAAAATCTGGATTCTTTACTAAATTTACCCAAAATCTAAGAGGCAAACTGAAAGGAAAAATATTTATGAGTAAGCAATATTATAAATTGCAAAGCACAATAAACATTTTAAACATTTGGTTAAAACCACAAAATGCCTTAATTCAAATTTCCTTGCATACCTGTTACTTTTCCAGGCATGTACCACTTCTGGGTCAGAGATTCCATATCTAGCAGCAGCTTCATCAAAGAGATCAAATAACCACTTAACTGCAGGAGGCAAGGACTCTTTAGCAGATAATATAGTGGTCAGAAAATCATCCACAAATTTTTGAATTGTTCCCTTAAGAAAAATAAATAAATAAAGTTGAGTTAGATTCCATTAAATTAAAATTAATGTTAAAGACATAGCTGCTACTGTAAAATATAGAAGTATAAAATTGGATATTATTTGATCCTCACTTTTTAGATTGCAATGATTCTATTCATTTATTTTTTTGTTTTTTTTTCCAAATTAATTTCATATACACATATAAAGAATTAAAAATATTCTTTTATTTTTATTTGAGTTAAGTATTTTGAAGATGTCCATGAAACTACTATCACAAATTAAGTAGTGCCATAACAATTTGCTATTAAATTTAAATTATTATGCAATTAAATTATGCTTTTTTAAATATATGCAAATAAATAAAATAAGTTTAGTTACAATGTCTGAGGCATAAAAATTATTAAAATATAAGTGTATTTACATATTTTTTATTTTGTCATAATTTTTTTAATAAATAGGAAACTATCAATTCCTAAAACAGTGGCTTACTTTTGTTGAAAGTAGCCGAGTTAAGAATATTTCAGGTATTGCCTTATGACTGTGATCTTTCTGAAAGTCATGATGGTCATCCATATTCTTGACTAGATGCCAGTAACGAAGCCTTGGTCCATCCTCTATGCAGTTCCCTAAATGAGGTGAACCAGAGATGAGAGGTCCATTATATGTAGAACCTAGAATAATATAAATGATGATTTCTATAATGGGAACTCAGATTAAATAATACAATGGATATTTAAACAGTTATTAAAATATCCAAGAAAAGTTTTGATTACTTTCAACAGAAAAATTTTAATATAAGCAACTATTAATGGGAGAGTTCTTAATCGTGAACTTTGTATTTTGTTTTGAATAATCTATTGCACTCAATCTTACGATACAATTTATGTGAATTTCTTCGGTTAAGGTAAAAGAATACTCAGCAAAATAATAAGCTATTTATAATTTTATTATATATATATAGAGAGAGAGAGAAATCCTTAAGCATGTGTTGAAAGCAATTAAATAAAAATGTAAGAATTGGATAAGGAAATAAAAGAACATCATAAAATGAAATCAACATAGGTTAAATTGAGATAAAAATTAGGAACTTTAATTTAAAAATATTATATATAAGACAGAGGCCTTTTCATAATCATATGCACATATATAGAAAGAAAACTGATAGTTTCTATAAAGGTTCCATTGCTTTATAGAAATGATAATATTTTAATGAAGTCAATAATCAAGATTCAGTAAGAAGCATCGACTTACGAAGGCAATTCATCATGTCTTTTCTTCTTGCAACTAAACACATGACTGCAGATTCTCGAATTCCATAATGAGCTAATGTGTTGATTCTCTTCCATCCATTGACTACTTTTGTGGTGAGATCCTCATCAGCTAAAATAAGGTGGCCTCCACGACCATGCCTCCATTCTAAAGGGAGAAAGGAAGGAATTCAATCTTAAGCATTCTAAACAGCTGTTGAAGGTGTTTTGTTTTTTGAAGGAAAGAAGACACTTACCAAGATCTACATCATATATAGATGGCCTTTGAGAAAATGGAGTGTTTTTGTAAAGGTAATCCAGAATTTTTGCTTTAACTTGGCTTATGGTATCACAGTCATTTACCTTGCACTGTATCTTTTCATCCTGATCTTCATGTATCACTTGTATGGTCTGAAATATAAAGCAATGGTTATTCTAAAATATAATATATTAAAGCATTGCAAATATTTAAAAAAATGCAGGAATGCTTTTTTTAACATTAGTTTTTAGTATCCTTATGATTTGTGTATTAATATTGAATAATTCTATTGTTCTACAATGTAAGGAATATGATTATGAAGTATTGATTAATTCTTACCACTGAAGAATATTCTATTTGCTCCCTCAGTAATCTTTCTTCAGACAAAGAATATCGTGCATCATGTGTGATAGCATCCACAGGTCCTTTTTCTACTTGATGTTTAATTGCACTGAATAAAAGAAATAGGGATCCTCCAGCTTGATCCTTCGGGGGAAGAAAAATTGATAAAATCAATTATAATTTACATTTTTTTTAAATTCAAAAATTTGATAACCATCATATTTTTGAAGAAAAATAATGATTATAATAACTAAAAAGGAGGAAGAATAAGGCATATTCCTTAATGCTCATTGAAAAAACAAATTAAAGTTTATAATATATACCTTTATATAATTATACATGCACAATGCCATCCAGTTAGTCAGCATTTTCTCAACTACTGATTCAGTTCTAAGAAAAACAAAGGAATATATTAGTATATATAAAACATATATTACTTTCAACTACAGCATATATAAAACTTTTTTAATATTACAGTATATATAAAACATTCAATATTACTTATTTATAAAACATATATAAGTTATATTGAAAGAAGAAGAATTAAATAAGTACATTTCTAAAGACATATCAATAATTTAAACACAAAGAATTCACTGACCTGCGAAGCATAAGTTGTGGATGCTTGGTTCCCACATATTTGTCTATTAAACGGAGTAGCAGTTCTTTCAGAATGCTGAAAATGCACAACATAATTAAATATATTATTTTTGATAAACTTTTTTTTTTAAACTGACATCAGATAACATCAAACTTTTAGCAAAATTGATTATTTATATCTAACTATCTAGGAAGTAGATTTATTAATTATATTTTATCACGCAGAATTTTAAAATGCAGCTACACAAAATAAAATACAGTTTTAAAAATAAACATATGTAATAAAATAGCAAAAATAAATTATTAGATAGAAATTATTTTTAAGTAATTAATAAATTTTAAAAGATACACACACAAAATGATAAAATGTCAATGATAGCATATCTAACTCTGAATGAATTAATAAACATGGTGGCAATAAGATACTAAAAAAAACCATTTCAGTTTCAGAAATGATTTATATAAATTTTAGGGTAAGTGAACTAATAAAGTATTTTGTAATAATTTTAGTATTCATAAAAGTATTCCATAATACTAATATTTATTAGGATTCACTGAAACTGAAATAATTTTACATAACAAAAGCACATTTTAATCAATTCTTACCTTGTAGCGTACTCCATTTTTTCCAAGAATATTATCATCAATAAAGAGGCAACATTTACTCTAAAAAATCACAAGAACATTTTAAAATTTCAGTATATACATTTTAAACATGTATATCCACAGTTAAAAATTATGTACCATATCAATTATTTTATACTCTTAAAATTATACAAATATTTGAAAACACAGTAAATGCTTTGCAATTGTAGTATTGAATCTTAATAACTATGATTAATCTAGAATCTTGTTTTTACAGTAATTTCAATTTAGTTCAAAAAGAAATCTAGACAGATTTATGCTGAAATTTTAATGCTTTAAAATATAAAAAATACTTTTTAAGCTAAGGAAGTACTTACTTATCTCTAATGCTGAATGACTTCTGTTCTTCTAGAGTCTCGATGAATACAAGCAAAAAATTTCTGTTACACAGAAGTTGTTCAAATTGAGCCATTGCAATTTCATACATATTCTGTGGTCCATTTATTTGCTATTTTTTTTTAAAAAAAATACACCAATTAAAAACAAAAAAAACTAACTTGTTTTATTTTTAAAAAATTCAATCTAGTACAAATATAACACATTTTATACTCATAAATAATACTGCACTTTTAAATTCTTTCTATGGCAGTTGAATATAAAATATTTGATTTAATAGTAATCTACACATATATTTTAAAAATGCATGCAATAACTGTATTAGCACTAAAAGTGAACATAAAAGTAATAATTAAATTGGTAAAAAAATTCTCTTGTTTAGTTTTAATTTTTTTCTCAGTATTAAAATAATATATCAAATTTTTAAGTTATATAAATCAAATATAATTATATAATCTGAATAATTACTTTGCATTCTTCGATGACTGGATTATCTGTGACACCTGGGAAAAATACTTTCATTACAAATGTTCGATGATCCAGTGTTGGGACTCCTGTTGCTTGAATATCATTATTTAAATCTGACATATCAGTCTGAAGTTCTGCAAAGGCTATAAAATATAAAAAGGCAATTAGTGTTTAAATAATTATGAGACAAGATAATATATTAAATAATATATAAAGGAATATTTGAATGAGTATTTTAATAAAGTGTTTATAAGAATAATAATCAATAAATACAAGATTGATATACATTATATAAAAATCTAGAATTTTTTTTTTACAGTTTAGAATATAAATATAATTGCAAATTGTCTTTTACCTTGTTTGCATTCTGAGCGAACACTGTTTTCTAGAGTATCCATCTGCAGTTGTATCCTTTTGTATTCTCGCTCTGCTTGTGAGCTCTTATGCCTCAGAGCGGCTAAAATTATCAGACTCAGTACAATTAGAATGGCTGCAGCAGCAGCAATGCCTCCAATAGCTTCAGGTGGGAACTCGTATGTTTTAGCCACTTCATAGCGCAAATAGCCAATCTGATAGCGGAGGTTCGTTCCAGCACGTACCTACATCAAAATATATTTTCATGTAATAACATTTAGAATTTGATAATGATGACAAATATTTAAATTATCTTTAAGCAATATATCAAGATATGAAGTTCATAGATTATGAAGCACTCTTTTTAAGAAGAAAAAAAAGATGTCATTTAGTATGACATTATTTCTTAATAAAGTTGTTCAGTTATAATACTAAATTTACAGGGTTTTTTTTTTTAAATAATGATTGTAAATTATTGAGCTTAGTTTTTATTAAATAAAAAAATCTATAAAATTTTTGCAAACCTTAATAAATTTATTAATTTGGGAAATTTTATATACCGAAAAATGATTCATTTAAAGAGAAAAATATTATATACATATATTATTAAAAGTATATTACTTCATAAAACGTAATATTTAAATTAAGCTTTTCCCTGATAATCCTAAATAATTCTGAATATAATTTATATATAGAACATATGAAGCTATAAATAAATTTATTAAAATAAAATATTTAACAAAGCATTACCATTTTTAATTCATTGCCAACATAATAAAAATTTCAGAAAGGAAATTATTTCAGAATTATATTGATTACATAACCAATATGATAGACTTGTTAATAAAATAGAATTAACTAATTAATATGTACTTAAAAACTGACATATACAAATGTCCCAGTTAAATGACTGTTGTTGACTTAAAGTATTTATTTATGTCAACAAGAGTAACCTTACAACAAACAGTTTTAAAAATTTTAAGCACTTGATTAATTCATGAGAGCATAAAATAATATTTCTAATACTTACAACTACCAATGGTAGACTGTTTTCAGTTTTTCGGCCCATTTCATCAGTGCCTGGAGGTTGAACTTCAGGAGGCAAACATACCAACTGAGTCATGCTGAGAGATGTTAAGTTGCAGGGTCGAGTTCCAATGGTAACATTAATTTCTCCTTCAGTACTGGCAAGTCTCATATTTTCACCCTTTAATAAAGATAATATATTTTTTAATGAGCATAGATTTAAAAAATATTAAGAAGAGAGATAATCTTTGTCTAATAAAAATTAAATTATTGCCAAGCATGCAGCTGTAAAACCAAATTTAGTATCCAAAATCTTTCAGGTCGATTGAACATTTAAAAAAAAAAAAAAATTGCAGCTGGTTTCATAAAGTTAAAATTTTCATTCACTCCATTGACATTAATTGGGAATAAAAATTTGCGTTTTAATCCTAATTCAAAGAAATGAAAATTAATATTTTAAAAGAACACATATCAAATTTGATGAATTAAAATATAAATTAATTTTTTAATTTTTGTTTTGGCTTTATTTTTTCATTTATTTATTGTAATGGAAAAAAGGCAGCTAAAGAAGAAAATATTGAATTGTAAGACAGTCTTTAAAATCACATTTATATAATCTTGCATGCATAAACAATAAAATTATAAATATAATGAATGATAAATGGAAACTCACTTCAATGACTAAAGATTCCCCTTTATATAATTTTACTCCATCTTTACTGAGCACATAAAACTTAGGGTCAGGAACATATATTATTTCATTAGGCAATGTGGGAAAGTAATTCTGCATTTCTCTTACAGGCTGAACATCATCCATGATGAATCCAATCTTCAAACGCATTTCATCATAGCTTCGCCAATGTTGACTGCGCAACTTCAATGAATCAGGACGCACAGCAGGAGAAGGGCACAACATGGTTGATGCATTGGTAACATGGCATACCTATAGTAAAGTAAATACAGAATCTCCATTAAAAAAACAGTTTGAAGTATACCACAGTTTGATTTACATTAAACACTAGAAGTAAACCAAGAGCAAAAGTAATGTATTCATGAAATAAAATATATATAAATGGAAATACAGAGCAATTTTGAATTTTTTAAAAAATTTTTGCTCCATTTGACTATTTAAAAGAAAACATTTCAAAATTCAAATGATAAATATAAATATGGACTATAGTTCTTCATACATACCGTTTCATTAACCACATTATGTTCGTTGAAAACGACCATTCTAGGCTGTTGAACTGACGTCAGATTTGTGCCCATCACCTTTACATAACGACCACCACTAAAAAAAAATTATATTTTTTTGTAATTAATTATCTTTAATACAACAATAAAACAAAAGATAACATGATTTACAAGGCTAAAAAATGGATGTATAAGAAATAAATTTAATTTTTTAAAGCAATCATATGTAGTTTTTAAACTGCTTAGAGACATTAACATTAAAATATTTTTAACAAATGAATACAGTTAGAAAAATTATAAAAATAAAATATTCTAAAAAGAAAAATTAAAACTACAAATTTTTTAAATTCAAGTTTTAGTTACCTCATAAAACTCTTTAATGGGTGGATATAACGTAATGTAGGATCAGCAGTATAAATAAAAGGATTGGGATAAGTAATGTTAGCACCATCTATTCTTAGAATAAGTTGAGACACCTCATATGAAGGCACTGGAGATCGAGTTGTTCTACAGCTAATTTGGCTACTGCTTGCTAAGGACCTGAAATTATTAAAAAATAAACTATAAGACATAACTTCAATAGCATTTACTGTCATAAATCTTATGTTTTGAAAAAGAAATAGTTTTCAAAACATTTATTATTTTATGAAACAATTTTTAATATGTGGAATTTTAATTTAAACAAGGAACATAAGATTAAATAATAAGTCAAACATACACTGTAAAAATAATATAAATATTAGTCTTCATTTATCAGAAATTATGGAAATATTTTACAGTTATTCTGATTCAGCTACTTTACTTGAGAATCCAATTATTCTATAAATATTTAGAATAAAGCTCCAAAATTTAATGAATTAACTAAAATATTTATCATCTTAAAATAATATACCTCTCAACTCTACAAGGCAAATCATCCAGCATTATTTCAACATGACTTCCAATGTTCAGATTGGATCCCTTAAGATACAATCTAGTTCCTCCAGATTGTGGACCAACATTTGGATATACACCTGTTAATTCCACAGCCTGGAATATTCAGAAAAATAAAAATTAAAAAGATGATCCATTTTGAAAACACTTTTATTTGATAGCAATTCATACATTATACAAAAATAAATTGAAACATGAAAAGTACCTTATAATGGAACTTTTCTTGAGCTCGCGTGACACCAGCTCTGTTTCCAACAACAACTACAGCAGGCATTGGGCCACTCAAGTTTACACCAGTTCGGCATACGATTCTAAATTAAAAGAAGAAAATATATTCTAACATAAAAAATTAAACATATAAATTTGTGAATTACAAAACATTGACATTTAATGAAACTATTTAGTACAAACTGAAGATTTTTCTAATCTTAAAACAAAATTGAAGTGACTTACCTAACTGAGATACTATATTCTACTGGAATACATGGAATTCCACCAATAGTAACCTTATCCTGTATCTCTTCTTCACTAGACCCCAAGTTGCTGCCTTCAATTGTTACTAGAGTTCCACCTTCCAAGGGACCACTTAGAGGATGTATCTGAAATACATATGAATATAAATATTAGATTCCATTAAAGTCTTTTTAAAGATTTATCTATACTGTTTTTTTTAAATTATGAATAAATTTTAAAATAAAAGTAATAATTTCTAAATTGCCAAAGAACAAAAATTCTCTATTATAAAAAATCTGAATACAAGAAATACTTCAAAGGAATCCCAATATGAAGGGGGGGGGGGAAGAAAGAGACTTGAACCTCTAATCAGAAATAGAATATGGCAGGTTAGATTTGCCTAATTTTTAAAAATTTATTCTTAGTTTTAATAGTTGTAATAAACTGCAAGTTAGATTTGCCTATTTAATTAAAAATTATTCTTAGTTATAGTAGTTGTGATAAAATGTATATAAAATTGTTGCAACATTTATAGGTATAAAATGATTCAAATGACAAGGGAACTGATGAATGCAACCAAAATAAAGAAAAACACAGTATCAAAATAACTTTAAAATATTTCACTAAATTTAATAAAATTAGAAAATAAACTGTTTGAAGTAATGAAACTATTATCACTAAAACATTTATTTTAAAATGCAAAGACAATTTTTGTGCAATGTGTTCCAAAATTATCGAGAAAAATGTTATAATTTCATTAACTTTTAATTAAAAATCTAATGCAAATTTTATAAAATAACTTCTTATAGAATATTTGCAGTAGAAGTAATTTTTACTGCAGATGTTATATTTGGTAGTTATAGAACCAACAATTTGTACAGCAGAGCAGTGTTTTGAATGGTTTTTATATCATGCATGTTTCTGAAGCATTTTGCAGCTTTTGAAATAGTATGACATTAATATTTAGCCGTTTGAAGTATTTAATACTGATGAAAAAATTACCCAATCTATATGAGGAGGTGGACAGGATGTGGCAACTGGATCAATACAACTCTCACTATAGCTGCAAGATGTACCACACCAAGCACACTGGTATTTCCGTTCTCTTGTCATACAAAGAGAACAATCTGCTCGACCCCCATGGCTTCCCAAAAGGTGACATTTATACAAGGTTACTAAAAATAATAAATAAAATCAATGATTAGCTAATAATATATATATATATATATATATATATATATATATATATATATAAATTACATGTAAAAGGCGAATATATGTAAAATTCAGTTTGGGAGAGGGAAATGAATATAAAATGCTCAGGTGATTAGTTGTTAATGTATAACATGCATTTGGTAAACTATTCATCATAAACCAATGTGTTGACAGAAATATAATGTCTTGCTAGAAAACAAATTTATATCAAAGATGTTACAATTTTTCTCATATTTTCAATTCAATTATAACAAATTCTCAAAAGTACATTCTAACTTTTGTTCACCAAAATTTTGTTGAATAGAAAACTAATTTTGCAATGAATTATAACTAATAGAACAAAGCGTTTTCAATATAGACAAAAATATATGTTTTACCATTTGTTTTATCAATGAAAGTATCCCCATTCCACAGAACAGTCAAAGACGCTTGCACTTGTCCAATTTCAGCTTCATAAGTATACTATGTAAGAGAAAATAATTATTAAAGAAAAGATCTTTACTTTTATCTCAATAAGAAAGTACTAATATTTAAACAGCAATGAAATTTTAGTATAATAAGGTACTATCATTATATGTGTGTATAAATATATCATTATATTAGGTGTATATGCAATATATCATACCATATTTTCTGCACATATTACAGTGTTGTCTCTAACACGAGCAAAAACTCTTTCTTTAGCTCCTTCAATTTCAACAACGCATTGAAATCCTTCCTATAATACATATAAAAAGAACATGTTACATACTTGGAAATTTAAAATTCATTTATAGAAAATTTAAATCCACAATTATAAGATATTTTGATAAAAATAGAAAGTCAAATTCGCATTTGGCTCCATATAAACTATATAATGATACAATAATACATACCAAGGGTGTTAATAAATTCTTGACACCTATGGATATTTCTTTGCGTACCCCATTTGGTAGTAAAATTTCATCATCAATGTTGAAACTAGGACAGTGCTGTCTTCCTTTAATTAATGAGTTTTGAGGATTCTGAAAATAAAAATAGGATTAGTGAAGTTTAAATTCCAAAAAATGAATGATATGCATAATGTATCTCATAAAATTTTTAAAAAATTATACTTTTGTTTAAAATCTTTTTTTTAAATCTCTACTGATTACATGTTTTTTGTCCCCCCCCCACAGTTAAAAAAAAATGTGGATTCCAATAATAACCTCCAAACAAAAGTTTTGTAAATTCTTAAAGATGATCAAAAGGTTAATGTATTTCCAACGTTTTGATTTGGTCCTGTAGCCACAGTGGCCAGGTGGTCAGGTCTCGGCTCATGAGCAGTAGGATTTCAGTTTCGAGAACCCGATTCCACCAAAGAATCGTGGTGTACGGGGAGTCTGTTTCACACTAAATCCATTAAGGCCAAATGCTCTCTCACTGATGTAGAGTGAGGATTTCCAGTTTCAGGTGTCGCCCTCATCATCTGACCGCGATTCAAAATTATGAGATTCATCCCAAAATAACCCTGGTGTTACTTTACAATAAGGCACTAATATAACAAAACTAAAATTGAGTCTGTCTTATGCAAATGTTATTTTAAATAACTCTATTGTATAAAAAAGAAGCTGGTGCCATAATCTATAAATGTCACTTCAAAAATAGAATATTTAAATATAAAAAGAAATTATTGCAAACTTATACAAAAAATAAATATACAATAAATGTTTTAATATTTCAACAAGATGATAATTATACTATTACAAATATTGTTACTTATTCAATATACTATTTTAAATCTAAGTTGTAATAGATCTATTTGTTATATCAATAAGTACCAAATTTTGTAAACTTACACTTTCTCCAACAATAACTCTTCGAGAACATGTAGTCGCATTACTTGTACAAGTATTTTCATGTACACACCAACTGCAAGCCCAAGTACTTGTCACACAAGCTTTACATCTGCATTAAAATAACGATGATAAATGTTAAATAAATATTAGACTTGTTATTTCACACTGATAATAAATTTATGATACAAATAACAAAAACTTACGTTTTATGTACTTCACAGTCATAAAATACAAATGGCCGATGAATAAAATCTGTTTCAGTTTCACTGGATCGAACTGCTAAGTTAACAATCACATGATCTAAAAAAAGAAACAGATTATTTAAAAAAACTTTATTAGGGCTATCTAGAATCTAAAAGCAAATAAATCTTTAACGAGTTATTTCAAAATTAATTGATGAAAGAAGCTGCTTACCATCATTTGGTAAAATAGGTGGTCTAGCTGTTACAAGAGGTGTCATACAAGCTAATCCACTATGTGTTACTCTAGCTTGAATGGGTGCACTTTCACCAAAAACACATAAATAATGAGCACCATAAGGTAGCTGTGGCAATTGATGGATAACTAACTCTACCTGAAAAATTTAAAAAAAAAAAAAAACATAAGTTTTATAGATAATTCTAAAAGTGATATAGAAAATTTTTGATTCCAATATGAATTCCTTTTGTTAGTTACTATTACCATTATTACTGACACACAAAATCACTAGAACGAATTACATAAATTTATATAAGAGTAATTTAAGCACAGTAGATGGATAACTCATTTTAAAGAAAATTATTTGACTGCTGTATTCAGAGCACATTTAAAATTGAAATATAAATGAAGTAGGATTTGAATATTGAGCAGAATCCAACTTACTACAGACATGCTGTTATAAGGCAGCTGATCAGGTCTTACAGCCTGAAAATCTATACATTGTTTAGTTTCCAAGGACAGCCATCGTGGGGAACTACGATCACTAAAAGACCAAGTAGCATTCTGGCAGGCAGCTTTGATTGTACACCTGTGAGGAGAAATTAAATTCAAAATGTAAAATAGCGAAAATGGAGAAATTAGTGTTTTATATTTAAGATGAAAATATTCATAATTTATCATTATTAATAATGATACATTCCCTGTTCAAGCAATTATTGAATTTATAGATACATAAACGTACGTACCTTCTTTCTAGAGAGCACCATCCACAATAAGGATTTCTTGCTTGAAGACATTTATCACAGGTATTATATTGTTGACAGGCCTCTATACGTATTTTGCTAATCTGAAAAATAACGTATTGGAAATTAACATTCAATAATTTAACATTAATACATTCAATGCTTTAATCATATGTAAATCTAATATATTTCGATTTTACATAACACAATTCTAATTAGCCATACTGGTTGGAACTTTAATCACCTTGGGCTATAGAAAACATGATAAACAAAGGGCTATTTTCTTTAAACAAAGTTTTCCTAAATGATTTATTTGAAATTATAAAAATGAATCAACAAGTACAACCACATATTAGTATTTTCACAAACACTTTTATTCGTTATTAATAATAGTATTTAAGAGATTCGCGATGTTGCTACATTTAGTTATCTGCTATTATTTTCGAGATGACTTTTAAACAATGTTCTCTTTCCAAAAAACTCCCTTCCTTCGTTAGCTTTGACACACGTAAAGAGCTACCTGCCACCTCCCTTCCCCGAAAATTTCTGTTTTTTAAAAATCACTTTTGAAATAATTAAAAATAATTATGTGCTTTTATTTAAATAATAATAATAATAACTTCGGGATTATCCCTTTTTGATAATGATCTTTAACAAGGCATCTTGGAAATCTGCCCCAATACCACTTTCGATATTCTTTTTTGAGATTATTTGATTCTAAGGAATTAAAAACATATTCGATTTTCAACTAACATCTCGGTTTGATAGATGTTCGGGTAACTGAGGTTCTATAACATCAATGATTTTTTTGATGCGTGAATAAAGAAAAAAAAAAGGGGGGGGGGATTCTACAGAAAATATTATAAATTTAGTACTCATAATGTTTCATCAATTAGTCAACATATTATTTTCAGTTGTATTAGGGTAGTCAAAAGTCACGGAAAAAGTATTAATATGACAAAATTTTGATAAGTAGATTTACAAATTTTCAATCGAATTATGATAAATAACAGAGAAAACCATATGACACGGCGCTATTTAACCTTAATACATTAATATAATTAAAAAATATGTAGTTTTTTTTAAATATTTTTTTATAAAGCAGAATGATTTTCACAAACCTTATATGGCGAAGCGGCATACACATACTGTTGAGTGGGATCAAGTGCAACATCCGCTATTATTGGATTCCCAGAGTCCACCACCACTTCTTCAAATTCTTCTGCCTCCATACTATTAGTTATGAGTAGCTGAAAATTTAGAGACCATAATTTTAGATTTTTGAAATGGTTTGAACAAAAGAAACCCTTATTCCTTAAAGTCAAAACAATTATAGATTTCCTTACAAATCTATGTGTAATGAAATTCATGCTACATATATTAAAAAATTTAAAAATGATTAAAAAAATAATTTTTTAAAGTTTTAAATACTTAGCATAGTTGCATATTTTTTGAAGAAATATCATAATTTATTATTAATTAATCTTTAAAAAGAGAAAAATGTATAAATATGTTTCCTATCCTCCAGGTGCAGTAATAAAAACAATTAAACAGTCTGTAATGCAAGAATATAATACGGATTCATAGTTGTGATTTCTATCGTCAGAATCCGAAGTTATGTAAAGAAGTAAAATAAAAACAACTCTCCTTAAAACTAGAAGATTGACAAAGTATAATATTCAATAAAATATTATTTTAAAATGTTATAAATTATTGTTCCTATAATTTTAATAATTAAAATGAGTGAAAGAAGAAATTGTTCCGATATATTCCTATATCTGATATATATATATATATATTGTATAAATGTTCGTACCATGTTTTTGTAAATTATTATATACTAGATAATAATGTACAAAAACATGGATATCACATCCACATGGATACGGAGAATGCTATTTGCAATTATTATCAACTCACTTTCCGAAACTACGCAGATATAAAACACTTTGTAAAAAACATTTAAAAAAAATTGAAATACATATATCAACCCCTTTATTTAAATTTCAAACTTGTTATTTTTTGAAAAAGATACTGACATTACTTTTTGAGAGCCCTATAATTTAAAAAAAGAAATGGATTCTCAATAAAGCTCATTCTTTTTAATAGTGCTTGGAAAATAAATAAAGTTTAGATTTAAAATATAATAAGAGCAATGTTGAAATGAACAATGTGATTTTAATTTTCAAATATGCACAAACATAATCCTTTTTTTAAAAAAAAGGGCATATAAAAGTTAATATTTCTTGGGAACAGAATTAATGAAAAATAAAACAACTGATTTAGATATATCTGAAAATTTCTATCGGATTTCATACAATCATACTATTAATTAAAAATCAAACCCAAGGTTAGAGTCTGATTGAGGACGGCAAATTAGTGGGTTGAATCAAACCCCTTTTCCAAATTATGGTGAATAAATTAGAGGATGGGGTCAAATTCGGAGAATAAAGGATTAAAACTATAAATAGCACCCTAAGATATCCTAACCTTGGCTTCAAAGCAGAAGGGCAATTAAACTATCTTAATCCAACCAGTGTTAAGTTTAAAGTAAATGTTAAGAAATTTCTAACAATGCAAAACATCTTTCTCTGAAGCATGTGAAATGTTTACATACATAAAAAATGTATTACATATATAAAATTATAACTATGAAATTAATTACACGTCAAGGGAAAGAAGGGGCAGTTTAACATATTCTGGCAACCACATATTTTACAGACGATGCAGTAGTAAAAAAAATTCTAAATAATTTGGGTCTGAGCATTGACGTCTATTTATTAGATATGAGACAAAAAAAAATTATTTATTAGAAATTTTAAGACTTATTTAGAATGTTAGTCAGTTAAACACAGACTTTCATAAATATGAAATCTTTGGTACAAAATAAGAAATAACAATTACAAATGATTCAGTGAAATAGTTTTTTAAAAAAAAGCAGTTTACCTTTTTCAATGCACCATCACCAGTTCCAGAAAAGGCAACAGTATGCTGCCCTGTGACAGCCAGAGCAACGCCGGTCAGAGTGGTATTAGAATATACAATAGCAGCCATAGCAGATATTGGAACTGAACCATTCAACTTGACAGTTTCATTGCAAAAGTTCAGTATATTTCCGGCTTTCTGTGAAACAAATAAAAAAACCTATCAGAATGGGAGAAAAATAAAATAATGAAATCAAAAATAAATAATAAAATAAACATGCAAAATAAATAATAAAATAAACATGCAAAATGAATAACAAAATAAACATGCAAAATAAATAATAAAATAGACATGCAAAATAAATAACAAAATAAACGAGCAAAATAAATAATAAAATAAATATGCAAAACAAATAGATAAATGATGAAATAAAGTAAATAAGCAAAATAAATAAATATATAATTAAAATAAAATAAATTACAAAGATAAAAAAAAAAAAGCTATACCTTCGCATTTCAAAATGATTCAAATCTATAGATATGTTACGTCATTCTTACAAATTCATCAGGTATTTTTTTATCCGCTTTCTTGCGACTTAAATGTTTAACTATGATATTTAAATATCCTCTTTAAAACAAGAAATTTTTCTTTGTATGCAATACGCTTACTATATCAATGTTAAGAATGTCTAAGCGATAACTTTATGGCTTGAAATTAATTAGTAGCTTTTGAGCAGCCTGTTTTAGATAGCTAATATTTTCCAAACACTAGTCAATTTCCTTCAAACAAACGCCAAATACTTTGGTTTTTATACCAACAATTTTACAGGATGTTGCTGGTCAGAAAATTGAAACTTTTAAACAAATAACCTTATACAAATGATAGAAAGTAGGGAAAAGAAAAGAAAAGATACATGTTATAAGTGATGGGAATTTAAGCAACTTGAATCCCCAATGATAAACATATTTTTCCTTCGATATGTGTATCGAAGTGTGTTGTAAAGCGAAGATTCGTCATTTTAAGAAACATGTAATATGTTGAAGAACTAATTTTTATTGGTAGTATAGCTATTATATTATTAATACTAGCCTTTTTAATTATTATAAATATAAGAGAACGAATGTAACTATTGAAGTTTACATTTTATAGCAATAAAATAATTACGCTTGTAAAATCAACTGTATGATTGTTCATGAAGTATAAAAATTGTTTTTTAAGGAGGCATTATATAAAACCTAACTCTTACTTTTAACAAATAACATTCTATTTAGAAATACATCTTTACATGAAGCGAATCATTACTAATAATGTTATTTACATTTAATACAGTTGTAGTAATGCTTCATTATTTAATTCATTAAATGGGGCAAGGGTTACTTACGTTTAATACTGTTGTATTAATATTTCATTATTTAATTCATTAAATGGGGTAAGAATAAAAAAATATTTATGCCTTCTAGAATATAAAAACATGCATGTACGACTTTCGAGCGGTATTCGCGTAACATTTGGAAGAAAAACACTATGGGGCATTTAATGCGTTTTATTTCTTATGAAATGAACCACATGATCCACATGAAACATTTTAAAATAAAATTACGTACATACATATATTCAGATGAAATTAGTTAATATAACTTGAGATGTAATAAACTAATAAAAGACATATCGATATTTTCCTAATTGTGACCTATTTATTTAAATAATAAATTCTAGGTATAAGTCGAGCTGGCTAAGAAATGAATGACTTATTATTGCGAAAATCTTTTGTTCAATTTATGCATTTCAGTACATTCATCATTGCGGCATAAAGATCTCTGACTCCAATAATAGGCGTAGCAATTCAGGAAATATAAAAGAAAAATAATCAATTTAAAGCCAGGTCAGCTTTATAGAGATTTATCACAGTTATCCATCAAATAAAACAATTTCCATCCATTTGCCAAGGAACGCCGTCTGCCAAAGAATAGGCAGATGAATTTCTACCATTGAAACTAGCACTCGTCATTATGATTCAGTTTCCGGTGCAGCAGTGCTGCCCACCCCAACGATCCTAATCACCTTTACAATAAATACCTTTATTACATTATGCGTAATATTTCTGTCGTTCCTCGTGCATCTAACAAGGGATGAGTAAACCCGGTTCTTATCCATTCCAAGAGAAAAGGCCTTTTGGTCCTGGAACAAAGACAGAGAGACGAGGCAAACTTCCGTGGAAGACAAAGGACCGATTTAATAAACGATGGAAAGTTGACTCGCGTTGAACAAAAATGGATGTTTGTTTGCAAAGATACGATTGTTTTTGGAAACAATTTACTCCTTTGTCACAAAGCCATCGGCAGTTGGATGGAAAAAAACATTCCTGTTTAACTAAGCAGAATAATTTGTTCCATAACTCATTTCGGAATTTTGAACTTCGATGCAGCTATTTTCTTGAATTATGCTCTTTTGTGTAAATTCTCCAGGGCTTTTGGTAAATGCTTATTTAAAGATCCATACATTCTGTATGCAGACCATGAAAATTATTATTTAACTGTAATTTTAGCTGTCTTTGTGCAAATTTAAGCTATATTCTGAAAGCGAATGCAGTTTCGGAAATGCGTTTCTTAGCGATTTAAAATACTCTTACTGCAAATTTTAACAGAATAAGATTTTTTATTTCTTTAACGTATAACATGAACATAGAATTTTTACTAAAGTATTTCGTTAGAGAAAATTTAATATAATAAATTACACGTAATTACAAAATGTAATTACTCTCGAATTTCAACATTTCGTTTTGGTATATTTAAAACAAAGAAACTGATAAAATGAAGATTATCAATCATTTTTTTTAATTGCTTACTTACAGAAACCTATTTTATAAATTACAAAAAAAAGTCAGCTTACAATTATTTAAAATAATAAAAAATGAATAATAAATATAAAAAAATTACATTATTTAGTAATATTCTTAAGAATGTTGACATTAATTAATGGTTTAGAATGCCTTTTCACAGAATAGAACGCATTTAAAAAAAATGAATCTTAACAGATATGCTACTAAATAGAATTAAGCAAATAACCAAAATCTTTTTCCACTTTAATTTATTTATTTTAACTACTTTGACTATTAACTAAGAATCGTCTTCCTCGCATCGCAGTTCTGTACGATACCCTGAAAGTTGTATATTACTACTCTTCTGAATAAAGATGAATTTAGAAGAAAAGAAATGCACCGAAATTTTATATAAGCACTTAAATATATTATAAAACATTGCGTCTTCCGTTGACATTTCAAAAGTGCACAAAAGCAATAAGTTGTCACGTGGATTTTATAGAATTATGACGCGAAACAAAACAATGAGATGTAAAAAAGTCTTCATTAAATTATTAGAAAAACTCATAAAGCAAACGATATGAGTTCGACAGACAGCGGTTCGACAGCCAGTACTATTCTGCAGCTGCAGAATTAATCCTATTCTCAAAATTTTCTTTTTCACAGCTGAATAATTTAATTATACGTATTTATTTATCAGGAAAAACTGTGCTGAATAACACATGGGTATTTTCGAGTTATATTCTTGACACAAAAAGTGCTTTTGTTTTCAGCTGGAAATAAATGAATAAATTGAAAAGTAGCCGGAAATAAACAAATAAATATTTATTCTTCAACAAGAAATTATCTGGTTAAAATAATTTTATTGAAATTAAATAAATTGCTGAAGTCTGTTTAGTTTTAAACATTTGATATCAAGCATATTTATAATGTGTAGACAGAATGATCGGAACAATTTGAAATTTATCAATAATATGTTAAATCATTTTATAATGCTAAATTTTGGTAAATTCTGGAACAGTTCGAAATTTTGTTTAATGTAGTTAGTTTCAAAAATATATAATAATAACCATGATTGTTCATAAATATTATCTTTAAATAAGTCATTAAATTTATATTAAATCTTGGAACTCAATTATTTTAATCAATTTTCCAAAAATAATTTTTGAAGATGCCTATTAATATAAAATATTTATTTGCGGAAGATTTATGAAATAATGGAAACTCAGTGTCAAGGTGCAGCAATATGTAGCAGGTCTGATTGTGATATAAAAAAAACATAGACGAATAAAATGTCATATTATATTTACTTATTTATAAAAATATCTGTTGATAACTTTACATAAAATACACAAAGAATTTGAAGGAGAAAACGATATTAGGTGTCAATTTTCAAATCCCTTCTGCATACATTATGTATTAGTGCGGTTTTATTTGCAAACACAAGCTTGTCTTACATATAGATAATTAATAATTGGGGAATCATTTCGATTTCATATAATTTTTAATTTTAATGTTTTTAAATATTTTTTGTATTCCTTAAGTACTAATTATCTCTGAATTTCTCTATTTTAAATTAATATTTATGACATTCATAAAAAAATATACTAAATTTAATGTGATTAAGACAATTATAGTACATCAGTGACAGACAAAACATGATTTGTGGTCAAATACTAAAAAAAACTTGCAATATGCTATTGATTAGAAGTAGAAAATTCTAACATATAGAAGAAAAATAACTTTTTTTCGTTGCGTTTAATGAGCAAACGATCTCCGAAAATCAATGAGAATAATCTTACATTATTAACAAATTAAAATTTTTGTTTTAAATATGAGCAACAGTTTAAAACAGCAAATTTATAAGATCGTTTGCTATCATTAGGAACATTTAAGCTTAAACGAATTCTTAGAACATCATTATCAAAATCTACATCATAAAATATTAGGCATTTATTTTAAGAAATTATGAAATTTATTTTAGTAGGTTATTTATTAATGCTGGATTTAATTAATATAAGAGGGGGGGGGGAGAATGTTTGAAATAACTATTTTAAAAGTTAAATGAAATACATCAGCATTTTTTTTCGGTATAAATTATAATCTGAGGCGTAATAGGTGGTGTATGTTCTTTTAAAAGACTAAAAGATAAATTTTAAAGTAAAAAAGTAATTTAGAAAAGTCAGTAAATAAACTTTATGGCATATGAATACTATTTTCTGCAGTATCGAGAAAGGCCGGCATCATTTCAATTTTTTCGCGAAAGAAACTGAAATAAAATATAAAACTGAAAAGGAATCAACAGCTGTTAATTAAAATATATTAATTGCGATGAAAATAATCCAACTAAATAATTTATAAATTTCTTCAACAGTTTTGTGACTTAAAACGTATAAAAAAATGAAAAAAACGACAGCATTTTACTTCTGGGAGGAGGTTACAAGTCAATACTAAAGAGATAAATAACATACAAGTCAAATTCAAATGGGTGTTATTTAAAAATGGGGTATACTATTTCGAAATAGTCTTTATATTTGTTACAAGAATGATCCATTAAATCAAGTAATGTTTCTCACAAAACCATTTAAAATTATTTTTAATGAGTATACTTAACTTGATATTGAAATATACTTCTTCCTCAAAGAAAATTTAAAAAAAAAAAAAAATCATTGTTTTGCAATTTCAGGTAGAAATGGTTCGCGAATGACGCCGTTGTTAAAAGTGTTAACTAAATGTCATAACTGATTATGACATTTAATGATAGAGACGCGGCGTAAACGAACAAGGAAGGATGGGAATGATTCATTTCCTGGGAAATGGTGAAATTGTTACATGGATGATTAAGAAAACGATGAAGGATCGGAAGATGAGGAGGTAGAAAACGCTGGAAGCGTTCCGAATAGAAATGCAACCTGTTAGATGAAATTCTGCCATATTTCGATTTAAAATAGATATGAGTAGAGCGAAGAAACTAATCATGGAGACAATTTAATGAATCTAACTTATGTTGATTTAAATGGAAGAATAATTTTTAATGTATGATGTTTGAATATATTTAAATGTTCAACCTGAGCTTGAAGTTTAATAATTCTTTCTGATTTATGACTTTTCTTTTATCGTTTCGCATCGATATATGCATGTATTTAATTATAAGTTTCCTAATCTTTCTTTCTTTTTTTTAATGAACTATTTCATTAAAAAAATTGATGACCCCTAGCTTAGTAACATAATCGGTAAAGAATCTATATGAATATTTGTCAAAAAATAATGTTCAAATCTTTTTTTAAGAAATATAAATTTCATCCTCTTTGATAAAGATGAAAAGAAAATCTCGAATGCTCAACATTTATATTCTTTTATTTATTTTTCAGTTTTAAATTTAAATACTGGTTAAAACGTGAAGTATACAGTAATTATTTTAATACCTATAGGAAGGAAATTTATTCCAAGATTCATTCATGTTGTATGCTTTTCTTTGATTTCTTTAATAATTAAAATTAATAATTTTCAGTTTTTTTAAAAATTTTCGTTTTAAATTCCACCGCCAATAATTTTAAGAATGCGTTACAAAAGTTTAAAAAAAAAATGTTTTTTTGAAAAATTACAAAATAACCATAAAGTGAATACTCCCTGCATGAAAATTTCAAGATAGTACTTTAAGCATATTTTTTTAAGAGATAAATAAGCTCAAATAATGATACTTCGTCGTTACATTACATACATAATTCAAAAGGAGATTTTGGAATAGTATTAAAAGCTTTGTTCCTTTTTAAATTCTTAAAAGAAGAAGAAAAAAAGAAAAAAAAAAATTCGACCTACTCACTTAATTCGAAATCTTACGATCAATTCGAAAACTTGCTCAGTTAAAACTAGGCAGTCTTTCTTCTTGTTATTATGACAATTGAGGAATCGTAATATCAAAATATAAGAGAAATTAATTTTTGCAACTGTAAATCAACCATAAATGCTTATATATATATATATATATTTCTCGTTTAAAGAAATGAGTTCAAATAATAATAACTCGTAAACTCGTTACGGAAGCAATTCAAAAGGAGCTTATAGAAGATAATATTAAGAGAAGGAGTTAATATTAAGCGTTCATTTTCTTTTAAATTCTGAAGAAGAAGGAAAAAAGAAAGAAATGTTAATACCATAACATAAGAGAAATTAATTCTTGAAACTATAAATTCTTCGTAAACAATTTTCAAATACTCTACATCTCCCAATTTATATTTTCGCGAAGATCTCCATTAACCCTAATAATCAGATTAAATAACAAGAGTAATACATCTTTTTTTTAAAAATGCAACAGCGGAAGAGATGGTTTTTTTTATACATTAAAAAAAAAAATGTTTGATGCAAGGTGATTCTTTCCTACAGTGAAAAAAGTAGAAGTAAATGGATTTGTTGTTCGGTAATAAAAACACGAAGTAGTCACAGATTCAATTTCGGGTATGTTTTTCGATTACAGCATTTTTCTCAGTCAGCCAGCGTGGAGGAGAGAACGAGTGGCAAAAAAATGAGGGAATAAAAAAAGAACACCGGCTACAGAACTTTCTCAGCAGAGATAATGAAGACGAAGCAGATATATCATCAAAATCAGCTTTATCATGATGATCTCGCTTTACAGCTGGTAAAGTAACGAACGACGACAGAGCAGTCAGTATATGCTAAGTACTAACGCATCTACCTTTTCCTCTTCATTATCATAATAGTCTAATCGAAAAGAAGAAGTTAAAAATGAGAGGAGACATTCTCCATGCCATAGCGGTGAGAATCTTTGAACCAAATCTTTTCCAGAAGTGCAAATGCACGCATGCGTAGAAATAAAAATAAGCAAACGAAAGAAAAAGAACAAACATCACAGGAAACGTTCTTTTCTCAACACACACATAACGTGTGTACGGTAAAAATCCGATCACATTAGCTTTTCAAATGAGATTCAAAATATCTGAGGTATATATAATACGTGCAGAGAAAACAAAACGCGTAACAGCTGCTCTACGCATTTCATCCGTTTTAAACTGCAGAACTACCAAACAGATTGCCTAAAAAACGATATATTCTGACGGAAGGAGGGAGGAAGAATCTTATATCTACCTGTTATAATAATGCATATAAGAAATTCAGAAGGGGGGGGGAGGTATGCATGTGGACTAAATTAAATAAAAAGGTCTCCCGTTTCGTTTTTATCCGAGATGCGTTTTTAAAATGAAATTCTAAGCAATTGTTGTTGCAGGTGTATAAGCATTTTACGAACTAAGTTTATTTAAACGTTCATCAAAACGAAAATCGGGGCGCAATTTCTTTTCTTTAGTCATTTTGCTAAATGTTCTTCAGAAAAAATTTATTTTGAGTTAAAGAGCTAGTTTTAAGTACTATAAAGTATAGTAAAAATCATTATAGTTTTATTAAAACGAATTAGCTGATAAATCGTCGCATCATTTAAATTTTTCACTAGCTCAAGGATTTTTCAGAGTAATTTTGAAAAAGTTTTGACTGCCAACTTTTTGCATAGATATTAAAAATCAACTATTAGAAAAGGAAATTCAGTGAATTAACGAAATATTTTGCAAGAAATAATTTAAAAACTTTAATATCGCTAAAAGCAACATAATGTTGACATTATCTTGTAGCAATTCTTTTTATGTTACTTTAGTAAAATAATGTTAATTTTCAGTATTTCAAATATCTTTATTTTTAGAGTGCAATTATTTGAAGAGAGTATTAGAAGAAACTCGGTAGTTTTACAAAGTTTCAATTTTATAGCACAGTGCTTATTAAAATTGTTAAGTGTCTTGACTCGACAGTTACTTTTCAAGGATGGACTTAAAAATGGTTAAATTTTCAGATTTGTATTTCTGCTTGAAATGTTTAATAGGTATTAACTACACCAGACTAGGGGAAGGAACATCTATGTATATTTTATGCTATCATATGCTATTTATTTATATTTATTCAAATGATTTGATCAATTTTTTGTTAACACCTATGCCGCACGTCTGATTGATTGTTGTTGCAGGATATGATTTTGCTTTCGAGGATTCCAAAAGATAATAATTTTTATTTTCATATAATAAATAATTAATTAAAATAATAAGTATCATAACATAAATAATAATTAATAGTAAATAATTAAAATGAAATAAAATAAATCATAAAATCAAAAATTCGTGTAACACCAATGTGGTGTCACTGGAAGATATGGTATTAATATTAATGGTCCTCCAAGATTAATTACATTTGCAATTTTTCAAATTAGTTCAACAATTATCATCTGTAGAATTTAATACAAATTTTCGCATTTTTTAGGAAACAAAATTTTAAATTGAGAAAACTAATGGAAGAAATTGTATTGAATAGAATAAATCCATGTTAACTTACCCCAGGTTCTGGACACTGATTAATACTCCCAGCAATGTAATCCATGTCTCTCGTCAAAACACTTCCATTATAGCACATATGAATATTTTCAGTGAATCTTTGTTCAATCTCTGCCAGAGAATAAACACATAGAGCAGAATGGGCTGAAGGTCGCGTCGTGTGATCTTTACTTGCTGCAAATACTCCAATCAGGACATCAGATCCTGGATCAATATGTAAATCGGCTGCCAAATCACCCCCAGCCCTTATCACACTTGCATCCTGCAAAAGGTTGAAGTCCGTGCCATCTTCACCCAAGCACTGCAATGTCACTTCCGTGTAAGTGTCGTATCCCACATCGGATACACACACCCGGGAGAGCCTCGTTATGTAGCCCCATTCTTCCAGAGCTCGAAGATGAGATTTACGCTGCACAGTTGCATAGTACACGTAATCTCCAGAATGGAATCCGTAAATATAGTTCACCAGATAATAGTCCCGTAAGTGGAAGCTGACATCAACGCGCGCAATGGACGAGAATGAGCGTTCGATGATGGTAAATAGCTTGTTGGGTTCAAGACTCCGACTGCATATTGCCGGAACAACATCTCTGTAAGGCCCCAGCCGACTGTTTGTAGTAGCCACGTACAAAACTCGGGAGGGCAACAATCCCGCGTACCGTGCGGGACCGATGAAGGCATAAGTTGAAGAGTTTTCATCGTTGGCTGCTACGGGAACAGGAAGTAATTGCTCGTAGTTGCCAATGTCTTGAAGAGAGTGCCTCCTGCATGCACCTTGGTGCACGCTCCCGCATGCAATGAGCATGCCAGCTTCGTGGTCTATGACTAGCACTTTATTGACATTATTTGCAGTGGACAGCTGCTGATCAGAGCAACCGGTGGGAAAGCATTGGATGCTGTCCTCAACGGGTCCAGTTCTGACGTTGGATTCAACGTCAAGGCTAGAATTAAACTGGTAGAGCCAATTTGTGGCCCCTACATATACTCGTCCAGTTTGGTAGTCCACAACAACATGGGTAAAGTTGATAGAGTCATTATAGGTCCGATAGGATGCTACGACTGATCCCTCATGTTGGGCATGGCAGATGCTAGTGGCCCATGCCGCCAGCAGCACGGTGTGAAAGACATTGATGAAGAAAGGTTGACCACTGCTTTTGACTGTTCTCCTTTTTCTTTTCCTTCCTTCCTCTGAAGAGCAGGGGCATTCCTGCACCAGTCCATCCTCCTCCTCCTCGGACGGGAAGTAAGTAATCGAAGACATCTCAGACTGGATCCTCTTAGGATCTCAGTTTCCTCCAATGTTTAAGATCTCTTCCCATTTCCTGAATTGCACCACATATTTAGCTCATACCTAAAAGAGTAAAAGTCTAAATGTTAATAACATGAATCAATGTTGTGAAAGTGAAAACAAGAATAGATAACTTATTTATAAACAATATAACTTGTTTTGTTTTTATAGTAAATACTTTTTCATGTGAAATGGTAAGTATGTATGAACACCATATGTTACAGTTACTCCAAAAGAAAACATCTATGTATTTGGACTCATCGGTCAAAAGCAATAACTATTTTAAATTAGCACTTCCCATAGTGATCAAAAATTTAGAGACCGAACAACTATTAAACAACTACTTATAACTTAAAGAACTACTTATATTTGTCACATACAGGCCCCACCATCCCTCCCCCAAAAGAAATGATTTACCGTATGTGATACTGAGTACCATAATAAGAATACTTTTCTCCCCTAAAGATTTTAAAACTATCAGTCTATTATAAATGGAAGCGGTATATTTGTATACAAATAAGAATAAATTCTTTCTTAGTTTCAACATAAAATGCAGAAAAAATATATTTATTTATGTAACAAAACCACTAACGCTTGTTTCAAAAAATTTACACTCGAAACGAGATATTAATCACAAGCCTCATAAACAAAATAATTTAAGTCGATTTAAGGTTATGAAGTTTCATAGGTAGACGGTAAATTATCTGTATGATCATTATTTTAACATCCTCGGTCCTTTGAAGTGTTACATTTGAAAGATGAGCAACATTTATAAAACAAAATTTCTGGCTATTTTAAAGTTGCAAAAATGTAATAAGTCAGAAGCTTTTTGATCTATGTCGAATATTTTCATTTACACATCAAACGTATTTTGTTTTAATTAGAGAAGACGGATATTATGAGAAATAATTTTGTACCTTTCATAATATTAGTTTAAAAACAAAATCACCCTTATTAATATTCCATCGACAAAACAATGCGTAAACGAATAAATCTGAAAAAATAAACGGACGGAAGATGAATAAAAATATTCTATGCAGTAGAAGATAAAAGAATTCGCTGTTAAGGCTAGATGAAACTTTTATTTACTTAATGTATGTTCCAAGAATGAGATACTAAATACATAGCGAAGTTAATTTTTTAGTTCGTATGTATACCACAGCGAAAAATCTTACTTCACTTTATTAAATATATTCCCTGTGTGAAAATTAGAAAAATCTAATAATCAACCCAATACATTCCACGCAGAATTGATTTGACAACAGAAGGACAATACTCTCTAATTACATGCATAATCTCATTAGAAAGCGCATTTAGTCGCAGTGTATCCGAGATCGTTTGTTAATACCACAAAGATAAATAATTGCATTTTCACGATTAAGATAAAGCGTTTTGGCATCAGTTCAATTTCTCCATTATCGTCTGCAAACCAGTTGTAATACACGGTTTCTCTGGAATTAAGTTTCTCGTCTGTTGTTGCATTAATAACATCAAGAAGTGAAGCGATTATTGTGGCTGCATAACAGGAGCCTCCGTCAGCCTCCATTGCGAGGGTTTTTAAATTGACCCGAACAACCCGTTCTGCGCTTTTAATTAAACGGATGTAAACACAAAAGTTAATTGCGATGCGCGCTTGCTAAAAGCTCCATTATGCAGATAATGAGGGTAGTGACGGATTACGCGTAGTAGACATGGTTTGAAAACGCATCCGCTTGCATATCTAGAATGCCTTCTCTATCAATTAATCACTCAGAAGTAATTAAATGAACTTGAAAGTTTTCACACCTCAACAGATCTGTTGTGCTTTTGTCATAACATCTGTTCAGAGCAAACATGGTTCTAAATGGGAAAAAGCTACGAAAGGGTTACGCTGAATTCATTTCGAAGTCTGGGAGAGTAAAACACGACCTCTTCTCGCAACAAAGTAAATAAATGAGGAAAAATAAAATTGTGAATATATTCGAGAAGTAAAAATAGAAATATATGAAAGACATTCGAAATATCAAACTCATAGAGTTACAAATGTATGTTCATGATTTCAAATGCAATTCTAAAGAAATTAAAAACGCACAGAGAATATATGCAACATATTCATATCAGTATATGGTGGTGTACACTGTCTGTTTAAAAAATCACTGAGCAACTGTACCTGAATATCTTTAATGTTGCTACAATATGATCATCAATTTTCATTCAAAAAATCGAATCAACCAAACACCAAGCCGTTTCTATTTGAACGACCAACAATTGATAACCGTAAATGGGGTATAAAGGTAAGTCACAAAACAGAAACCAAAGGCCGAAGCATCCAACCTCTCCTGCCGGCGGCTAAACATTGACATGTGGTCAATACTCCTACACCATTAGTGTTTATAACCTTCAGGGAATCGAAAACAGCTAATTTAACCGCTAATGGGGGTTGTGCAAGAGAATGTGATGCATGAAGTAGCTAAGTCGTACTCTTAGTCCTAGTTCACGCTACTGAAAAAACCGGAGATGCTCACTCGGCGTAAATCGCTGACAGATATGTATGTGGACATATAGTGTCATAAGTAGTAATAACACTATTTAAATGTATTAATAATTATAATTAATAAATGTATATTTCTATTGTACAGCAGTTTTTTGTTTACACATATTTGGAGGCTAAAAAAATTCTTAAATAATATCAGGTATTCAACAGCTCAGAGAGTTGAAAATTGATTCCAAAAGACAATCAAAGATATACTCAACGTTAAAAATATAACAAAAATTAAAAAGACTGATGCATAAGGAATTGATTATAATTGCAGATATTTCCCTAAAAACGGCGAGAAAAACTTTTGCTTTAAAGAACTAGATTAAAATGTAGCCAGACTCTAAATTGAATATAATCTTGTTTCATAATAAAAAGTTGATGTATATTAAAAGAATAATTATAACAGAAATGCATATTAATGGTTAAAATATGTATTTCCATTTCATGGTGGCAAATTCCCATCAGGGCAGACTATGTTCTGTTTAGAGAAACAGGTGGATTTCTTACATGTTCTATTAGATTCGTTAAGATATCAAAATGTTGATAAAACCGTGACATAGATGTCAGGCATTCTGGAATCATAATATATATATATATAAAAATAAAACCAAATGTATATCCGCAAAATTAATGTAATGAAAGAGTTAGTCCAAAAAAGTCACTATTTAAAAAAAATTGTTGAAATGTGAAATTAGGGTCAAAAAATAAAATACAGAATAAAGGTCAACATTTGCATTTAAAAAAATGTAATATAATTGCTATCCAAAAAAAAAAAAAAATTAACTCACTTTTTTTAGAAAATGGAGTAAACTGCCATTCATATGATTCTCATAAAAGAAAGGGGAATGTGAAGCATGAACAACTCATGTCGGCAAATAAAAATTATTGTTCGATCAAATGTTACAACATGCGTGACTGATAACAAGGCGCGAATGTTCGATATCGCGCCAAATGAAAGCACACGCACACATAATAAAAATAATAATATGAATTACTTCGTCTGTTCAGACCGACAACTAGACGGTGTGACAGCGATGGTTTTTGTCTTCCAAAACGCGACAATAAGTCAGTTAGAAAATGATACAATAGATAGCTCCAGACAGACTCGTGAAAGAAATAAGGGAATACAAGCGAACCTTTTGACAGATGGACACCCCATTCACGGTCACAGGGGCAGCAAATGATAATACTAATAATAAATAAAACAGGACGAGAGGGGGAAAGAAAACCACCTTGTGCAAAAAAAAGGAAGTGGGGGAATGAAAAATATGCAGCTGTTGTTAGGGATGACCCAAGCGTAGTGCATCCTTCAAACTATTAAAGTCAAACCGAAATGGTAGGCTGCGCAGTCACACAATATAATAATCGCTTTGTGATCCTCGTGTTTTTGTTTCGGAGACGTCGAATGAAGGCACCGCTCTTTTCACGTGTTGCGAGGGGAGAGCAAAAAATAAATAATGCGAGAGCTGAAAAGTGATGGTAAGGAATATAATGAAACAGATACCAGTTCTTTTCGACCAAATGTGAATGGCTGTTGGAATCATTGCAGCTGGATGAGAAGAGAGCAAAATGACGAAGTTAACGAACTGCAGGCTAAGTCAGGAAAAAGGACGGAAGATCCTTTCATTTTCTTCCACTTCTTTTTTTTTCTTCTCTTCTTTCTTTACTTTTAAAGATACGTTGCCGACCGAGCCCACAGCTAGTATCATTTGAAGAAGACGATGGCAAAAGGAATTGCCGAGGTGCTGTTGTCCCTTAATGACTGCCCATGAACAAAGCGAAGACAAGATCCCTGCACAAAAGGTGCAAGCTAAAAGTCGTGACAGCTGTGGAAAATGGCGATTAAAATTCTTGTTCGAACAGGATGCTGTGGTTGGCATTAGAAGCGGTGAAAAAAAAGAGGACCCAGAGACATGTGAGAAAAATAATAATCACAAGAAGTAATAAAACGGCGGTGATGGTTACGGAACATGGTAAAAATGATGGTCATATTCATTAACTTCTTTCGTTCCCTGAACCGGTAATTGTTCCGGTATTGATTGTTGATGCACTATCAATCTCACTTTGTTAAAAGAGTGTCAGAATTTTTAAGCTATTTCTAATATATTCATTTGCTGAAAAGTAATTTACCGTTACAGTGTTCTGTATATTGATTGCAGTAAAATGCTCTGTAAAGAACAATTTCAAATGATTATGACAGTTTGGCGATTTTACAGCTGCTTAAGCAAATTTCACGTTCTTTTTTCAAGTGGTATTTCTCTAAACTTTTCGCATGATCTCTGTATATACCTCAATCCCATAAAATTGTGAATTTTTGGCACAGTCCATGAGTATAAAGATTTTTATTTTCAGAGTCTGATGCATGAGTTTTTCGAGCTTCTTAGAAAATAAAAACCTTATGCAATTTTGAATACATTTTTTTCGGTTCATTTGATATATAATCACAATTTCAGTCACAATATTACATTCTATTTTTCATTCTTTTAAATCGTTTCGTCTCACAATTACAAGCAAACGAAAGACGATCCTTTGACAGACTTAATTCAAAATTTGATACAGATCCTTAAATATGAAAATTAAATTTTACAAATCTAAATCTTTAGAGTTCACTCAGCTAGATATGGCGATATTTTGTGAATGGATTTCATTCAAAAAATATATATCTAAAAATAATTTCTATACATTAAAGAATTTTACAGAAATCTAAAATTTGCCGTAAAGGCCACGTACCAAATTTCATTCGTAAAGTTCAAATTAATTTGAACTTTTAAATTATCGTTATGACAGAATATAAGTGTAATTTGATAAATATGTTTTTCGGATTCAGAGAGATTTAAAGATTCGTCAAAATATCGAGTTCATTTTTTTCATGACAATTGCAATGCAAAGAAAGTAAGAAATAAAACTACAAAAAGAATAATAGTAATTCATTCATATTTCAGAGCATTATATTTATTTAATGTCTCAAGTGAGATCAACTTTTCGTGACGCACAACTTAACTTTTATCTCCGGCCAACCATAGCACGAAGTTGATAAAATCAATATAGGTTTGAGGCACGAGTACCAAAAGAAGATCAAGGTAAACGTGAAGGCCAAAGAGTGAAAAAAGAAATTTACGACTTTTGTTGAATAGATTCATTTTTATGGGCCTAAATTAGAATGCATGAAAGAAAAAGGGTCTTACTATAAAAGAAGAATAGTGATTCATACATGTGTTAGCATGTTAATACGAACAGTAGTTTAACCAATATTAACATATATATTATTGTCTCAAAGAAATATATGAATTAATTCAGAAAGTCGGGCAGAATAACTATTCTTTGTATTGAATAAAGAGTGTAACTAATTTTATTATTGAAGGTAACATAATAAAATTATCAAAAGAAAATCAAAGATACATTGTCTTTTGAGCTCTTGTAAAATGAACTTAGAAAAATGTTTTTCAATCCTGACAAGATTATAAATGCTTCTTTCATTTAGTTAGTAAAAAATGACCATTCATTTTTATCGCCAAAATATTGAATTCATATTTGTTAATTTCACTCAAGAGTTATAACAAATTGTTCATTCACCGTAATCATACCAAAATTTGATAAGAAAACAACATTACAAATAAAGCTATCCGAGGAAAATGTTAAAGATAACTAACAATTCCAAAAAATGAAATTCGCCATTCTTGTACCAATAGATTTGAAACTTTTTCGTTATTTAAAATTAGCCGCTTTTAGCGACCAGTTTGTTCTGCAGGAGTAACGCTCACTAAAATTTTTAATTAAATACCGAAAATGTGCACCTTGGAGCGATTTTTTTTGAATTTTTAATTAGAATTTAATTAATTAAAAACTAAGTGAAATTTTGGCGTTTTTTTGCTATAACTTCCGAAAATATTATCACACAAACATGAATTCTACATCAAATTAAAGATTTAAAAAATTTACTTTCTAATGGTATCAGTGTTTTAACACATGCTTTAAGCTTCTGTTTTTTAACGAATTTTTAAAGAAATATTCTAACCACATTTTCCAATAATATATTTCGGACAAAACAATAAAATTTAATCTGCACGAGCAAGTCATAGGGAAAAAATTAGCTTTCATCAACGTGTTGTCACTATATTGACAGAAGATCATTTTTTTTTTTTTTGAAAAAATCAACTATTATTGCAAATTAAATCTTAAAAAAGTGTAACTTTCAGCACGTGATTGGGTAAAATAAAAAAATTATTAAATGGGATATTTTCTAAAAAAATAAAGGCAAAGCAAAGGTTTCCATGATCGTTTGCAATATCTATATCATTAATTCAAAAAATCATCTTTATTTAAGATAAACATGCTTGAATTTATACAGGATATACGTTCGAATTCGGGCCCGATGGCTGATTTGTAAATCATTAGCGATAGGTACACATATTATTTAGTACTATTAACTTGGTCAAAATGAAGTAAATAATTTTATTTTCTGGAGCAATGCTTTAATGAATAATGAGTTTTAGATTTTTCGTACTTTGCTCTGTGAGCCATATTTTACAAAATATTTTTACTTATTTTTTAAACATACGTTGCTACATCAATCAATCTTATAAATCAATTATTAAAATTGACTGATTTATAAAAATAAATGAATATTATGAAAACTTGTTCTTCTAGATCTTTCCGTTCGCCATCTTAAAGAAGGTATCAATTTTAAGTCAATCAATAAACGGAATCACTGCAAGGCTGATAATCAAATGAATATGTGCTTGCGTATATGAATGAAAGAGTGTGTGTTAGGGCACTACACATCAGATCATATGATCTAGAGTTACGGCACATGGTAGGTACATATTTACTTTGGAGGATAAAAAAGTATACCTAAACGGAGTTTTTTTTTTTTTTGAAACTTTAATTAATTAAAAATTAAGCTAACATTTGGAATTTTTCTGCGTTAGTTTCCCGAAATATTACAGCACAATTTTTTTTTATATCCTCTTAAAAATGACTCCCCCCCCCATTGATAATAATATTTTAACCTATAAATTGTCTATTTTTAATGAATTTTTAAAAAAAATACTGTAACTATATTTTTCAACAATTAATTTCTCATTAAATGAAAGTAGAATTTAATCTGCAATACCATGTTGAGAGTGTACCAGGGCTTAGCCGTTACTCAAGACAAAAACTCAAATAGAATAATTAAATTAACTCTTATTGCAAATTAAGCCGAGGAAAGTGTGATGCTCAGCACTTGTTGAAATGGTAGCATATTGTTATGGAATAAATAAAAGATGTGATATTTTCCACAACAGCTGATTATAAGTCAGGATTATATATAGTACAATAAAGAAAGAACATGAGTCACGTGACTATTGAAGTTTGGAGTTTAAATATATTTGGCTGATAAATTATTAAGAGAGCAAGATACGTAAGTATTTAATTGAAAATTTTGGAGCTGGTCGCAAAAGGCAGCTAGTTGTACTTTATATATCTCTCATTTGCAATCAACTGCCATATAATCATGTGGAAAATATCCCTTTTCATATGATTTAAACTTCATATTTATTCCATAACATTACGCTTCTATTTAAACACATGTTACGCATCACACTTTCCTCAGTTTAATTTGCAATAAGAGTGAATTTAATCTTTCAGTTTGAGTGTTTTCAACGCACCAAAATAAAAAGCTAATTAAAGCCAACTGTTCACAAGCGCTCTTGCAGGTTAAGTTTGATTTTCATTTTTGAAAGTATCCAATTTAATAATGTTTTCGTGTAAGAATTTCACTAATTTTTCTTAATGAAAAAAAAAAAAAATACAATAAATTTCTTGATGACAAGCGCTTTATTTCGTATTTATCAAATTATGTTCCTAAAGCACGAAGTATACGACAAAACTAAGTACTTTCCAAGAAATCTTTAGGAATCATTTGTCGGCAAGAATAAAAAATAAAAATAACAATAAACAACTAAATAAAATCACATAACAACGAGCGCTTTCACAGCACTCTATGATTTTTTTCATTCGTCTTTTGTCAGTTCTATCCAATTCACCAGACTTCATAATGGAATAATCAAAATGGATGAATGGATAGATATGACTTCAGGCTCTATCTTTCTCTTTTTTTCTTTCTTTCGACTCTTTTTTTTTTTTTTCTTCTTTCCATCATTTATTATTATTTTTTTCAAATAGGATGGTCATTTTAAGCGTAAATGAGCACAGTGAACACATATGGAATGAAAGCACTTGAGTAGGCGATCGTTGCCGACCTGGTGTTAGCCTAGCACAAATGTGCCGTTCCATTCGAATGCATAATGGTGGTTGCAACAGAGAAAGTTCTCAAAGAGAGTTTGGAAACATTTTTAAAGATATTGAACCTTTAAGATAAAAAATGTTGAACCAATTTCAAAACAGCATTTGAAGGGAATATATAATGAATCGTCTCGTTATAATGATTTTGATTTTGAATTAATCAGTTAAAAAATTGTTAAGTAATGAAATACAAAACATTACAGTATCAATAAAAAACCCATTTTACTAGCGTTAAGAATACACTTTTAATAGTGAACTAAAAAAAAAAAATTCCTTTATTTTAACTATACTCTACTTTCTTAATCTTAAATTTGTAATTTAAAATTCATATGATAAATATTATGAAAAAATGAGATAATTTTTTTATGAATTCTTCACCAGATGGCATCGCGCAATATTAGGAAATATACAGTACTACTTGGAATATGACTTAAGAAAACAAACTGAAATAAAAACAAATTTAAAAAAAACTGACTCGCATAATAAATATATTCATTCCCAAATAATGCCATCTTAAATGAGACATCAATTTTCGGGTTTTTTTTTTCCCTTGCTGTAATACCTCTAAAATTAAAACTTCATTCTGATAAAAAAATATGAAACAGACGCACTTTCTGAAAGTCACAGCTTCTTGCATATCAAGATGTAATTGCACGGCACTGGTATTCGTTTCCTATCTTCAGCTACACGCCCTATTCCCGGCAGTTTTCCATTTTTTTTCCCCATCTACAATTCGCATTTTTTCTTTCATTTTTAGGCCTATCATAATGATTGCTTTTTCTGGGTAAACTTGGAAATCAGAGCAGAGTGAACAGAGACAGAAGTTGTGGGCCTACCAGAGGGCGGATTAATGGTAGCTCTCGGTTTCCGAACAATAACGAACAAAAGAAGCTATTCTGGTATAATCATAGGTTGAGAACGAAAGAAAGGGACCATTAGGGTCTCTTGTGGGGTGTCAAACGGAATTCTGTGGTTCCACCACAAAAATTCTTTTTTCGGTTTCTCTCTCCAAAACTCGCCTCAAAAATGAATCAAAGGAAATTATCTGCAGACAAAGACGGTTTTGTTTTTCTTTCGTTGACTCTGAGAACAATCAAAAATGAAGATAGGAGTATGTATGGGAATTTCTCATAAGTTTCAATAACAATCATAAGTAAGGAATGCTGAATGATAGTTGGCAAACAGAGATATCACAATTCTAAGTTTAAATTCATACGTAAAGAAATCTGGATTTTATTGTTTTAGAAAAGTGAATCGATTTTTCATTTTATTTAGATACAGGGACTATTTCACAAATACCATTTGACATGTAAATGCTTTTGTAAAACATTACATAAAAATCTATCTTTTCTTTTATAGAGAATTAAAGAATAAAAATCAGAAGCAAAATAGAAATAAAAAGGAAAAACAATATGTTATACTATTACTTTTGGTGTTTCAACTTCAAACTGATTCATCTGCACTGGTCATAATAAGGTGACCATCTATATTATATTTGAGAAAGATAACTCTTATAGGGATAGTTAATTTTTTAAAATTACATCGAATCAACCTTCTTTTATTTAATAATAATAATTTACTGATAGGTAAGAGAATGGAACAATCGGGAACCTATAACCCAAATTTGGAACACTTTTTTCTTCAAGGATAAGAGTGAAAAAATCTGACTGAACTGTGATTACCTTAATTGAATTAAAATAGCACATTCTGTAAGTAGCTGCTGTAGAAGCTGAACGCATCAAGGATAACCAGATCCAAAAAAGCTGAAAACGCTCGAAAGAGTAAGTAGTCTTAAAAAAGATTTTTTAAAAAAGCGAAATTTCTTTTCAAACTGAAGACGGATTCTTTACATAATAATGCCAATAAAAAGGGAAACAATTTGCATCTTATGGCATGAGTTTTGCAAAAATCATTCAAAACACTCTAAGGACAGATTGTTTGACCAAGGGTTATTTTAATAACAGTTGCTTGTTAAAATAATAATAATAAAACGAGTTTTGAGATTCAAATTATATTTTCAATTAATAAAAAAATATCAATATTCACTATTTTTTTCATGAATTTGGGGACATATTCAGCAGCGGATTTCAGCATTCCAAGGTCCAAGGTAATGCGCATCAATACGGCATTCGCTTAAAAAACAAACTTATTTTTGGATAATCTTTTATTTTATTAACTTAATTTTGCGAAAAATGCATTTGTTATTATTTTTATGACTCTTGAATACGTGGAATCTACTTTCATAAGAAATCGATACCAAGCAAAAGCTTAATAATTTTGCAAAATAATAGCAAATTTGCAAATTAATTTATAGGCAATATGCTAAAAAATCTTTTAAGACTAGTTTGCGGATCTCTCTTAATCTAGCGGATTTAAGCTTATTCGGAATTCCGCTGCTGAATATATTATTGTACCAAAGAAAAATGATTTTATACCACTCTTAAATTAAAAAAACTTTTGTTTTACTATTACACCAATTTTAATTCCGCATAGTTTTTCTTATATTTTTTTAAAAAAATATTTGTTTTAAACAAACTTTTGTAGAGTGCTTTTGTGCAATTAAGTCATACAAAATATTATATTTTTAATTTATTACTAATGTTTTACATTTCAAAACTTTTTTTTTCCAACATAATAATAATTTTAGATTGGCGTTCATTCCGTTAATAGAATGAAGCCAACCGCTGCGCATAAAATGCAGTGACTAATTCAATCAAGCCTAAAATATCACCGTAGCACTATGTTATGGGTTGAAGCTCTGTTTCTCCCCTCCTCCTTCCCAAGAATGTGTTTAACGGAAAGCGATTATCATTCCGTAGTAGACATGGATCCAATGCTTTGGCATTTTGAAGGGAAAGCGCATTTCTGATGGAATGATGTATATTCCAAGTCAGAATAGAGTGGCAGTCACTTCATATACATCCCAATCTTGAAGGGGAGGGAGTCGGGCACTGTCACGCTTATGGGTGTCCTGTCATTAAGTACCTGTCGGAGCAGCACTTTTCTTCCAGGGATATTAATAACCAACTGCTTTACTTGCGGGAGTCTTGCCCTAAATGAATACGCTTCGCGAAACAGAAATAAACATGTTTCGAACGCCCGGTCCATTAATCAAAAATTATTGATCCGTGCAAGATTAAGGAATGCTGGCTGCCGAGAGGAAATATATGCACTCGTGAACGGGAAATAAAGACGAGAGGCAAACGCAAGACCTTCGAATGCTCGGGCTGCGCATGCTGCTGTCATGATGGATGAACTGCTGGAGAAGATGTATGGAAAGAATTGTGCGACTGAATCTTTCATCCCTGTCTGCCCAGCCGGAGAAAATAATAAAATAAAAGGGGAGAAGGGGAGAGCAAATAAGACGAGAAAAAAATCGTGATGCGTGAGTATTTAAGTATTTCAATAATCGTTGTGTTGCATTAAGGTCGTTTATAAACAAAGAGTTCGGCTGTGAGCGTCGTGGTAAAAAAGAAAAAGCTTTCGTTCCGGAGCAAAAGAATGCAGTTTGTGTGGACATCAGAGAAGATCACATGAAGAAAAAAATTGAAATGGAACAAATGGGTTTCTTTTTTTGCTTTTCATTTTTCGTAAGATAGAAATCTGATCTTGACATTTCAGTGTTTTAGTTCTCAATCCCCTTCCTCCACTCTCACTTCTGTCGCATATTCCGTTTAAATACTTCATCCGCGTCCAGAGACAGATTGTTGATTTTGAACCCCTGCTATCAAATTTGTTAACTGAGCAGTTAAATGCAGGAAAACTATTGCAAAAAGTTTGACACAAAGAAAATGGCAGATAATATATCTCGGGCAGTTACAACGCAATTTAATCCAGATTAATGGAGTTTTTTTTTCTCTGTCAAGCAAAGTGCAGAAAAGCTGCAAGGAGGAATACATACCACGATTAAAATTAGTCTCATTTTAAATGATCTACAAAGTAATTAAATAAATTCTTTGGATCTTTTTCATGTATGTTTTCACGAATCTAAAAAATACCTAATGAGTAATTTTTAAATATGTATTTCAGATGAAGAAATTTGCGAAGTTTGAAAGCTAAACACTATTTTTTTAATCAGTTCTTGAGTAAACATAGCATATAATTTCAAAAAATGATAAAATAAAAAAATAATAGCATTTTGTTTTGTTTTAACTAACAGAACGTCATCTTTAAAAAAAAACCGCTAACACGAAATGTTAAGGAACCTAGATATAAATTAATATAAGTCAGATACAGAACATTCCCGAGTATTGGTTCTTATCCATCTTCCGTACAATCTGATCTACCTTCCTTTTGTCGTAATTAAAGGAAGAAGGCAGGCATTGCACTGGCAAATTGCCATGCATTGGAAGAGGGCGTCTGTTACGATCCTCCTATAGGTCGTGTGCAAAAAGCAAATTGGGACAGAAACATAGCAGCGTTCTCCTCGTTGTTCATTGTTTTGTCAGTGTGCAACGAACTTCAATTGCTGTCGTTGTCCCTCACTATAACTGCACAGTACGTACGGTATTCGTAAATTGTGCTCGGGGTATGTTTATTGTTTTTTTAGGGTACCACAGTAAAGATTTTTAAAAATGGGTAAAATACGAGAAAAAAAATGTTGTTAAGACTATGTGGGAAAAATTTCGCGTTATACAGCGACTGAACTCTGGTATAACACCGAAAACCACAACTGCTTTTACAATTCACCTTGCCGCGTTCATATTCTTCTTGGCTTGTGATAAATGGATGACTTAGTACTCAGTAAGAAGCTAGTATTTATAAGCTGTATATAAGTATAAGAAGCCGTATTATAATAGTGATGTTTGGTATAAAAACTTTGTCTTCGGGCATCTTGGGGCAAAGAAATAAGCTCCTAAGAGTCCGTCTATCCAGCATTTTTTATTTTTTATCAGGCCTACCTTTTCGCCACATTCAACCAAATAATCAAGAGTGTACAGCAATTAAAAATAGATACTCAATTACAGCTCACTTTCTCAGTCATGAAAAATTCAGAGAAAATAAAACAATAACTAATGATTGATTTTTCTTTAATTTCCACACGGTTCTAAAACCACACACACACACAAAAAAAAAGCAAGAAATATATTTCGTTGTTGACAAAAGCTAATGGTATTCTAAAATATACGCCGCACCCGCATTTAATTCTATAACAACGTTCCCATCTGCTTACCCAGATCTATTCTATCAATAGGTCCATCTTCCAAGACTGGGCGTACGTGTGTGAATATTTTCCAAGATTTTCAACAACACAAACCATACTGACAATTTCTCAAAACATTCTAATAATACTGCTTTTTCCCATCGCTAGCTGGATGCATGTTAGGTGTGGTGCAAAAATCTTCCCCTGTGTTTTCTTTTTTACCGAGGCTCCCATTGTTGTTAATACGGCTAGCCATCCAGTGCTGGTTTATAAAAGGTTCACAGATTTTTTTTTCCCGCATTCGATAGATCGTATTTATTTTTTCCCCTTCGCGCGGCTTAACAGTCCAACATTCAAAAGCGACACTTTTAAGGCGTTTTAAGAGATTCTGTCAAAGAGATTCGAGAATTCTGAAGAAGCTTTGTGGGCTTATATTTCACGCTTCGAATCTAAGTGAGGGTCTTCTTCCCTCTTTAAGCCTATTATTTATTATTATTCACTTCGAGGCACATGTTTTTCCTCTGAACTCGCGCGCGGATAAGATAAACAAAAAAAAAATAGTTATAAAAAAATCGTCTGAGTAAAAAAAAATGTAGTTTGAAAAGAGATGTAAAGAAAAGCTAGTTATTCCAACCAATTGGAAAATTTGAATGGATTTTTCATTTTTCTTTCACTTATAAAATGGAAGATTAGGTCGAAATGTGGCGCGAAAAAAATATTTTGCAATAACGAATTAGAATATGTTTTGAAAGACATCAAAGGATTCTATGTGGAATTTGAAAGGTTTGAAACGCAGAAAAGGCTTATCAAATAAACCATAATTTCAAATGTTCCAAAAAGAAATATTCAAAATTGAATGCATGCAAATGAAATTCAATGTAATTGATCAAAGAAATGGAGACAAATTATTTCATAAGATTACATTTTATAATAATTCCATTAAATGTATAAATATAAATGCATTTAATATTCAATAATATATTATATTAAAAAATATTTTCTTTTGAATTCTTGAAAACAAAAATTATAGCTTTGTTTATTAAAAAAAATGTAAATATTTTTTCTAATTATTATGGGCACTCTCATTCCAAAATTTAGAAAAATAATTTCTACAATATTTCATAGATTGTTTCTTAATTATTTTAACGTAAAGTATTGTGTTAAATGTTTTAATTTCTTTCACAACAACATCCTATCCACAAATAAAAGTGATTTTAAGAAATGTTAGAAAGAAAAAAAACAGCAATGATAGCTATACGGCACACATTTCGCTCATAATATAAAACGTTGGATTTAAAAAAATGTAAAATTTTCTAATATCATAATTGAGTTAAATAATCTGAAAATAAAAATTAATTTTTTCATACACTAAATCGATTTTACACCAAACAAATATTTAAATAGAATTACACACTTTTTTTCAAAAAATGAAATCAATTTCAAATGTATTGACTATTTACACCGATTTCAATCTTGTTTTCAAATTGTAAGGCTTCCAATTTCTAAAATGAAAAATTTAACAGTTTTTTAAAAATTGAAAATTTGTTTCACGTAACCTGTAACATTCCATTTCATTTTAAGCGACTTAAAATTGTCGTAAACCACGCAATTTATTTCGGTTCTTAGCGAAATTGCTTCACGCAATAAATTTATTTCATTTTGTGCTCTAAAATATGAATACCATAAAAGTGTTAAGCAGTTTCTAAACAAATTTCATTTACAAAGTCTAGAAGTAAAGTCATTAATTGAATTTGTAACGGAAAAATAAGTTGAAATAATACATGAAAGCTTACTGCAAAATTTATGATGTAGAAAATACGGTAAAAGGCAGAATCTAAAAAGGAATTCAAAAGTAGGAAAGGATGCGAGTGCGGGACTTGAAATCAAATATCATGTACTTTCCCAAACTACATTTATAAAAAGGAGTATATGTATCTGTAGCCTCGAAACAATAATAATTTCGAAATGTGGCTCACAGGTAACCATAATGGTGAATCAATTGCTCCTCGAATTTCAAATTTTAAAATAAAACAAAAAAATATATATTTCCATTGTTTTGTGCGAATTTTCTCAATTATTTGCATATTGATTTTGATTATTCTAGAGGGTAAGGTGTGGGTTCGATGTATACAAACCGCTGTCGTTCAAGTGAAATTTCTTTTAATACGTAATGTAATTTGTTGAATTTTGAGAATTTTGAAGTTAATTGCTTGAAAATTTTAAAGAATTAAAACCAAAATTTTACTTTCCAAAGTTTTGATTTCGATATTCTTTCCTTTTCTTTAGTCAACAATGAGAGTATTTTTTGCTCAATTTAATATATGAACGGTCGAAATATATACTTTTATTATTGATTTTTAATGTATTGTTTCCCTGATCAATTCGAAGATTTTCTTTTCAGATATACAATAAAAATAAATAAATAAAGTAACAGATGCTAACTCTCCTTTGTACTTTTATTGAATTGTCACCTATTTATCAAATTTTGATATGGTTAAGAAATCAATGAGAATTAATGCCCCGAGAATCATCTCAGAAACAACTAAGTGTGGGTGCTACTAGTTTTATTAGAAATCAAAAAAGGCATTCATACACATGAAATATATATATGACTGCTTAGCATATGAAACACAGTGGCCGATTTAAGTATTTTGTGGCACTAGACAATGCACAGCATTGAGGCTCCCCATTTATCTAATAATATGATCGATTTCATTTCATGTTTCAACATGATTTAAACATGCTAACTAATTATTTTTGGTTAATATACGTATTTACTAAGAATACGTATTTGTTATTATTTATCTTGTATGATCCTGATATTCAGAAATTCATATTTCTTACAAAATATTATTAAAGCAAACACTTGGTTTTATAAATATTCTAATAATTAAGCGAATTTGATGAAATATATAAACAAAATTTTTCACTTTTTGCAATGCGTTATATTTCTTCTGTTTCCAAACAAAATTCTATATTTAAAGTAAAGTAAAGTAAGTAAATAAAAAAGTAAAAAGTTTTCATCGGAACATTTAATTCAAAGCACTATAAAAAGAACCAGAAAGGAAAAGAAAAAATAAGCATTTAAAGGAAAATACCTATAAGCATTTTGTAACACGAGAATTTTATTTCCACGCTGATGCACCAATCGAATAGAAATTCACGAAAGACAAGAAAAGAGAAGACATTAAGCAAACATAAGTTAGAAGAAATTTCCTGCCGATGTGGCGAAAATTCTCTTCGAACAATTTCTTTAAAAAATATAATATATAAATATAAAAAAACAGGAAAAGAATGAAGAAGCGATCGCATTTAATTCCCCAGAAGAATTTTATTTACATTTCTCGCTGCAAATAATACGGAAAAGTTTCGGGCTATGGAAAAAGCTCAGTTCACCATAATGTTTGTTTTCTTCACAAAATGAAACAATGTCATAAGAAACCGTCAGTTAACTTCACACGCCCCATTCCATTCTGTTGCAGCAATGATCTTCGACTCCAGTTTTAACTTTTTCGGTCGACTGTGATTTAAGCAAAAAAATAGAATAAAAGCAAAATAAATTTGATCCCCTTATTTTTTTTTCTATCTCTTCTTTCTTTCTTTTGTTTTGTTTTCCATACCCAAGAGAGAAGAAAAGAGAGAGCGCATGTGTGCATGCATGGACATTCGAATCCATCATTTGGCGAAGTTTCAGCCAACATCCACCTATCAGAGGTAGAAAACTCCGAAGGAAAAATAAAATAAAATAAAAACTTTAAAAGTTGTATTACTTTTTTTTTTTTTTTGGCTTCAAAAGGAAGATAACCGAATTACCATCTGCTTTGAAATGCATGGAAAAAAAAAAGAATTCGGTGGAATCTCTGAGCAGTAGTATGGGGAATAGAGGTAGAGTAGAAAATAAAAGTTTTTAGAAGACTGAAATTTTCTCTCTCTCTCTCTTTCTCTTAAAAAAATTGTCATCAGATTAAAATATAAAGCTTGCAGAAAACGGCGCAGGACGGACTGATTGATTGATTACGGCTGGACCCAAATAATTTTTTTAAAATAATTTCTTTTCCCAAATTTTATTTCGTTTTTATCTTTTACTTCAGAAGAAGATCTTGATAAAGCGATTTGGTTAAGTGAATATGTAAAGCGGGCGCCTGCTCAGCCCAAGAAAAAGTTCCAAAAACCGTTGATAAAAGAATACATTAAATGCAGGATATCATGAACTCGCATTAAAGATGTAACACGATAATGATAAAGATTTGATTAGAATATTTAACTCTTCTTTCTATGCAAACGAAACTAGTCAAGCAAGGGGGAAAATAGCTCTTCAAGAAAAGGCGGTAAGTTAGCGTCTTCCGAGAAGGCTGCCTTTTATTGATCATTCAAAAGGAAAAGAAAGTTGCTTTCAATGCAAAGAGTTTTTTCTCTCGATTTAAATTATTGATGAACCAACGGGGTTGTATTGGTAAGGAGACTCTAGACATACTGTTTCAAAAACAGAATAAATTTCTTATCTTGATGCCAAACATTAAATTATCTAGCTTTAATTATATGGCTGTGCAGAAACTCTCTCTAGAAATTTATTTCTCTAAAAAAACTCTCTAGAAATGTATTTCTCTTGGTTACTTTATCTTTTATTTTCTCTAAAATTACTGCAATGTAAGGAGAAAATACATGTTAAAATTTTATGTCGTTACATAACTTGAAAGTAATACTAAATACCATGATATAATTTTTGGAAAAATTAATTATGAATAATCCTCTTTTTTTTATAAAGATTAATTCATATTTTATAAATATCCTCAATCTAATTGAATAGTTCTTATGTATTTATGATTCAGTTACTTTATAACAAAGTTTATAATCTCACTCATATCCAGTATAACACTTAGGAGATATAGATGCTTAACACATTTATCGCTAAGGAATGAATTAAATAAAAACTCAATAAAAACACAAATATCAATTCTTCCGGCTGTTGACATTTTTATATATAAAAAAAGTAAAGGTGTTCTTCAGATATGCATTAGATAGTTCATATTTATCTAAACTGGCATAAGAGACAAATTTTAACCCACAGAAACCTGTAATTGGAAATACTTGAAAGACGTGATATATCGCCGGCAGCGTTGAAAATGTTAAAACTGTCCCAGTCAGTGACTAAATGAAATTTATGTACATCATTTATTAATAGCATCTTGCTTCAAATAGTATTATCAACATATACCTAATTATAAACAACAAGGATATTAATCAGTTAACTGTGATCTCTTCAGAGAATGCATATCAAAATAGTGTCGCAAAAATTCAGCGACGACATGAATACTCGTCAAACACAATGTATGTATAATATGAAACTATGTTGTAGTGAAATTACTTTTATTTATTTCTTTATTTCAATAGCCGTATTTATTTATTTACTTTAAGTAAGATCCCTTTTTTCACATATGAAAGGAAAGAAACATTGGATGATTAATACAACACAGCGATACATTTAAAAAAATCAATTCTCATTATATGCGGGATTTTCTGTTCGGAATTATTAATAAACTTCTAATTGTTCTTTTGATGTCGGCTTGCTCTCAAAATATTTTCAACATCTTAAAATTTACGATATGTTTGCGTTTCCCAATTTAATTGTAACCCAAATTGCGAATTGTCACTATTTATTACACCTGACGAATAAATTAGTCATAACGCAAAATGTATTTTTTCAAAGACAAATATACTCGTTCAAAACAGTTAGATGGTTAAATAAACTATCATTACAGTTCTCGATACCCTTCTTCCTCAATGGCGGCCAGGGATTCGCCGCTCTCCATCACCCCGTTTTTTTTCGACCACTCCCCACATTCCTTCACCCCTTATTCTTCACTAAAAAGTCTCATCCTGGAGGTGGGAGAAAGTTCTTTGAACTCGGCTGCTGTCAGAATACGTCACACCAAAAATGAGTTCAATCTCAATATACGTTTCATGCAAAAAGCTTATTTCATCTTTTTTTTAAACTTAATTTCTTGAAAAATCTACAAAGATACCTTATTAATTTTATACTTGTCAATCGTCTTATGGTCGTCATCTTACGTTATCCAAACGTCTTATATTACAATACGGATAGTTATATCGAAATATCCAAAGCATTTTGCACCAAAGCACCAAAACATATCATAACTACACACATTTTTTTTTAAAAAAATAAGTGGTCAAAGGAAAACTATCTCAAACTCTTTTAGACGAATTATAACGGGGATAACTGATGAATAATCCTAGACATTACCACAAAATAGTCTGAAAGTTCACAACACCCTCAAGTGGTCATAGGGAAGACAAAACTATTTGAAACTCTTTTAGACAAATGATAATGGAAATAACTGATAAATAATCCCAGACATTACCACAAAATTCACAATGCCCTCAAGACAGCTTTCTAGGAATTTTAAAAGACCTGCACTCATCCCGATAGGTCCTTTGACACTACATTACAATAACCGAATCAGCTTCTTAGATCTCGAACATAGTGCACTCCAACCAAATTATCCTATTATAGAATTCTCTTTAAAAGCGTTCTGACGAAATTAGGGCATTATTCGCGACAAGTGAACCCCGTCCATCGAACTAGGAGTATTTCTTTATGTACGTCTTCACCTTTCATCATTTATTTACAAACTACACTTTAAATTTTCGTCTCTCTCCTCCCCTCTGTCCTTTTAAAGGGATTCTAAACGGTGCTTCACACTATGCACTCGACAAGGCAGCTTCCACATTAGGAAAAGGGGGGTTATGTTAGTCCCTTAAATCTCAGCCTCCGACCCATTCATCCTTTCATTGTGTGTAAAACGCTTTCAAGCTCCTTTGTGCCGACCCGTGACAGGACAGCGGTGCTTCACAAAGAGAAAAGAAGCCTATAGATTTATGCCGGGTGAAGCTTTGGAGGCTTCATTGATTAGGTTTCCCTTATAGCAGCTGGGGTCTATAGGTCCCTAATGGGTCCCATGGATGATATTGTTTCACCGTAAGCAATGAAAAATATATCAGAGTTGATCGGGTTACATTGCAAACTACGTTTAAACATGTCGGATAACAAAATGGGTACATAAATATGATAATTCATGCATAGGGAATGAAAATATACACAAAACAGTGTTTGATTACATTGATGGTTCAGAATATCAAATATCGGCGGAGCCTCATCTGAAAAAGCTCCCCGAATTTATATCATAAATTATTTTATATAATTTATTCTAAAACACAACAGCTATTTAAGAGATTTTGATAAGCAAAATGTACTGGAAATTCCATGGATGTTATCATTAATTTCATGATCCCAATGTCATTACTATTGTTTTGTATCAGATAAGTAAATTAATTCTTAGGGTTTTAAATGACACAAAAATATAATAAAATATTCTAATCTTAATAAATATATACAAGACATATTCTTCGAGAACTGACATATATTCCTTGAGAACCGATATAGATTCCTAGGATTAAGATTGTAAAGTATTCCATATAATTTATTTTAAAATACAAAAATTTATTTATTAGAAATTTTGATGTGAATGCAATGTAAACTTAATGGATATCTCCATTACATTCACAATCCCAACATCACTGTTACAGGTTTGGATCGGATTAGTAAATTAATTCTTCCAATCTCAAAAAGCAGAAAAATAAAATAAACTTTTCAAATTTTTATGAATAAGGCATATAATTTCAAACTTAAATCCTTAAAATATATATTTAAAATCCTTAAAAATCCTTAAAAATATATATTTTTACTTTAATATATAAGTATATGATATACCCTTTTCTCCCAATATTAGCAATATTTGGATGTAGAACTCGAATCAAGCATTCAGTCCAACGTATATCGGTATATGTTATATATTATAAATCAAGCCTCATTTATGTTATTATTTTCTCCTCAACGATCTTACTGCATTGAGGGGGGGAAAAAAGAAAAAATGGTATATATCATATGATTTCCACTAAAATCATTCAATTAGGATTCTTAGTGAAACCCGTCGTGTATAGTGTTTTATTTAATACTAGCCGCCTTTGGCGACCAGCTGGTTCGCCATGGAAATGCGTTCTAAAATTTTCAATTAAATCCCTTATTCATTAGCCTTGAAGTAATTCTGGGCATTGATTGGCCTGAAATTAATATTTTCTTGAAGATGATGGGCGGAAAGTTCTAAAGAACGCGTTTTCTTAATAATATTCTTTAATTTTATAAATCAGTCAGTTTTAACTATCGGTTATGCTTCCAAAATATTAAAAATGTTTTTTTGGTGATGTTGCCAAAATATTAAATATGTTTTTTTTAAAGAAAGGGGGAAAAATTATTGAATTAATGATACTGATATTGCAAACGATTATAGAAATATGCTATTAAATCGGGATTTCAATGCATATCCTGTCTAAATTCAATCAGGTTTACCATAAATAAAGAAGATTTGTTGAATAAATGATTTAGATATTGCAATCGATCATAAACCTTTGCTTTGCATTTATTTTTGTAGAAAATATCACATTTTATATTTATTTTATTTTATCGAGTCACGTGTTAAAAGTTGCATTTCTTTAGATTTATTTTGACATGATAGTTTTTTTCTATTCCAACTTCCGGCATTCTTTTATTTTATCCAGTCACGTGATAAAAACATGGTTAAAATATTTCTTTAAAAATTCGCTAAAAATAGAAGCTTGAGTTATACATTAAAAAACTGATACCATTAGAAAGCTAATTTTTTTAATCTTTAAATTGATGTAAAAATAATGTTTGACCGATAATATTTTCGGAAGTTATAGCGGAAAAACGTTGAAATTTCACTTAAATTTTAATTAATTCAAATTCTAACTAAAAATTCGAAAAAAGGGCTCCGAGGTGCACATTCCCGACCTCCAAGGTATACATGTACCGAATTTGGTAGCTGTAGGTCCAACGGTCTGGCCTGTAGAGCGCCAACACACACACACACACACATTGAGCTTTATTATAAATATAGATTTTGCATAGTCTTTCTTTTAGTAAGTTTTCATTAATGTTTTGTCCGTTTGAAATTCAAAAATAGTTTTTGATCGTCTACTTGTCAGCGAATTTTATTCAAGACTTTAAAGTAAATCAAATATTAACAATTTTACAAACAAATGATTTAGCTGTCAGAACAAGATTGTCATGGAGTACGAAATTTTATTCATCCAGTGATTCTGATAGGATTCGCAATTTCAGAATTTTTAAATTTTAAAACAAAATTTAAGGTAGAAAAAAGGCAAGAATCGTATATTCTGCTTAGCAAGTTATTAAAAAGTTTTCATGAATGTTTTGCAAATATACTTAATTATCAAATTTCAAAACTGATAAAATATATCAAAAAATTAATCAAAATACTTATTGATTATTTTCAAAAAATATTAAAAATATTTTACAAAATAAAATTTAGCATTTTAAATATAAATAACATTACAAATATATCACTTGCATCAGATTCATCATGAGTTTGTTGTATCAAAATTAAAACTCTCAGAAAATATAAGAACAAGTTTTAATTAAATTTGAAATTCATAATCAGAATACCGTCAGTTCTGAAAAAATAGAAGATGCTATTTTCAACCCTTTTTATATCAAAAGTAAATTGTAAAGTATTATATAAATAAAAAATATATAAATAATAAATTATCAACGTCTCTTTACACATGTACTTTTTATTACACCATGAGAGTTAAAATTAGAATGTTTTTAGATAGAAATGGGCAAGTAAAATGCTTAAGAATATTAGCGGCAACATTCCGAGTAGGTAGCGAGTGGCTTAGGGGCCCTGGACTGAAAAAGATCTCGTACGTCGAAAAAGGTTATTAATCTAGATCTCAAATAAATAATTCTAAAACATACAAATTACCAAATATTAGGACAATACAAACAAGTATAATTGGTGGTTCTGTTGTCAACTGTTTCATTAACTAACTTAGCTACCAAGCTATGATTCAACTTGAATAACATTATACACAAAAGTAAATGCCCAGGACATGTGGCAAGATAAATAAATAAAAACGTGTATCTATTTTCTGAGAGTTATGAAAATGAAAATTTAATAAAAATCATTGGCCAGTGTATTAAGTTAAACATATGCAGAAACTAAATTGTCCATTTCAATAACAGAAAGTATAATGTACATTGCAACAAAATGCCTAAATTTGATACATAAGAATACGAAGCATCTTGTGGGACATAATAAGTTAGCAGAGAAAGCAGTACATTGGCTAGCTATACACATACAGAGATTAGTTTTATTTAACTGCTACATATTATTATTATTTTTTTAATTTAAGCTGGAAAAAGTAGTTCTGATACTAGTCGGCAGCTATCCGAACTCAATGATACACAAATTTAAAAAGCTCATTTCTAGATTACACCCAGATGGGGTTTTTTGCTAAAAGAATATCGGAACCTGAAAGTAACTTTTACTTACAAGAATTAAACAAAGCACATTCGGAAGCAGACAAACCATTCACTATGCATACCATAAATAGACCACGGTATTACGATCCGTACAGGTGTTCAACAAAAACAAAAGAATATATACTCTAACGAAAACATCCACAAGCCCTTTTTCCCTAGATAATTGTGTCCAAAATTCTTGGGGTATTTTTTAAAGCCCTATAGGAACTCTACTGTTAAGACCACAACATGCTAAGAGTTATTACAGACCTGCAGAATGGGAGGGACCATATAACACTTATCACCCTAAGCAGATGCAGGAACTAAAAAAAAAACGGCCTTCCTGTTGTTCCAATGAAGCTCTCTGCCATTAGCACTGCACAAGATAAAAGGAAAAAGTGGGGGATGCCACTGACTAGAGCCCCAAGATCGTGACATGACGGTTATGGATGACCTTTCTCAGTGTGTGGGCCGCTCCCCTAGACCCACGGGGGATACTAGGGGTAGTCCTCACAAAGAATTCCAGATGCTCGCAGACGACTAAACGGCGTGACCCTTGGTTAATAAGGTAAAAAGAAAGGGGAAGGGACCAGACACTTAGACCCCGAGGCTACTGAATGGACATGAAATATACCACTTAGTGGTAAATGAGCATTTTTACTGCCCATATTTCGGTGGTGATGGTCAGTGATAATGACAGGAGTGGTTTAGGACAGATAATGAAATAATATGAGAAGGGAGTGTAAATTTTCCGATGGTTTCAAACTTGGCCACTAAATTACTGTCAGCTGCTGATAGTGGAAATGTGATGCGCTGTATCCAGTTTCAACTGTTAATTAATATAGTTGTTATTTTAGAGGTTTTTCTTTTTGTCTAAATAAAGAAAGACTACACGGATCCAAGGAAATAAGGTTTGTAGAAAATTATCGACTTACTATAATGTTGTAAATACATATTTCAATAGTCGTCATTTTATCTTCACACTTTTTATAAACCAATCAATGTTCAAAAACTGCCCATAAATAATATTCAACTGTCACAACAATATATGCAGTGATTTCCCTTATACTTCCCTCTTTAATATTTCAGTATGACAACATTCAAATTTTTTCTATCAAAAAGTAAAATTTTACATTTTTAATATCGTTATTTCATTTAATCTAAATTAATAAAAGCATATTAAAATCAAAATTTGAACCGTTAACACTTAAATTTTAACTTAGTATCAGCTTATCTTCCAGAAATTATAAACTTAGTTAATGTTGGTTTTGTAAACTTTATTTCAATTCAAGTATCTTCCCTTTTGAAACAAAACAACACCTATTTTAGAATAGTATTCACAATTTTCAGTTGCAGTCAGACGACATTACTTTTTTTAATTTCATTAATATTCCTTATTACTATATATATATATATATAGATAGATAGATAGATAGATAGATAGATAGATAGATAGATAGAGAGAGAGAGAGAGAGAGAGATATTACACTCACTACTACTTATTACTTACACTCTATAAAGCAGATGAAAAAATTAACTAGATCCGGATACTTGATAACTATTTCTGAAAAAAAAAATTAAATTTAGGTTGGCAAAATGTGTTTTCCCCCCCCGCATTAAAGGTTTATTTATTTATTTTTTGAGTAAAAAATAAATAATAATAAAGTTGTAACTGAAAGAGCACCAAATTTTAACTCTGTCAGGGTAGACTATTAAAACAAATAAATCATGCCAATTAAGTTAAAATACATTTAATGACATTAAAGGACATGATTTACAAGGGGATAAAACTATTTAAGACAATAACATTTAACATATGCAATAAAATAATACTCGGGGGCTAACATTATGCTTTACGCTCTCTTCCAAGACATGCACTGATTGTTCATGGCAGCGGCCGATAGAGGGCCGAGGGAAACAGTTACGGTTACAAAGTTTATTTTATTTATTTTGCCCCTTTTCTGGCGTCTCCAGATAAAATATAAAATCGTGATCTATAAATCTAAAAAAAGATATCTAAATAAAACAAAATATTTTTTTAAGACACAAAAAAGATGTGATCATTCAGCTATATTTTTCTCAGACATGCAATCATAATTTTCTGTGTAACAAAATACATATTATGTCTAGAGAATGAAGTATAAAATTTTCTTCACATTTTATATTGCTTTATAACTTATATGGAATGGTGAGAAAAATGGGACAGTACTCCACATGACATTACATTTCTCGACAATTTACAATCGTCGCGACACGGATAGAAACTGTTTTATTTGTTAGTGAAAGCAGAATCAGACGAATTTCTCGAGATAGGAATACCGAGGAACTTACACACGTGATGCGCTTCGGCTATTTTATAACTGGTAAGCTGCTTAACTCGCTGTGAAAATCCGTTGTCCCCTCTGCTAAGACAATAAACATAAGCTTCCGATACTACGTTTCAAACATCACGAACCATGTCCAGAAGTGAGGGAAAAATAAAAACAATATTTATAACCGTGTATCCGGTTTAGGTTCAGAAGGGAATAGGATACCTGACTCAAATGCTAAGAAAAACAAATGCATGTTTAGTCTGTAATGCGATTTTAAAATAAACTGAATAAACCTCGAATTTTATAAAGAAAAAATAAACTCAACATTTGATTATTTAGAATATATGAAAGGAAATGCGGATTTCAATTTTATGGGAAGATTATTATTTTTATTTGTGAGTCAGCCATGATAAAATATGATAATACAACATATTTTTTATGTTTTATTATATTCGGAAACCTCATTTGCCCCTTCTTTTTAAAACATATAAATTTGATATTCAAGTAAATGTACAAGAAAGACAAAACTAAATAAGATACTATTTAAGGAACTTTCTAACTGATAATTAATCACTTATTTATCAATTAGATTATTACTAACTTCATTATCATTTAATTTAAAGATGCATTTCCAACAAGGCAACTTGTATTAGTGCTGCTGGACTAAAGGTCAGCTCTATGAGGGAAAAAACCGTTATTGTTTAACTGCCAAATAAATAAAATTGTAAAATGGAAATTTCTATCAATTATAAGTATTAGGATAATAATAACACTTAAACAGCTATAACTGTTCAGATTGCTGTTTTAATATGTTTAATTATTTATTACAAAATTTAAAGTATTACCGCATTTATACACACCAAACGTCTATAGAGAAAAAAGTGATATTATATCTCTGCGCACTCAAGAGAAATAATAAACAAATAAATAAAATTGTATGTCTTTACACCGAGCCAATAGAAAAACAATGCACTTAATAAAAAAAAATTGAATTTAAAATTGTTACGTTAAAAAAGTGAAACTAAATTGAATAGATTATTAAAAGAGAAACATCGACAGTGCACAGCATACAGTCTGAAAATACTTCGATCTGTCATAGTTGATGAGAAATTAGAAAACTTTCTAATGCATATATAATATGGAAATATTACATTATATACACCATTATATATTTCTTTGATTACTAAATACACTTATTAAAATGGTCTGACAATCAAAAATGTTGAAAAGATCATATTTCTAAGGAGTTCCTCTGTTAATAGTTACTATTGTTATTATTATTTATAATGGGAAAAATACATCGATTTTTTCACAAAACGTTTTTTTTTTTTTTTTTTTTTTTCAAGATATGGATGGTGATTCCATGCGATATCCTGAAAAGATTTCATATCCCGTGCTTCATCGAGTTTCTTTCTTTACAAAAATAGTTAAAAAATATATTAATATATATTTCCTCAAAATTCAAATAATAAATGAAATGAAATTTATTATTATTATATCATACTTCGTTTTGTTATTTATGAGTCAGTTTTAAGTCACGAAGAATTTTTCATGCACACACAGAGAGAGAGAGAGATTAAAAAAAAATCCAATAAGAATAATCCTACATCAAGGTCTAACGATGGATGACTTTCACAAGCGGATGCCCACCATTTCATTATCAGTCGGTATCTACTAACTGCATTATTCAATGCTAATATGGAACAAAAGCGTCATTTTATTTTTACGCATTGAAACACTTCATATGCATGCTTGTAACAGAAACTTTTAGGCCATATCCATAGCGCCCTTTCTGTTTTAGCTTAGTTTCGTTCAATTAATATCCTGATTTGAAACAAGAGACGGTTACATTAGAGCTATCTATGTTGGTCTCCGCATTTCTGATTCATTGCCAATTTATAAAGCCGATAACTACATCAGGAACTCACAGGTTCTCCAGAGACACAAATCAATCTTACGACAGTACAACGGCATTAACATTGGTTTTCTTGTATTAAAAATGTCCAGATTTTTTATTAAAAAAATCAAATGAATCCCATAGATCACTAGTCTTGAACCTGCTAAAAAGATCTGCTCGTTCCAAAAGTTGCTACAAAGTTCTTTCAGTGAGTCATAACACCTGAGTTCGGAGATGCCCCCGGCTGAGAAGTACAATTGCACTAGCAGAATCAGAACTGAAAGAGGAAGAAGGGTAATCCATCTCATTCGGAATGTCTTATCGTAGGAAAGAGAAACAAGTGTAAAAGCGGGACTACAAGCGGATAACTTGACTGGTAACTAGCAAGAAAATAAAAGTGAAGATGAAAATATCAGTATGAAAAGAGTAGTATTTGTTAAACCTTCTTGGATAACGATGTTAGGTATTTACAATGAAAAAGCAAACTCTTGCTCAGTAAGATACAATATATAAGTTATTGTCAATATAAATAAAACATTGCTTACATCAGCAACACATAGAATTGGCTCCTAATAAAAAATTGCAGAATACTGATAATGGAAAATCAGTAAAATTGTGCAGCTGTATATTTGCAAATAACCAAGCAATCGGGAACAAGAAATTTGTAGTATAAGTAAAGAATTTTTATTCATATCTTAATGTAATAGCAGCATGATTTACTGTTATGCAGTACAATAAAGAATTTTCTCTTTTCCAATAGTTCATATGCCTACGAAAAACCAGAGGTAGTATTTGGCGTTTTATGACAAGAAGCAGTGATTACAAGATTCCTCTTCTAATAAACTGTTCCGGTCTGATTGCACGTTTCAATGTATTTTTTAATTAATCAATAAGATTTATTTTATGTTAATCTTTTATTTTAGTAAATTTGTGAAAACATGAAATGCTTTTATTTAATTATTATTATTATTAAATAATAGTCAAGTTTGTATAATATTGTTTAAATAGAGATCCAATGCACCAATATAAAACATAACAAAAATAATGACTAATTATATTTGACAACATATCAATATTATCCTATTATTTCATTATTCTCTAGAATTTGTAATTTTTACAAATTGATTTAATTAAGTTCTTTTAATTGTCCTGCCTCCGGAAATCATCCGACCTCATATATGTATACCTCATATTAGTACATACCAGGACATAAGCATCTGCCTAGATTGCTTAATAAAAACTCCACCAATGCACAAAACAAATAATCAAACACACATGATTAATCAAAAACGATTATACCTATAATATATGAAACGTCATCTCGATAAGAAATCATAAAAAATTGTTGGAAAGTATAAAATGTTTATTATAATTTATGTTATAAATTACTTTTTTCCTCAGAATTTTTCATTGATATCGCTAAAGCAAGTAGTTGATATCATTTTCTTTTTAATAAATAATGATATACATTTTAATTGAAAATCATCATTTCAATAATTTATTCTGATGTTGCGGACCTAGTATAATGAGTTTAAAGTAAATCGAAAGTTCAAATGCATTAATTACGTTTTGAGACATTTAATAATTTTAAGTATTTTTTTTAATTATTTTCTCGTTTCTCTCCCATCTTACAGAGAATAAAATTTAATTAAATCATTTAAAAGATATCATTTCTTTCAGCATCGCCATTACACATGATACAACGCTATCATTACTGCGCATAGAAAAATAAATTAAGAGGTGTAAAAGATTACAACAGTTCATTAGAAACCTCCATAAATTTAATTGAACTCAGTTATATCACAATTCGTACGTTAATGACACAAAGTATTTACATATGCATAAATAATGTATGTGTGTATATATGTACAATGTATGTATGTATTTACATATATAATTTTCTTTTTAGGTCGCATGCTTAGGTCGAAAAGTTTCGGTTTCGAAATCGATATGCCGTATCTACCGCTACATAGCAACAAAATAGGAATATTACGATTATTACAGGATATACACATCTTATGAAGAAATGACATATTAGAACACACAACATTCTAAATACAAATGTTATGAATTAATTAATTCGAAAAACGTTTTATATATATCATTCCGTCACTAATTTTATCAAAAACAAAGACACGCCGTTTCTGTAATTAGATTTAAAATAATTATACATGGAAGTCACGGTGTATATAAGCTTAATAATAATCTTACTCTTTTTTTTTCTCTTTTTATTTTGAATATCTTCAAAAATTATTTACCCTAGTTTGTAGTTTTATTTCCCAATAAAGTAAATATTATCACCACTCGATATTCAAGTTTTTGGCAATATTTGAATCACTCACAACTACTCCAGGATTCCTATCTTCACACATCTGCAGTTCCTAAATCCTTACAGCAATTTACTGAAATTAAGTTAATGGAACCCACGTTTGTTCTTTGACCCCTTACAATCCATCCTGCCGGGGCATAGTAACCAGTCATGCTTTCCTCTAATTCTACTGTGGTTCCTGTTAGCAATCGCCACATCTCACGTCGCCTTCTTAGTTTTTACTTCCAGAATATCAAAGTTTATATCAGATAATAACATAATCTTTTCGTTTCTTGACGTGAAAAAATAATTTGTTGCTTAGAATCATAGAAATAAAATTACGTAGTTCGGGCAATACCCTAGTTATGGGTCTTTTCTATCAGAGTTCAAATTAAAAATGTCCAGTCTGTTGGATTAAGAATTTTTTAATTCATATAGCAATCTTCACACTATGTGTCAGTATTTTGTTTGATTTATATCAACATCTTACCCAAAGATTCTATTGTAAAGTAAAAATATCCTGGGGCAATTCATAGAAAAATTAAAGGCTTGCCCAAAAACAATAAGCCGCTTACGTCTGTTCTTTGAACGAAAGTTAAATTTTATTTTGACATTTAAAATAACATACTATTTTTTTTTAAAGCAGAAGAAAGGCGATACAAAAGTAGAATCCTTAAATCTCGAAAAATTATTCGTCAAAATATATTGAAACAAAAGAGAAAACAGGAAATCATAAAAATAAACTGAAATTTAAATCTAGCAGTTTGAGATAAATGAAAATTAATAATCAAACGTGGAGATAAATTTTTAAACAGTCAAATTGTTAATACCATAATTATTAAAGCTCAACATATGTATTCATCATATATACTTTTTTCATAGATAATACACAGACAATTATTCAACTGATTATGCAATACTATTTTCAATAACCAAAAATATGTAATAAGAATAATATTTAATTAACAGATAATTTCTATATATTTAATGATTCAAAATGAGCGGCATATCTGTAATAAAATAATTTGCAAGTATATAAATTGAATTTAAGGTGAAGATTTCTAAGTAAAAAATGTTCGATCAACAACGTAAAATTTAATATTAAAAGAAAAATAATAATTTAATTTGCCTTTGGGAACAGTAGATGGTTTTATGATGTTATACATCTAGAAAATATTCTCAATACTCAACAGTTAAACTAATTACATTACCCTATTTTCAATAATCAGAAAGACGTAATAAGAATGATAATATTTGTCCGAGAATCCTAATATTCATTGATGCAAACTGAGACATCTCTTTAATGCAAATAATTTTTAAACATGTAAACTGAATTTAAGAGGTATATTTTTGACTAGAAAAAGTTCGATCAACAATGTAAAATTTAACATTTTAAGAAAAATCCCCATTACTCTTGGATAAATATATTGTTCTATTTTATACATAAAAAATATTCTCAACACTCAACTCACTATTCCACCTAAAATAAGCTTCAGAACTACAAAACTTTTCCTATTATCTTAAGATATAAATCATTAATATAATATTTAATGTATCTGCAAAACTAAATACCTAACATCTGGCATAAGTCTTTTGAAAAGTGAGAATTGTTATTCTGAAAATTACAAGCTTTATTGATCTGTTAACTATACTTAGGGCCTCCATCTACTGCCAGTATACTGTAGTTTCTCTTTTCTAAACAGTGACGAAGAATTTTAGCATCATATATAATTAAATAACAGTGAACCTCTCCTGTTTCTCATAATGAGTTCTATTTCGTTTCCATCTCGTATGCTAATGCGAATAACTACAATTTGTCTCTCGACCAGTATATTATTAAACGTTCGTTTACATCAGTGGTGTTTTATGCGCATGCATTAAGTCTTCCCTGCTAGTCGTGACTCAATAGTAGATGCATGGTTTCATTTTTTCCCCCTGAAGGAAGTGAAACTCCATTCCAGAACAAAGCAAATCGGTAAATTGTTAGTTAACTCAGCTGAAAATGCGAGTAGAAAATAGCAATACAATGTTAAAGAAAACAATGCAGTTGGTACAATTTATCTAAACATTCGACAAGTGAATTATTACTTTGTGTCTTTATTCCATCTAATTCTTTTTCAAGTTCGAACTAAGTATATTTATACAAAAGTTAATTTGTAGTTAAATATTAAACTACAAAATTATTTTGAATTCCAATTGTTAATCCTTTCTAAAATAGTAATTCCAAGTACACGCATCACTGAAATTTCGATAAGACCGTCAGTAAACTTGTTTAGCAACATCTGCTTTCAGAATAGTCGGAATTTATTTTATTTTCAGACGTTTATAATACTGTTAATTTAGGTTATTTAGATAACCTGATCAATAATTTTCGCCGTTTATAATACGAATTATTATGTACGAAATAAATACAATGGTGATAGTTAATAAATTTTTCGGTAATCTTGTTTACAGTTTCATTTCGAGCTAAAACAAGGTAAATAACATTTAATACGACTACAACAATAAAAAATATTTTCAAGTTTATAATTTGAAATGTTATCTATTTATTTACTAGAATATTTTGATGATAATTTTCAAAAGCATTAACATTATGGCCAGATATATAAAACAGCGAAAAAGTCCCATTTTGTTGCAACAAAAATGAAAAATAGGTAAACTATTACATTTTCCTTCCTGCAGTGATCGCTCATTAAAACAATATTTGTTTAAGTGAAAACAAAAACAGCGAATATTTAAATGAAAGAGGAAACTCAACTGTGTATTCATCACAGCAATGAAGCGTTCATAAATGCCAAATCATTGGATTAATACATGTTTTAAAAATAAGTCAGTAACGCAAAAAAGAAATTGCAGATGCCATAAGATGTGAAAATTATTTTGTAGAAGAATACATGCACAAAAATATTTTAACAGATTTTTAAAAATGTGATTATTAATATCTAATTTTAAGTAGTGATTTAAAAAAAAATACTATTTATTCAACATTTTGCCAAAAAATTTAACTATAAATCATTTGTAATCTTGGACTGCAATTCGACATATGAAAAGCATTCATTGTCACAGCATTTACTAAGAATATGTATGCAAACCTGTATATAAATGTTCTGTAAAAGTCCTCATTAAATAGTACGACAAAATTAATTTCAAAAAGTTTTTCAACATATACAATATTTATTAGAAGAAAAAAAAAATTGCATTAAGATTACAATGAATTACCTACACAGTCTATTTCTAATATGTTAGCATAATTAAGTGCTTTTAAAAACTATGTAAAATGAATGATAGTTTTGACATGCTAATAGCATGATTAAATGTTATAGAGTATTACTAAAAATGCATTCCGTATGCTAATACGATACGATGGCTTACAAATGTTTCGTAGATATACTAAAAACGAACCATGTTATTTATACGCAAATTGTTTATAACTAAGGCAACTGTAATACCAAATTTTGATACAATGACAAAGATGGACTTGTCGCACGATATAAATCTAATTGCTATACCAGAAAATATGAGATCATGAATTTGTATTTTACAATGAAGAATTTATCCCGATTCTCATAAAAAAATTATTACAATTAAATTCTACGGCAATATAAACTATTCTTATAAATCGCTAATGTATTTTTAATCCTTATTATTGTAAATTTTATTAAAATGACACTTAGTATTTGAAGATACAATAAAAAATAGGTGGAACATTTTGAAGCTAACAAATGAATCGGTGATTAATTTTTAGAAGCCAGCTTCGCCTGGCACATAAATAAAAGAAAAAAATCAAATAGTAGAAGAATAGATTTTAAAGAAGGGTTTATAAAAAATTTCGATAAACAAGTATTAAAATTAGTCTTCATATCATTTGGAATTTGTTTTATAAATTCTTTATGATAACTTTGTGAAAATAGTAATCTTAAAATAAAAAAGAGCGTTTCCAATAAGCGACAACAATAACAACGAAAACAAGCGAACACACTGTAGAGCAAACAAAAACAAACAGTGAAGTTTACTCACCCACAGGTTTGCCGGTCCGCGAACCGAAATATAAGGACGGAATCAATACGACGAGAAACGATTTGGCACACGAGATAAGTATAAACACGCTTTAAATCCACAACATGAAATCACGCCGTTTTGATTTTTATAAATAAGAATATTTAATTATTACTGAGGAGCCGTGAGAGCGATCGTAAAAGCAGAGAACGCATCCATCAAAAACACTACAGAGAGAACGAAAGAACAAATTCCAAGGCACAAGTTTTCATTCGGGCATCCACACACGTTCGCGAACCAAGCAACAACTGGTGATATCCCCGACCCTGCGGCTTCTTTCCGACTTTGCGCGAGGGGGAAGGGTAATTTGCACCCCCCCCCCCGCCAGTGCATTTGCGCCACCTCTTCGCCCCCCACACTAGACACCCCATCAAAAGAAGTTCCACTCGCTTTTCTCCCCCCTCTTCTTGTGTGCTGGCTGCTTACTTTTCCACTCGCCTCTCTATTCTCCGTCGTCTACTATCCCCCCACCCCAAGAGTCTCTTGTTTCTGAATGGTTGAAAAACCTTCATCCATGTGACGTATTCGCGAACAATGGGACGGGCCAATCATAATGGCTCAAGCGATCAACTTGCTGAAATGATAATAATAATAAACAAAACCAAAATGAATGAAAAAAAAAAAAAAGAGGAAGAGAGGTGCGGGACGAAACTGAAGAAATGAAATAAATAAACAAGAGCGGAAGAAGAGTTCCTTTTCTGTTGTAGAAATATTTCTACGTCTGTAGCTGGCTCGGACACAATCAAACAAGTTTTTAGGAAAGGTAATTATTATAGAATTGTGAATAGCAAGAGAGGGCAGCCAACATATTCCCCCTCCCCGACTTCCAACAAACCTTTTATATTCTTCGCTACCAAGCCTTGGAAGTGAAGCTAATGGATTCTTTTTTATTTATTTATTATTCTTTAATTTTTTTATGTGTGACTTTCTTCTCCAATTTCTTTCTATTCCTATTTTGTTTTCGTTACTGAATTTGAAGAGTGACTGAAGTCGCATTGTAAACGATTTTAACAGAATGTACGAACAGAGCGGGGGTAGGGAGAGGGGAAAAGATTTCCTAACTAAATGCATCAGAGAGCTGGTGCAAATGAGGGGAAGAACCTCTCGGGACTACCCACCCGCCCTCCTTAGGTTTTTTTTTTAATTTTTTTTTCGCCTTGCTTGGCATTTCTTTATTGCTACTTTTTTTATTCTTTCGCCTTACGTCCGTATATGTGAAGGGATTTAGATGTTAAAAGCTATTTAAGTGGCGGCCTTATTTATTTTTTTTTCCTTCTTTTTAATCGCAGCAGCTTCGACCAGAAAGTGGTTAAGGCGCAGAGTGCCAGCGATTAAGACAGATTGACAGCACTGATTAATCACCGTTTACAAACCGAATATAAAGAACATTTCTACTGCGAAAAATGGGAATGAGGAGACAAGGAGGTGTAATGAAAAGAGAATCTAACTGCTGCTCCATTGCTTATTTTTATTCTCTCTATGTATTCCATCCGTACTGTGGCGTCAATTATGTTGGAGAATGACGGGTTCTGTGTCACTTGTTGCTTAAGAAGAGCACATCAAGCGTTGTGGAGTGACAGGAACATAGGAGGGGAATTAAGCAAGCTTTCGAGTTTGCGGCCACGTTTTCCCATTCGGTATTAAATGGGATGTTTGGTGCTGATTGACAGTCAGAGGGGTGGAAAGCTTACCTCGGGTACCTTCTTATTTTCGGGGAATAATCCCTCATGATGGAGATTTTTGACGATTCGTGTTTAATCCCTTAATTAATAAGGGGTGCAAGGACACACAGACATTGAAAAAAAAAATAGTGCATTTCATTTCCGATTGCGACAGATGTGAATATGGATGGGAGGAAGAGAAGAAAAAGAAATCTTGGTAAAATTTTTCCTCAATTAATGTCAAAGTTTACTTTCAAATGACTAATCCTCATTTTTCTTTCGGAAACGGATGCGTTTGTCAAATATGGAATTACCGATAAGACCGCCAGGCGATGCACTTGATCACGTGGGACAAAACGTCGTTTGTGAGCTTATTAACCGCAGATTACTCACCAAAATACTTCAATTATTTATTCAGCAATGGTGCCTTTGTTTATTGATTCAAATAACGTATCCTGCTTATGTAAACTTAACAACAAGGTCAAATATTACTTTTTAAGTTTTTTTAAACAAGAAATTAAAAAAAAAATATGACAGAATAGAATGAACATCCTTTATAATGAGAGCCTGAAAACGATGTTTTTTGTTATACAGCAAAAAATAAATTTATAAAACTATCAATTAAAAAGCATCCTACGATTTTAAAAAATGAAATAGAATAATAATATTATCAGGATAAGCATTTACAAAAGAAATGATCGTACAGCAATCAATTATGATACAGTTTTTTAGCAAATTAACTGTTGCGCCCTCTTTGGAAAATGCTTAACTGTCATATATATTTATTATATAAATATAATAAATAATTAATTATATATATAATTTTTTAACAATTTTTACATAAATACAATAATTGTCATTGAATAAATTTATTATAACACAAAATGCTCTAATTTTAATATGATGACTATACTCATCAAAAATAGTTAATTAGTTTCGTTAAATATGTTTGAAACCTTTTCTTCAGGAGAAATATTGATAATTTCAACTGTTATATGATTATAATATCATTATTTAATTTTACATTTAATTTAAGTGACATTGCTTAATTATCCATACAGTTTAATTTACCATAAATCAAAATTTGCAATCGATTCGTTATTTATACTGAAGAATCTCCAGAAATTAAAATCTTCTCCCGGCTCTTCCCCCAATTCCAAATTTTCATTTGGACTTGGCTAGGTTTATTTATTTCTCATGGGAGGGAATCTTATAATGTCGGATGGCAAATATAAACTTTAGCAAACAAGTTGCAAAGTTTCCCGCTACACTAGTTGAAAAATATCGAGAGACTCTATGAATCTTCGATAAAATTATGTCACTAACACCAGATCTTGACGTCATGAACTTATCATTCACCATCTGTCTATGTTCTTCAATTAACTATGGATTCTAAATTTTTGATACATGAATTATTTATTAATGCAATGCTTTAACAATGCATTCCATCTCATAATAATGTTTCCCTTTGATTAAAATTACAGAAAAAAATTGTAAAATTTGTGATAATTTAATATACACTTCAAGCAAAAAAGATTTATAAATTATAAGCAAAAAGATTTATAAATTATCAGGAACTTGAAGTTATGATTACTTGACTTCAGAATTCAAACTTAGTGGTCAAAACATCCTGAATCTGATTTTCAAACCTAAAAAATACCACCATAAAAATAAATAAATAAAAAAGATTAAACAAATTATGATAGGACTTGCCCGAAGTCAACTTTCATGATTTGGCATGGAAAATCAGAGGCAGAAAACTAATATGAAATTCAATTCTTAAAAAGCAAAATCGAAAAGTCAGATCTCACGGGTTCACCGCACTTAATAAAAATGCAATATTACTCAGTAAATCAATATAGCATTCATATTTAAAGACTTTGATTAAGTTCATTGTATCGAAAATGTTCGTGAGACATTCGTGTTCCCATTTAAAACATTCTGTGAAATGAAATTTAGTAACAGTGGGGACATAATTATTAAATAGCGCCGAGATAATAATGCTACTTCTTCAAACTTTCTCCTTCAAGCGTGGTTTCAAAAATTAACTAAAAATATCGTTTTATCACAGCGCCGCTGAGTCCGCTTTTAAATTACCTTCTCTAATATTTTCCATCGCTTACAACACATTTTGCGTTCCCCGTAGGTTAAGCTTAAGAACTTGTCATTACTATTCCGTTATTTACATTTTCTCAGGTTTACACTATTATTTCTTAAAGTGTGCTTTTGAAATATTGTCAAGGGTCTTACTACCGTATATTAACCCGACAGAGCAGTCTTCCCAAAACTTTCTTGCATACTCTCGGAAAAACTTATAATGTCTGAGAACGTCTGCACGGTGTTAGCGAACAGTAGTTAGGAAATATTTTTTGCTGTGTCATCACTGTCAAGTATTTTGGCAATTAATCTCTGGCGCGCGTTTAATAGCATTTGAGAAAATCTAATCTGTGCTTTAGACAAGCTTTTCACAATCGATAAAAAAAAATATTTGACACAAAACTGTACCTGTAGTCACAAAATCCCATATCTGATTTGATATATTTAAGTTATTGGTTTTTGAATTATCGTTTTTACATACATCTGAAAGTACAGACCGACAGACGAACTATTGGATTTGGTTCAAGTATTTGTAAGCATCTATAATATAGATGTTAAATCTGTGAACCGAATTTTCTAGCTCCCTTCGTTTTCTAGTTATTGGGTTAAATCGCATTCAAAAGCCTGACAGATGAAATTCTTCTGAATATATTTTACTCAAAATAGAATAAGTATGCGGTTTTTACACCAAATTTGATATAAAGACCATATACTAATTTAAATCGTTTATCTCAAAGCGTTTTTCACTTATCTTTGTCCCAAATAGATAAACGATCTACCTTTTAGACCTACCTGAGCTCGAAGAACACATTTTCTAAAAATTTATTTTTCGAGCTCAGGTAAGTCTAAAACATGAAAATTCGTCGAAATCTCAATTCCGAATTTTTGACGATTACTATACTTTTCTCTATACTACGGATACGAGAAAGTAAAAATCAAGGTTATTTAATTTCCTAGAATTCTTGCTTTAAGACGCGTAGGTGCATATCAGTGATTCGGTCCCTTGTAGTTTTCTTCGAACTGTCAATTTGAATTGCCATTGGCAATAGGTTATTTTGCTTGTTTATATTTTATGAACTTGCTACGTATTTTGATATTCAGAAACATTTTATTAAAAGATTTCGATCTAAAAAAGTGAGAGAATGTTTTTCTTATTTTTCTTCACGTACCATTTCTAAAAGCGAAATGATTAATTTTATTCTTAATCTTTTATCTATACATTTAAGCTGGGGTGTAGAATGTCAGTTCTCATTTTGTTAATCATATCTTTTTTTTTCACTCGTTTTTCCTCTTTTCTTTTTTGGTATGACAAATTCAGAAAATATAGTAATTGTCGCAAAATTGGACATTAAAAAAATATTTTAAGAATTATCCGCTTATTTTCTGTTTGAAATTATATGTTGTTGCTGTATCCAATCCTTCATGATCTAGCTCCATGAGATTAGATCCATGAGACCATCAACCCTAGCAAAGTCAAGTACCAGAAGTGGACATGCATGGACATCTTCCAAAGCCAGCCCTAAACAGTCGAAGATATGTTCAGGGGAGGCCGAGATCAGATGGCACTCGGAATTATATATTATTATGCTTCCGATTCATTATTTTATGTCGATTTAAATTTCTAGAATTATTGATTGAGATCACATTTTGGTATGAATTTATCAACAGAGTGAGAGTCAGCCAGAATGTATTACTATGTACGTGAACAAGAAAATTACAAAAAACTAGATGCGTGTGAGATCTTTGCATTAAAACCGATTAATAAGGAAATCAATAGAAGAGACGAGAAGTAATGTCCCAAAAAGCATGTTGTATCACTCATTATACTGTTAGTTATCGAATTCGAAAACCCTCCGTGCTTTGGAGTATCCCTCAAAGTGCGTTCATTTAATCAAAATAGGAGCCAGACGAAGGATGGAAGGAGCAATTTGCGTTTAACAATAAGATGAACTCTTTTCGGATAGGCGGGTCGTTATAAGGCAGATCAAGACCAATAAGGTGAAATCAGATTATACAAGCAAATGGAAACGTAAGAACTCCGTCTAGCTCATAATATTGTAGAAAAAAAATTATTATTCGTAAGAAAAAAAAATAGAAAAGTTTTTATTTACTGTAAGATGTTTACACATTAAATCATAATGAAATAATAAATGATTTAAAATTTGTTAATTCACTTTTATATGAAATAAAAGCGTTTTTTTTAAATGTTAAATTCTTAAACACTTTTTATTTTTATTTGTTATTGAATTTTTTAACAACATTTCAAGATTAACTACGCAAAATATTTTTCGAGACACTCCTAAAAGATTTCCTCTTACAGTTAGGCATATAAGCAATTAATACGCAAAGCTGAATTGAAATGGTACGGTCAAAAACGGCATGACACTCACAAATACATGGGGAAGGGAATTTACAAAAAGTATCTAATGAGGCGAGAATCAAGGTCAATTAATAAAAAAAAATCTGAAATATTCTTATCTTTCAAACTTTCACCCCTTAAAATTATAGTCTCGGGATATTGAAATGAAAAGTACATTGAAGTTAAAATGCGCCATTAATGGGAGAATTTTTGAGACATTCGAGGAAAAAGCACTTCTACTATTTAATATCCTGTTTCATGAGAAGTATTTTGTATTATGTAAAATTTTGTGTCCAAGTCTAGCACAAGGCAGCAAGTTTTTCTGCAAATTTTCGAATCAAGGATAAGATTTTTAGGAATATTTCAAACACAATAGGATGGATGTTGATAGTGTAAAGAAAATCTGATAGCAAAGCTTATCTGATAGCACATTCAATGGATTCACTCATAAAATGATTTTATAGCGGGTAAAGTGAAAACCACAGAAAATTCATTTCGTTATAAACAGTCGGTAATACTTACAAAACGGAAAAAGGACTTCTGCTGATTAATAACCGTTTCATAATATATATTTTGAATTATGCCTCTTCAAATTTTGATTCGGATTGCTTGTATAAATCTAGAAAAAGAAAGTAATTTTTTCCAATAATTTTCGAATGAAGGATAAGATCTTTAGAAATATTACGAACACATTAGGTTGGACGTTTCTACTGGTAGTGTAAAGAAAATTTGACAGCAAACCTTTTCAATGAACTCATTCTAGTAGTGACTTTATAGCGAATAAACTGAAATCCACAGAAAGCCTAATCGTTTGTAAAAGTCGATAATCCTCACAAAAAGGAAAAACATCAGGATTAGAAAAGTCGAAAAACATCTGTGGACATTGTGTCTGATGACTTCTGCTTGTGTGGGCCGGTTTTGGTTCAAGGAAATTGAATTGATGCATATCCATTTATTTAAGTTTTCTTACCTAAACACTCTTGTCCTGATGTCCATCCTTTCAGAAGACACTCTTTTTCCCAAAGGCAGGAGGTAAGGTGATGGATGTGCCCCATCCAAAGTGAATGGTGGATGATTCCGTAATGGGGTTTTCGTTGCAGGCAAGGTTTTTTCTGCTTTGTTTTGTTTGCGCAGTTCTGACCGTGAGACCGTAGTTCTTGTTTTGGTGACAAAAGGGAGATCATTAGATGGTTTCAATCCTGATGGATTCCCAAGAAAGTGAGCGCCGGAATTCCATCAATTGAAACGTTTCCAGGTAACTTACTGGCATTGATGGATGGCGGATGTTTCAGATCTATGGCAAAGACTTTGGAGCTGGTATTGATTGTGTAGACTTGTAGCAGTGGACCATGTCTTGCATCCACAACAGGAATGCTCTGCCAGAGAGTCCCAAACTAATTGGATTTGTAGCTTCACTGACTACGGGATTGTTTATTCCCTCAAACGAATTGTTTAAACTGTATGCTTATTTCAGAAAGACTCCACAATATTGAATCACCATCAACAAATTAACTTTACTAGCCTTGCGTGTATCCTTTAATTACTTGTTCCCTCTCTAATGTCTTTTAAATAACGTAGTTTGGCAACTAACCACTTCAAATGATTGTTTGGTTTACTTTCTTATATTACTAACATTAAACGTTATTTAGTCAAGCTTCGTGAAACAATTACACTTATACATTCACATCTTCATTCCGTAATCTCTTTAGTTGAACATCCAACTTTTTACTGCTTTTCTGTATTGCAGAGAAAGTATAACAATCGTAAAAAAATTCGAACTTGAGATTTTGATGAATCTCCACATTTTTAGACTTCTTTGATTTATAAAAACGCATTTTTGGAATATGTCAGCCTATTTGTCTGTCTTTGTCAAAGATATCTTACAAATCAAGCTAACTTTTGATATATATGATTGAAATTTGATATATAGCCTTGCCATCAAATTTATAGATTTCTACGACAGTTTGAGCAAATTCTACTCAGAGGCAGTAGGTCTGTCCAGATGTTTGAATATAAGTTAACAATATAACCACAAAAAAGAGAGAGCTATATAGATAAAATTCAATACATAGAATTACCATCTATAGTCTAGTCTTTTCAAATTTTGAGCCAAATCCAACAAGATATTGAACCGTCTGTTAGAAAACTTGTAAATGTGTTATTTCGTATTTTGTTATTTTTGTCACAACTCAAAAACGCGCTGCCTTAAATATATCCATTTTGGTATTGGATTTTGTGGCTACAGTTGTAATTTTATGTCAAGTATAGTTTTGTGTCATTTTGTTTCAATCGGTTAGGAAGTACACATCTAAAACACACGATAGATTTATTAACAATATTATATCTAAGCCAAAGGTTAATATTTTGTAATTACTGTAGGCCAATACCATGCAAAACGCTCTCTAACATGGCAAGTTTATTAGAAAGTATCCGAGAAAGCGTTGGAACCAGGCCCTTTATTTTTTTTATACGTCTTCTTTAAATAAACCGAGAATGAAGTTATTAATATTGTTTATTCATCGGCATATAGCATTAACTCACTTTTTTTATTAAAAAAAAGAGACAAATATAATTATTAGCTCATTTCTACTAAACTGAAGATATGATAGGTCTAAATAATCGAAAGCTACTTCATTGAGTAGATATTTTTAGAATGTCCATAAATGCCGTAATAAAAGATGGTTAAAATTTGATAAGAACCAGATCTGGTTCTTATCAAACTTTTTTTCTTTTTCACGTTTCTTTCTTCTCCCTATATCATTCATTCCCAATTTGTGTGGAAAATTATTTATAAGTACAAAATTTTAATTGCACATGAAACAAAAAAAATTAATAAATAAACATTAAATAATGATACTATAAAATTAAATCACAATTATAAATTTAATATGCAATAAAAGCAAATAACACCGACATTTTACCAGCACTGGTTAACTGTTATTTAACTTTTCATAGCCGGTAAACGGTTTTAAAAAATTGCACAGGAAAAATATTTATGGGGATTAAATATTTATTTAAATTTTATTTCGTGCATACGAGATATACAAAAAGAAATTATTGTAAAGTAAATTTTAAAAATTCAAAATGAATTTTTAACAAATCTCAATGTTGCAGATTTCCCAGAGTGTGAAAAAACCACTTTATATTTTGCTTGTCAATGCGTAATTCCTTGAGTTAAATGGATGAAATTGTTTATTCAATATATGTATATCAAATCTGAATTTGAATTCTGATGAAGTTTGTTCCTGCGACAACCGAATATTAATGAGCACGATAATTACAGAAATAAAAATAACAAAATGAATAAAATTTGATTCAAGAATTTATAATCTGAAGTATAGATCCGCATTAAATTTGGAATTAAATCTTTCACGGAATTGATCGACTGTCACTCTGCAATTTTACATACATGTAAATGCAATAAGTTATAAAACGCATTGACATAGATAAATAAAATTTAGTATAAAGTTTGTAGATCTACATCAAATTTTTATTTCAATTAGTTAATTGGAAGAGCGTCGAAAATAAGAATTCGATTATCTGGCATCTTTGTCAATGATTAATCGTTAAAGATATATCAGTCTGCAAAAATGTCGGATAACAACAAAAATATCGATTTTTTATAATTATTGCTCGCTAAGGGCATGCAGTTAATAAACAAGTACGGTCTTTCTTCACTCTGCTATGAAACACACAACTAATGTGTGTGGAAAAAAAATGTGCGCTCATGTCTTCACCTAAAATTTAAATTTTATGCGGAGGGGTGGGAACTTATTACGAAATATTCAAAAACAATTCCAGGGGGACCATACCCGCTGTTTTTTAAAAATATCGGTTTAAGGAGATTCTTCATATTTTATAGAGTTTTAGATACACAAATAACCATATGAAGCATGACTCACCAAGACTGATATGATAATCAATTTCTGTACGCATGATCAGGTAGGAAAAGTTTTCTGTGAAAATGAACCGCTGTTGCAACTGAATAGATTAGGGCGATTGATGTTACGTCAAAGAATGCATATTTTTTATTGATAAAAAATAAAATAAAAATGTATTGGGAATGGTACAGAATGATAAAAATTATTAACGCTTTGGTAGATAGACGTTGACAGTAAGGAAAGTATAACAGGACGTTGCAGATGGCCTTAGGTTTGATATTCCTCTTTCGTTCTATGAAAGTATTAATTTCAGGGCATTGAGATACATTTAGTTAGATGCAATAATACTTCTAGCTCGTCTGAATATTTAGTGTATTTAGAAATATTTGATTTATAATAATTAACATATAATCTTGCCCCATTTTATGAAATATCTTCAAAAATAACTTTAGCATTCAGTGCTGTAAAATAATATTAAAGAACTTAATATACACAAGTTTGGTAAAAGTTTCAGAGAAGACAAAACTTTTTATAATTAATCATTTAAAAAAAATACATCTTTTTAAAAGCATCTTTGCTTTAGAAAATTAAACAGGCATATGAATTCTTCAGATAGATTTAAATTTAAAACTCTATTTTAACAAACGACTAAACAAGCAAAATGCGAATCAATATTTATATTTCTCACGTAAATACTTCTACTAGTACTAATATATAATGAAGTTTTCTCTCAAATAAACACAAGATTTAAATTTGCCCCCATTCGTGTAGTTAAGTATTTGTAACCCTAATAAAATAAAAACCATTTAACAGTTGATGCTTTGGGATTCGTAAAAATGGAGCATTACATGATAGAAAAAGGGCTTTCCTTGTTGAACATCATTTCAAAAATATTGAAAGTCTCGCCATTATTATCCTAAAATTTGAGAATTGGACTCCATATCCTGTGATTTTACACTATTGGATTTCTTTTTATGGAGTTATTTGAGGTTAAAGGTATATGCCAACAAGCATATAAGCACGCATGCATTGAAGAAGTAAATCTGAAGCTGCACCAACAAAATTCAGTCATATTTATACAAAATGTCCGTGAAAAATTTCGACAAATACGTAAGTGGCATCCGTGGGAGCCATTCGCCCTATGCGTTATTCCATACGTAACGACATGCTGCCTACTTTATGATTCAATAAAAGTATAAAAATTTAAAGAAAATGGTTTTTTAAAAATTTAATTCACATCTTGCACGTTTTTCTATTGCGTAATCTCCTAAAACACTAAACAGCACTTCACTGGTTACCAGCACTTCATTGTACGAATGGTGGCAAATTCAAATCTTGCATTAATTTCCCGACACCCTTTAATAATATATTTTTAGCCTCAAATCACTGCGATTATGATGCAGTTTATTTGAAATGCTTTTCTCTTTAAATTACTATGCAGAATTTTAAATTATATAAATATGGAAGGAATTAAATGAAAAACTCGAATGCAAAAGAAAGGCGTAAATAAGTATAATGTCTAATGTCGTGAGTTTTTAGATTAAAGTTTATATTATGCATTTCCTTTTCTATTAAATTCATGAGGTTGATGAGCTTCAGTTAATGAAATTGTGGCAAAGCAAATGAAATCAAATCAATGAATAATATGCGCAAACGATTTCAAAACCAATTTTCTTACATTAAGTAAATACATTAACTTTAGTAAGGTTATAGTGTCGGCGGAGGGTGAGTCAGCAGATGAAATTCACCTGCCTATTGACAGAAAACGATTACTTGTCTGAAATCGTTTAAGCGCGGCCTTTTAAATTATTTACTTCCGCAATAGAAGTAAGTGGAATGAAGGAAAAACTTCAAAAAACGCCAAATTCTACATTAAAGTCCCAAAAAATCACGACTCTCGTAAATAACAAACTACGCGTCACCAACATTTTCGATTTGATATCTCCTCTTTCCCCTTCAATTCCTCCCCCCTCGTCTCATTTCAAATTCCCCAGACTCGAGTCTCTTCGGAAAACAAGTTGAAAGGGCAGGCGGAAATTACGATAATACACCGAACCTTGCCTTAAGATGTGTTGAAGAAAAAGTGGAAAAATAAAATAAAACCCCAGCTGACTAAATGTAGTTTTTACCAAACCATAGGAGCCCCGCTGCACATTAGAAGGTCGTGACCCGAAGAGGGGGAAGGGAGGGGTCAAGAAAAATCACGGGCACTTAAAAGGCCGGAGTCACGTGAAAACGACCCAGCTTGCACATCGCGTTGCCATTTTCAGAGTATCAATAAACGTCGTAATAAAAGATGGCCGAGCTTTTGATATGGAACAACGCTCGACGTCGCAGCAGATGAAGTGAGATTTAGATTGGTTTTGCAGAAATCTTTCTTTTTTTTTAAAAAAAAAAATCTTTCTCAATCACAGCTGAATGCGTTTCGTTCGTTCGTGTTTATCGAAGGCAGATTTTTTCCCAATCTCTTAAAAGGTTTCCAATTGTCAGATTACGCAAGCTTCATTCTTCCGTGATCTTTTCGGCAGATTTCCATAAAACGGCTGGAATATATTCTTTTTTTGTAGTTGGAATTTCTTTTTATCCTAACCTTCTGAAACAAAAGCATATCGTGGGAAATCAAACAGGCGTCTGCTTATCTCATAGCTTGTAGCGGCTCTAAATAAGTAAAGAAACTGAATCGCTTTTGATTAGGTTTTTTTTCTTTTTCTTGGAGCGCTGTGGTGCCAGTGAAACAAATTGAACTCATCCATTTGGATGCACTAAGCGCAGATAAAGAAGTATTTATCGAATTATCAGGGACAAAGGAAATTCGCAGGTCCCATTGGAATAGTCCTCTTAGTAGGTCTTCAGCATTATATACATTTTATTCTTTAATTCATTAAAAATAGAATAGATATGAGGATGGCTTTAATTTCCGCGGTACTTTTTTCCCATAGTTATGTAATGACAAGAGATCCTGGTAAAAGATCTGTAATATCTTTTAGCTTAGTTATATTAAGTGTTAAGTGTCCCTAGTGTTGCTCAAAGCTTTAAAGCAACACAGAGGCTTTTTTGGGACGGACTTTTGATTAATTTTGAGCCGCGGTCGGATGACGAAGACGACACCTGTGAAGCCCCCGCCCCATTCTCCGAACTTCCACACATTAGCGGGATGACGCTTGACCCCGATGAATTTAGCGTGCACCAAGCCCATTTACACGATATTTCTTCGATGGAATCGGATCTCGAACGTCAAACCCGTCGGTTCTGATTCCGAGATCTTACCACCAAGTCACCACGGACCCAATAACATTCAAACTGATGGCGTAAAATATACAATATAGATTCTAACAGTATAACTCATTATTCAAGTCTTTATTAAACAACATCTCTATTATCTGGACATAAACACTGAAGTCGAGCTTTTTCGCATCTTTTTTAAATGTTTATAATGAATTTGATAATGATGAAATCTAACGTTATCCTCTTATCTAATATTATTTATTGGTAGTTCTTCCAAAATATATCAAAGATAATCCGTTTATGGACGGTGAAATGTTCCAATCAATGATAAAAAATAACGGTGAAGTGCGAAGATTTAATTCTGTCAATGAGCATGAGACACACTAACGTATAATAAAGCTTACAATTTATGAATTTTTAATATCTGCAAGTAAGAAACAAATTAAAAATTTTTAATTATAAATGCTCTTTACATCGTCCTTCATTATAAAATTAGTATAGGAATGGAATGAATAGTATCATGAAAAGGAAGTGAACTATTAAGATGGGCCAAGAAAAAAATAAGAAGAAAAATTAGATTTATTTGCAGAAAATGAAGGAAAACATGCAAGTTTATCAACTATTTTTCAATTAATTAAATTATAATGATAATTTATTTCGGAATAATATTTTTAATAAATATTGCTGTTTGCCAGACGACGAACCATAAAAATATGAAAAATCCAACTATTCTACTGCTGTATTCTCATCTGAAATAATGAATCCTCCAAATAAAAAGTAAGTTTGTGAATTAAGTTCTTTTACCACTTCTGAAGTGCTAAATAAGCTTAACAAATGGATGTATATACCAACGCGTTCCGTACGTACGATCATCATAATCCTAGGATGACATCATCACTCGAAGAATTTCAAGAAATCGTAAACGTAAACCAACACTTGAGGTATAAGAATTCTACGAATTTTTACCACCACTCATTTCAGAGGTGCACGACCCAAAAGCCACAATAGCTAGACCGCTTGATCCTTGGTTCTTTCCGAGATGACTGACTGTCTTGGATCACTGTAATGCCAGTCCACGATGAACTTGAACAAGTGCGAGCGCATTTTAAATGCCTTGCACAAAAAATATATTTTTTTTCCTTCCTTCTGATGGAAGGAGAAACCTGTTCTTTTTTCCGTCTTACACATCACTCAGCTATTCCTTCTTTTCAATGTCTATCAGGTAAAAGAAAGTGGGGGTTGAAGATTTTTCAGAGAAGTTCCGTTTCTTTTCTTCCCTTTCTTCTCGACAGAGAAGAGAGATTAGGCATCCGACTTAGGGGGAGAGGAAGAGGGGTAACATGCAAGAGGGGGGCGGAAAGCCCCTCAGGTAGACACCGCGAAACAGATAGGGGCTGGTGATCGGAGGCATAATGACTGCCTCCAGGTAATTCGAGAAAAGCCTTAAACGTGCCTTTGGGACAGATCTTTCAAAACAGATAAGGAAAAAAAAAAAAAAAAAAAAGAGAGAAAAAAATTTCTCAACAAAAAGAGGAGGGGGTTGAGGAAATCCCCCTCCCCAAACGGATGCGTAATGCTGGTTCTAAGACGTCACTATAATGACAAGAAAAATATCAATACCATAGTTAATAGCTTACTGAGTAGACAAGTGTTTGGTGATTGCGCTTATCTGATAAATACATACATTCAGAATTTGAAGCAATGCAGGTACTAATTCGCCAGCTTCTGTTTTACTCGCACTGGTTAGAAAGTATCTCATAATTGAGTGCGGTTCTTTGTAATGTAAGAGATCCATACATGTAATTCCCAGTTGCGAAAAATGAATAACAGCAACTAACAACAAAATTTTCAGAAACTTAATCGATTTTGCCTCTTTTCTGCTTTGAAGTAAATAACTTTTGCATTGTTATTCTGCATTTAGGGAACATTTTATTTTTATTGTCGATCGTTATTTTACCATCATACAAATATTATACTATGTTTGCGCCAAATCAATGAATTATCTAATTCATTAATTTGATAAGGTATTCAAATGATCAATTTTAAAAATTAAGTTTATTGTTGCTTCAATTCTTTTATTCTGAAAAATAGATAACCAAACCAGCATGCATAAAAATAATATACAAAAAAATATGCAAATTCAAAAGCAAGATTTCTGCAATATGCACAATTTTATATTAAGGAATTCACAGCGACTCAATTATTTGGGTAATAATTTCTTCAAAATTCATCAATGCAAAACAAAAAGTATTCAGAATCAGTAATATAATTTATTGATTAGCAACTATTGATTCCGGAATAGAATAGCTACTATTTCGATAGTTCAAATAATTCGATAAATGTATACAAAGTATCTTCATTGTTTCGGCTATGAAAACAACTACTTCATTGCTTAAAATTTCTGAATCATCATATTTCATTTCCGTTCCTGCGATACAGCAAACAATTGTTAATTATCAAAATCAACTCTAAGCAAATTTTGTCTCTTCCATTAGGCACTTTTTTATCGCACCATGTCACGCAAGTGCTCTAGCGATTATCATAAAAAAGCAATTTCACTTACTTCCAAACCTTCCATACTGTCAACTATGCCATGTATATATTGTGGGACACATGCATATAAATAGGATACTAGATACTGTGAAAAAAGTTTCATATAAATTAGATCAAGTGTCGCTACTTTTAAGTTAAAAGCTAAGGCACAGTGCCTCAAAAAAGTGCATAGTTTCCTTCTTGGGGAGAGGAAGTGGAGTTCAAAGGTGACGCCATACTTTGAAGATTTCATAGGAGGACCTGGGAGCTCACAAAGGGAAGACGGGACTATTAGGCTGAGACAAGCTTAGAGGCCTTACTATACTTTTTATTTGTATTTTCACCTGAAGCCGAGGATGGCCAAAAGAGAGAAAGACGCTGCCTGAGAGATAAAAGTAAGAGATAAAGGCTCTGGGAACATCTGTCCGAAGCTAGAGATAAGATCCTCTTCTCTTTTTATTACGGTGCTTTCTTTCTTTTTTTTTAATTCTATTTGTGTATGCCTCCCTTCCCCAGTCACACAGGTAATAGAAGACGGAAAACCCCTTTTACTCTTGGGACAATAGGAAGGTGAGGTGAAGACGATTCACACTCTGTAGGGTGGTGTGGTAGGACGCACCCACCTGCGACTCGAGGATCCAACCCCCCTTCCACCCCCTTTTTTTCATTCTTTCGAAAATCGCATAACCAACCGTCCATACAACGCAATGTCTTCTTGTGCACAAATGAGCAATGCTGGCAGATGTTGTGTGAGAAACTGCAGGAGGAAGAAGGGGGAGTCATCGCTGGCCTTTTCTGCAAGGTACGGAAAGGTGTTCTTTGTGTAGAGGGAATGTGATATATCTTGTGGTTTGCCGTGGAGGTATAGTTTTTAGTTTGTTGTGAGAATTTGCGTTCGGTTGAAGAGATATATAATTTGTATTTCCAAATTATACAGTAATCAAAATTACCCTGAATAGACGAGGTCAACTTTTTTGATAAGTATTTTGTTGGTGAGCCTTATTTTATTATGTACATGAACAATTAATAAAGCCTTTAGCTGGCAGTTATTTCTTTTCTTTTCTTTTGAAATAATATTGATAAAAGAAATAAGTAAAAAAAATTATATGAAGTTTAAAATGGACTATTTATTATAAGCAATTTTCATTTTTAATAAATAGCAGAAAGGATGACTGATTGATTGATTACTTTAATCTTTCAATAAATGATAGCAATTATTTTTTCAATAACTCTAAAAAAATCAAAATAATGAAAATATTGTGACAAAAATTTTAAAGAAGGAAACAGGATTAGAATTAAATAATATTCATCATACTCAACATTAAAATATGTAATAAACATAATTTCACTTCCTTAAAAAGCAATGAAATATAAAAGAATGCCTTTAGAGTATCTATGTCCCACATGAAATAAACGCGCAATATATGCATTTTACATGAACTTAAAAAATATTAACAAAGAATTCTTTAATGATGACAAAAAAAGAATAAGGGCAGCAAGTTTAGGGATAAATTTTCTTGTGAGGAAAAAATCTATTTTTATCTGTGTTGTAAACATAATTCCACTTTAATTAAAAACAATGAGTAATTAAATAAAAAGAATGTTGTAATAAAAGATATTCCGCTCAATAAAATTTAAAATTTACAAAAATTATAGTATGTAGTTACAGTTCTCATCATAAATTAGACGAACATAATAAATAACACAATTAAGATATTAATTTTGATAATAATTGTTGATTAATTCCGGTTTACAACCTATAACTATCATATCAATTTTGAAATAGAAATGCTTTATTATTTTTTTTACAACCAATATTTTCTCTATAGCTTTACAGCCATCATAACATTAACTTTCCAATGATTCATTTTGATTCGTCTCGATTAAAATGTGTCTATTTTTAGAAGAGATTTTTCTCTCATCAAAACCTTTTTCCCTCACTTCCGTCAATATTAAAAGTCGTGAAGGGACTCAAAAAGGATGAAATAAAGAGAGAGAAAAAAACTAAGACAAACTTCTTATTCATTAAATTCGTCGAAACGGAAACGGGGTAAGAAAAGCACTTTTTGCTAGTAGGAAGAGAGAGGGAGATAAGAGAGAGAGAGGGAGAGAGAAAAAAGATATGATTAAATATTTTTAAATGACGTCTAATTTCTTTCTCGTACTGGGGTGCAAGCGTATAAACACTGTTAATAAAAAGCACGGGAAAAAAAAGAATCTTTGTGCAAAGCAAATAAATTTCTTCAAAAAAAGAAGGAAAAAAAAAAAGCACTGCAAGCGTTTTGAATGAATCGCATTCGGGGGAATTCCTAAGCAAATGTTGAAATAATCCCCTCCCCTTCCCCCCGTGCACAGTTCTACGGAGTGGCGCCCCCATAAGAGTATGAGTTACATTAACAATTTCAGCTTTGGTGTAGAAAGTTTGGAATACATCACGACAAACAAACAGAGCCAGCCGTGTTATATATGGAGGAATTATGCTCGCTGTCATCTCAGTTCCATGTTTATTTGGGAAAACTCTTATCAGGAGATATTTGGACGGGAAGAAATAAAACTGTGGTAACAGATACGCTGTAATAGGTATACTTAGTTCTCATCACATCGTCTAGATAAGATTCTCTTTAATGTAAACTAATAAAAGACGCGAATGTAAACATCTTTCCGCAATGTAACTCCGCACGAGAGATAGATGTGCTATAAAAAATATTCCGTGAGTTTATTTTTAGCGTGACTAAACAAATCTGGATAAATATGTTGGCTATTTGTCAGCCGGCATGATATTTATTTCAATGAGGGATGAAAATGTATGACTGTGTAAACGACAAGAATGTACACATTTAAAGGAATGTTCATCATACTTTGTTATTGTTTGTAAGATTTTTCTGAAATGCGGCATTAAGAATGAATTCTTAGTTTATAATTGATAGAGTGGTGGAATGTAGATTATTATGACCTGTGCAGGAAGCAACAGGACTTATGTTTTCAGGAACATTTCTTTAATAACCACATTCACACACTGAACAAACACAAAGACAACACAAAACATTCACACGCGCAGCTTAATAGTACCCTATCACATCTCATTCTAATTACACTTGCAATGCGCAATGTATTATGGGATGGCATATGGGATAGCCTTATCAGGCATCGGCATTTAGTGTCCAAAAGAGAAGAGTTGCGTAATTGCTACATCCACATCTCATTCTAATTACACTTTCTATATGTAATGCATTTTGAGATAGCATGTGGGTTAGCCTTATCAAGCATCGCCATCCAGTATCCAAAAGAGAAGAGAAGAGTTATGTAACTGCTACAATCTATAATTAAAAATTTCGCTGATTTAAAATATATTCTGTTAATGAAGGAAATCTGCACGTGTTTGTATTCAGTAGGGTACACTGTTTGACTAACAACAACAGCAAAAAATTGAATACAAATTTATATTTATGAGAACCTTGGTTTTCGATTTTTTTGTTTTTCTATAATGGTTTCGAAAACATAATTGTACAAAAGAGACTTTTGCGCCAATTTAAGATATTTTTTATTGGTATCATCTGATTGTTGTATAATTTTCTTCCTTCAAATGTTGATAATTTATTTATTTATTTTTCTACAATCTTTTTCATAACATATTTATTGTTGCTATGAAATTCAAACGTATTTCAGTGTTTCAGTCTTCAGTGTTTTCAAACGTTTAAATGCTTCATCGAATATTTAACAGTGTGATTTTGCACCGTCGCTGAAAACTATAGAGAAAAGTTCTGCGTCATTTGTATGAATAACATAAGAAAATGAAGTTTGCTGTCGAGAAAGAAAACGTTCATTTAAAGTTAGACTAATGGGACAATTATATTTTCATTGTCATTGTAGTGTTAAAGGAATCGACTCCCATAACAATGTTCGTGCATACTACCCAGAGTAGGTTTAACAAAATCACACGGCTTTAATGACTATCCCAATTTAATGAGTGAAAATACTTTGTTGAAGAAACCATTAACGCCAAATTATACATGAGAAGTTTATTTGAAATTAAATACAATAACTAAAGCGGCTAAGATTGATATGGATAAAGCATGATGATTATAGGTCATACCAGCTGGCATCTAAATGTGGTTAGCAATTTTAATGAATTTTGATTTAATTATATATAGATCTCATTTTTAACTTTTCAATTCTGAATTATAACTTCACAGCGAGAGACGGTAGCAAATCAGCTCTGCTCACAAATTCCCACGCCACACCATCGATTCGAAATGGATTAAATGTACACACCAAATACTGCCTGTTTATAGCATAAATGGTATATTTAATAAATGTTAGTTAAAAAAAACTGAATTTTATGAATGATAAAAGATTATAATTATATTAAACTTTTATCAAGTATAACTAGTCAGCTTCCAATATGTTTCTTTGTATTCATTTATTGTTTTAGGATATTTCTAAATATTGAATCTCTGCTTCAACAATATTGTGTACGAAGATAGATAACAAGTAATTGGGGATCATTATACATATTTGCATATATATGTATATATGCAAAGTGAAAAAAATACAACTTTTAAAAACTAGTGTTTAACCTAAAATAAATCTATACTTATAATAAAGCTCAATGTGTGTGTGTGCGTGTGTGTGTGTGTTGAAGCTCTCTACAGGCCAGACCGTTGAACCTACAGCTACCAAATTTGGTACATGTATACATTGGAGGTCGGGAATGTGCACCTCGGAGCCCTTTTTTTATTTTTAATTAGAATTTGAATTAATTAAAATTTAAGCGAAATTTCGAAGTTTTTCCGCTATAACTTCCGAAAATATCATCGCACAAACATGATTTTTGTATCAATTTAAAGATTAAAAAATTAGCTTTCGAACGGTATCAATTTTTTTAATTTATAACGTAAGCTTCTATTTTTAACGAATTTTTAAAGAAATATTTTAACATTTTTTTTAGCACGTGACTGGATAAAATAAAAGAATGCCAGAAGTTCGAATAAAAAAAAAACTATCATCGCAAAATAAATCTAAAGAAATGCAACTTTTAGCACTTGACTGGATAAAATAAAAGAAATATAAAATGTGATATTTTCTAAAAAAATAAATGCAAAGCAAAAGATTGTATGATCGTTTGCAATATCTAAATAATTAATTCAATAAATCTTTACGGTAAACCTGATCGAATTTAGACAGGATATGCATTGGAATCCCGACTTAATGGCATATTTCTATAATCGTTTGCAATATCTGTATCATTAATTCAATATTTTTTTTTATTATAAAATGTGATAGTTTATAAAAAAATAAATGCAAAGCTAAGGTTTCTATAAAATCTTCAAGAGCACGTCAAAGGGAAAAATTTAGGTTTTATCGCCGTGTTGCCATCATTTTGACGGAAGTTCAAATTAAAAAAAAACCATAATCACAAATTAAAAGGTAAGAAAGGCAACTTTTAGCACGTGACTGGATAAAATAAAATAAATATAAAATGTGCTATTTTCTTTAAAGAATGCAAGGCAAAGGATTCTATGATCGTTTGCAATATTTAAATCATCAATTGAATAAATTATCTTTATTTATACAGGATAGAATTTATACAGGATATGCATTCAAATTCTTTTCCAATGGCCAATTTGTAAAATATTATTAATAGGCATAAATATTGTTTAATACTATTAATTTGATCTAAATGAAGTAAATAATTACATTTTATGTAGTTTGAGTCAAACAATGCATTTATGAATAATGAGTTTTAGATTTTTTCATACTTTGCTCTGTGAGCCATATTTTACAAAATATTTTTATTAATATTTTAAATAAAAGTTGCTACATCAATCAGTCTTCTAAATCAATCATTAAAACTGACTGATTTATAAAATTAAAGAATATTATTAGAATAACGCTTTCTTTTAGAACTTTTAGTCCATCATCTTAAAGAAAATATTAATTTCAGGCCAATCGATGCTCGGAGTTACTTCAAGGCTAATGAATATGTGATTTAATTGAAAATTTTAGAACCCATTACTCATGGCGAACCAACTGGTCGCCAAAGGCGGCTAGTCATTAATATATTGAAACTGAACGGTATGAGAAACTATATTACGTACCTTTTTAAAATAGTGGCCTTATAATATGCACTGCCTCAGGTGGCAAAGTACCAAGATACTTCTCTGTTCTATACAATATTCATTTTCTTTGCTATTCAGAATGAAACAATTTTCTATTCTTCATTTTCTTCGAAGCAACAAAAACTAACGTGAATACTGATGAAAAATGCCTCATAAACTCTTCATCAGATTACGTCATGCCATGTACCGATTCTCAAACTTTGCAAAGATTATTTGACGTTTCAACCCATTGTCTCTCAACAGGTCTTAAATGTTTCATCTTGCGCGTGTCTCGTTAACTCTCAACAACGATAGACAGCTTTTGATAACTGTGGCTCCTAAAAATCTGCGATAACATTCAATAAAATTCTTTATTTTGTTTTCATCTCTTTTTAACCTAACACGAGGGTAGAATTCGTAAACAAATCCAGCAGGCCTGGGTTGTTAAGACTACGCAACGGAGTGACAGATGGTTAATAACCGAGAGTTCTTTTTCGGGGCCGTATTGTAGAGGGAGGCAAACATGGACACATGTCAGGACCAATTCATTTTATTTGATGTGAGTGATGGATGGGATTGTTGGATCACTTATGCCTCACTCGCGATGATTTTTCAGGATGGTTTATTTGAAATGAGGCCGAAATGAAAGCATAAATCAGCGGTATCCTGCTTTTTAGCATTTAAGACTCCACCACTAACCGTCAACTGTAACTGTTGTCTCCATTTCAATGAGTTTTTGGTATTCTAAATAATATGTAAATGTATACTGCGTTACTATTATGTATTTATGCGTTTAAAATTCTAGGGTTTTATTAGTATGATCATGCTTTTAAACTGCTATAATCTAGACATATAAAATGCTAATGTACGTGGCACAGAAAGTATTCTTATTACTTATTGCTGAATGGCAATAGTGAAATATGAATAATTCACTAAATGAATGTTTTAGATAGTTCCAGTGAATGTTTTTTAAAACTTGTTCTTAATTCAATATTTTACAAATGGAGTTGCAAAATGTTATTATAAATGCTTTGGAGAAAACTGGCCTTCCATTAAATCAAGATAAATCATATTAAGAAATAGGAATTATGAAAGCTTGACAAGTACTAAGCGTAACAGTCTTTAAATAATCAGTATAGCAAGACTATTCCATATTAAACGTTTAAGAAGTCAGTCATCTAGACGAACAAATTGGTCACCAAAAGAGGATACTATTTTTAAAATTGCATAATGTATAGTGAAACAAATCGTTGAAACTGCTTTATAAAGCAAGTTGCGGTATCTAGAATAACCAAGTTAGTAATATTTGCCTCTGGATAGTACGTGTTTACTTAGAAAAGGTTTCCAAAATTTTGTTTAAATTTTTAATTAATAAAAAATTAACCAAATTTTTAAAGTTTTCTGGAATAATTGCGGGATGTGTAATCACACAAAAATGTTTTAAGGCTAAATTAAAAAATCTTTTAATTAGATTTCCACTGATTAAAATTTTATGTCCTTACTCTTTTCTCTCCAGTTTTAATATCAAAGAAAAATTGGTATATTTTACGAAGACATTTTTCATTGTTAATTTTGCATTTATAAGCGCATGATGTTAAATATATTTTCTAATGAGCATGATAGCGGAGCACTTATTAAGAGTAAATTTTTAATTTATAAAGGAAGCCGAACCAAATAAAAAATTATATCATGATACGATATGTTGGCCAGAGGATCGAATAACCTTTTCTTTTTATTACTTAAAGTGTTGCATTTATTTATCATTAGATTTATTAATTTTTAAATTGAAAATTCTTTAATAATAATCTCTTTGTATTATGATAATTTATAATTTTACTTTCTTCTAAATGGAAAAGTCAAAGAGGAAAAGCTGCAATCATTAAAAAATTCGATTGACGAAATCTACTTAATTTTATTACTCTTTAAGTTAAGGGGGGGACTTTATATTAAATTTGTTCCTTGTCTAGCTGTAATGATTATAGGAACAGGTGTATGATGCGACTCTATCCTTGATTACCACAGCTTAAAAAAAAAGAATAGTCTAAATTTGATATGAAATGTTATACCGAACAAAATCTATCAGTGTGAAGTAGGTCTGATTATACATTCTTGTACATATCACAAGTTACTACTCCAACCCATCCTGAGGCATATTGATAAATCTGAATGACCAGACTACCGAGACAGCATTTGCGGAAACTGAGATTGAGACCTAAGGCCGCCACAGCCCACGGCATAACATCTCCCTTGAGTGGTATGTCCCGTCATCGGCAAGGATTAGCTGACCACACACCATCTCTGGGTCCATCCAGATGGCGAGTGCCAATCACCTTATTGGAACATTTTCATTCTCATATCTCAAGTGCCCTCCCCCAATGGGGTTATCCTTATACATATGAATATATTAAGTCAAAAACAAAGTAGGCTATATAAAAACATGGGCACATTAAGTTTAAAATTGCACCGATGTCAGTTTATCAATACAATGATACTAATATCAAAATCATGCAAACGTTCGAGTTTCGCAGATATACAGACATTTAAATAAATATTTATTTTTGTGTATCATGAATGGAAATCAAAGTAATATTAATTATTTTTAAATTTTAATTGAAAACAAAAGTTTTTAAACATTTGTTACTTATAATTACTTTTAACACCGATAATTTTTCGTAATATGATTTTATTACCAAAATACTTCATAATCGTCACTCATTTTAAAATATGTAAGGTAAAAAAACTCATGAAAATCAAAGCCAAATAAAATAAAACTTCAAATTATAGTTTAATAACATTAATTTTTTTTTCTCTCTTTAAAATATTTTTTTAAAAATTCAAAATATGCTTTGAAGGTTCAAATACTGTTCCACCAAATTGACCAAAACTCTTGACCACAATCCTAGTTATAGTCAAAGTTCAAATTAAGATTATACGATTTAAATTACATTCATTATGAATATTTTGTTTGTTTCACAGAAAATTCAATCAAAACATTTTGAGCGTTTATTACAATTAAATTTAAATTCTTTAAAATCAAAGACCTTGAAGTAAATGATATTTTAAAATTCATTTCATAAATTCGATTTCTGAGTGCTTTCATAATACAAATTTTCTTTCCAGAAAATCTGTAGATTAATGTTTTGAAATTAACAAAATCACTTGGGTAATGAAAAATCTAATCTTTTTCCACTCGAATAATTTTGTATCTGGAATGAAAACAAAATTTTGTGCATAAAAACTGCAATTTATATGCCATTTAATTTTAAAATGTAAACGATTGCAGTTTCATACATTGAATGAAGGTTTTTTGCTTATTTTAGCAGATACGAAGTATGCTACTCTCTCACTTCCAAATTAATATTCAGACGGAGCTGAACGGGAGAATTATAATGATGTTTTGTCTACCACGTTTCAAGTGCAAAGGCTTTAATACCTGTGGTTTTAAAAAAACTGGATTTTTATCATAGGAATTATATTTAAGTTGTTGGAGTGAATGCATATGGAAGCCTACAATAACATCCAGGATTCAAAATCAAGGGAACTTTTTTGCACCTCGTCTCAGTATTTAAAAACTTCAGTAAAATCAGCATCTGTTATTTATTTTTGATATAAAATTGTAAATTAAAGCATCGAATTTAAAGGTTCCGAGTATGTTAAAAGCATTTAAAATGTGAGAAACAATTCTGTTTTGAAAACATTCTTGCGTCTATAAACGGAGAGAAATCCCTTCCTCCCCCCCCCTCACACACTCACCAAATCGAAATGGTGCAATGAATCTATAATTAAGGAAAGTAAACTTTATCTGGATAAACATTTATTTAAACGTTTATTCATTATGCTGGTAAAAAAATCTAAACTACCTGTAATAAACAATTTCAAAGAATTCCAGAAAATTATTTGGGCTGTTATTCATTTTGAAACAATAACAATAAAATAAAAATAACGGAAAAGTGTAGCAGTTTCAATCAACAAAGCCAAGGTTTTAAGAGAACGTAATCGAACCGTGGCGGTAGAAAATTGCAATTTTAACCCCCTCCCCCGATCTTTATATATATACGAAATATGATGAAAGGAAAGTACAACTAAATATTTCATATCCAGCATCTAATCAATCGGTAATATAAAAACAGCGATCCTTTTAAAGGTATAAAATTAAATCTAAAATTTAGGTACCTGAGAAGAAAAATATGTAATTCATTATTTTGATAGGAAGCACAGCTTTGCATAAATGCAGAAGGGAATACTGGAAATTTACATAAGGGAATGCTGGATCAAATATCGTCCTTATCATTTGACCAAGTTTCAAAATGACGAGATTCAACTCCTAGCAGCCGTAGTGTTGGAACACGGGATGTTAGAATAAATAAAATCAGTCACACCAAACCAAATCTGTACTTTTTGCACTAAAGCACCTTGAAAGTACACAGATAAGAACCCAAAATCAGAAGTTTTCCCATAAAGAACTGATGTGTTTTAGGAATCTACGTTCCTTATGAGCACATCAGAGAAAAATTTCACAGCAAACCTCACGCGGGATGAATCACTGAGCATCACCGCGGGAAATCAGACTAGTACAAGAAAGATCATGATTCATACAGCAGAGGTACCCGATTTTTATGACCCCCTACCGTAGCTAGCATTATTTCACTTAAAAGCTATTACCCACCTACATTGGCCCCCGAAGCACGCAGAAAACAAGGCAAATGCTTCTAGAAAACAACTCCCTCGTCTCATAAAGATTAGATGCCCGACCAAGATAAACACCAGGACTCGACTTCCAATATATCGATTGCCACCTGCCCAAACGTAAATCTCGCGACAATAAAACTAAAACCTCCGCTTGATTCGGGAGTCGCAAATTACAATCGGCACAATTACGAGTGCGTGTAATGACGATTCCCTGACGCTGGGAAGGGATTCCAGTTTTCATTTTCAAGCGTCAGGGGCAGAGAGAGGGGGGATGTTAAAGTTCGTTATCGCCGACATTGGTGAGGCTTAATTGTTCAGAAAATGCAAATCAGATTTGAACTTATCGTAGAAAGGGGATATAGGGAAGGGATGTGCATAAATGAGGGGGATGGTGTAAACTGTCTCGGAAAGTTACCATCCCTCTACCTTTCCACCTGCTAAACTGGAAGAATTTTTCCGATTAACTTACCTTTACTATTTGTTCTCAGGGCGAAGAGTTTGAAGCATGTTTAGTCAAGACAAAAGAAATAAAATTGAGGGTTTTATTTTATTTTTTCTGAATAGAGAATGAAGATTTAATCGGAGTAATATTTAGGTAACTTCAAGTAGCTTTTATTTCTTTGCTATGCAGTAATTTTTTTTAACTGTTTAGAAGAAATAAAAAGCTGATATATTTGGAATCTTTAGTAATGCGTTTTAATCAAAGGAAAGAATATTTAACAGGGCAACTTTGACTTCTTCTAATATGTCTTTAGCAATTAATTTTTTTTTTTAAATTTTGATTCGGAAATGGAAGCAACTAATGAAAATAATTCCAGAAAAGTCTGATCTAGTTTCCTGATTTGAAATAATTAATCCAGGGGTCATTGCGATTGTATATCAAAAATTCTTGAAAGCAAAAATCCGATATAACATCGAATAATTCAGAATGTTTTAATATAATGCACACATATGCATGAACACTTGAAAAAAAAATCCTCAATTCGGCAAAAGAACATGAAAAACAAAGAAATACTAAACTAGTAAGCAAGTTTTCAATAATTTGCGATGATTCATATTTTCAAACAATTTCCTCCCCCCCCCCCAAAAAAAGTGCAATTTTGAAAAATGATTGTTTACTGTATCATTTAATAATATTATGAATCTGCATTTTTTAAAAGACAATTGTTTAAGTCAGATTACTCTTTTAAAGGGTGAGCTGCAGTTCTGGGAATCGCTATGTCTACATTCTTCTAACAAAATTTCAATTTGATTAAGATAATGGTTTTTCAACTAACTCTTACTTTAACTATTGAAATCTTAAAATGTTCGTCTAAAAAAGATATTGAACAAGACCTGAAAACAGGGTGATAAAGATTTATGGTAGGTAAAGAACTTTGATAAAATATCATGGATGGAAGATTCAACAAAATCTTGATAAGTGGAAATTCGCAGATTTTTTGTTTAAAACCCCAAAACTTTACCGGAATTTCCACTTAAAGAAAATAAATAATGTTTTATAGCCTGCGAAGCATACATTTCCAATAGTGCTCATGAATTATCATCTTAATCTCATCTTAGGCCCATTTAATTACTTAAATAATCAAATGGGCCTATAAAAATTTGTCTATGGAAGAAAGTAAAACAAATTTATCTAATGTTATTAACACTAGGTTATTCCCTTTTGCATCGCCTTTTAGTTTGAATATTTCAACTGCAATGTTGCTCCACCAAGTAGAGCAAGATTCTAACTTTTGACGAGGATATTTCTTTAGAGATAACTTTTTTTCAGTATGTAATCAATTTATTTAATTCATGCTTCTTTGGGCAATTTTTAATTTTTTATAAAATTATCTGCCAAAATTCTTTAAAAATTTTCAACATCAATATATTTTTCATAATTAATTCGATAAAATATTAAATTATGAGGAAGATGATTCGCAAAATTCCGAAGCTAAATCTTCACTTCAAAATTAATTTAAATAAGTATACAATCAGTTCATTAATTACATGCCTTGTTAAATGAACTGATTACATACTGGAATGTAAGATTATCAGGAATAGAGTTGTTTATAAATATAATTAATTACATAGAGGTCATTCGACTGCGGATTGCGAAACGTTTGCCCAAACAACCACCAACTTTAATGGTAACACACACACACAACCCCCTGAAATTTTGGTGAAAAAAATGTTCACTTTTCAAATTTCAAATTAATTTTTACATTTGGCGAGTTATGATTTGAAAAAAAAATCTAATTTGATAACCATAATGAAATCTAAGACAAAATTCGACGAAATTAGATAACCTCAGTAAAAGAATTTGGAAAATTAGAATTCCGAAAACCAAAAAATTCCGATAATTCCGAGACCCAATCACTCCAGGTGATCTTTTTTTAAAAAAATGGCGAATAGCATAAAAAAATTAAAGACTTATTTTATATAACATTAAATTTTTCAATCATATCATTCCTTTTACTTATTTTCAATTCAAATTATATTAGTTTTTTTAAGTGGATAGATAATTATAATGAAAGAAGACATCATGATGAAAATTATCTGAAAAGATTTCTTTTGAGATAATTTTCATCTGGATTCATCTAATTTTCCTCTGAATTCAAATTTTCACTGAAAATTTTATAAGAAATTTCAAAACCAGTTTGAATCTTGAATTCAAATGTGACATATATATATGCTTTTATATATATTTTTCTTCCCGCAGCAACATTTAAAATTCCTTCATGTGAAATGACTAATTTTATGTATATATTAAATATGTATACAATGCATAATTTCAAAAGATGATGGTTAGTAATAAAAACATTTATCATAATTTAATGAATTTGTTTATAAATAAATCAGGATATCAGCTTACAAATTTAACTCCAAAGTAATAAGATTTTTCACAGAAATTTTAAAATCATTGCAAATGGAAATGATTGAATTGAAGGTTTAGTGAGAATTTAATAGTAAATATTTAAATATTTTCAACCATAAAATCCTTGCAATAATATGTGTATGCTTGATCATTTATTAAACTAAGCCCACCGCACATTTATTGGCAGTTTGTGAATTATTGAGACAGAAATAGCTTATCACTTCCTCTTCGAAAAACATCTCTAATGACTTAGACCATTTAATTTCCTTGACTTCTATTAAAACATTTATTTCGAACGGGAGTGAATAATTCTTCTATTAGGAAAGCTCAATTACTGGAATGACTTCATTTAGGAATTTGCGTGAGTTTGAGTATTTTGCATAGCTCCGAGCTTTGGCGTTCGGTAAATAATTGAGTGGTCGCCAGGAATGAAATGGTTTGTAAAAATATGCTCAAAGCCTGTCAGGTTGGCAGCTATTTTCATTCCGAAAGGTATTATTTATCGCACCAGAGGTAAATGGTATTATTAGACTTTTAAAGAAACGTGTCTTCAGGTGTCGTGCAGACTCAATCGAAATGCTGCAACCGTCACTAGGGACACTTAAAAAACAAAAGGAGCAATATGTTACGAAATTCTGAACGAACTTTAGAAAATGCATGATATTGATTCGAAATTCGGCAATTATATCGTTTTATTAATTTTCTGTAAATTGGAAAAGATTTTATTTGATTTCATTCGTTTTTCTAAAAGTTAAAAATCCCTGATAAAAAGGCAATAGAATTTGAGCTCAATTAGTTTAAGCGAATTTTAAGAAAACGGCTTATTAAGGTTAGACTTTTGATATCAATATCGCAATTCATAAATGCAAAAGTTCGCCAGCCAAAATTAAGTTTTTAACCTCCCTCTTTTATTAGTGCTAAAGGTGGTTATTTTTTTGTGATTTTCGCTTGGTGACAAAATCTTTCATACCATCAGCTAAACTTTATCAATCATATATTAAAATGTTCTACGGTTTTTCAGTGTTACTGTGACTTATGTCATTTTACAGGTATTTGTCAGCGATTTATGCTGAGTGAGCGTCTCTTGTTTTCGAAGCAGCGCCAATTAGGGCAGCCAAGAGTACGACTTAGTTACTTAAGGCATCATATTCGCTTGCACAACACCTTTTCACAAGAGGGTGCATTTACACACCTCACTGATAAAACATGGAAAACCAATCATGCCGAACTGGGACTCGAACTCAAACGTCCAGATCAAGGGGAAGACGCGCTACCCCTACGCCAGGACGCCTGACGGTTTTGTAGTTCATTGCTATAATTGAAAGTCGTACGTTTGGCTTATGCAGACTACATTTTGTACTCTGAGTGACAATATATAAATTCAATAAGGTCGATAAACATATTCAATAAGGGCTGCTTATTATGCCTAAATAATCCCAAATAAATGAGATATGTCTAAGTGATGAAAAAAACTCTATTAAACTAAGTTCATAATTTGCTATAATGTGATAATTTATTACAGAATATTGTGAACTTAAATTAATAAATTGATTCCTGACAAATCATTTAATTTTTTTCACAAACAGCTAATTTACAGTCTTTCGAAAACAATTAAAAGCTTTTTTTTTATATCAAATGATTTACGGACTTCTGACCTAGTATTCATCTCAAGATACAGGGAAACATAAGCTTATGTAAAATCACGGCTGATAATAAACAATACCAAGAATAATAAGACAACAATATCCAGGAGAAATTTGATTATATGTCAGAATTTTTAAAATAGATTCGAAGTTTTCCATGTGTTTTGTTTACCAAGTAAAAGAAAAATAAATAATACAACTTCACTGTATTGCAAAACATGTATACAATACAAAAGTCGAGAAGAATTAATCTCATAAAAAGTTTTCAGCATCCGATTCAAAATATGAGACATGCAAGAAAATATTTTTACATCTGACTGTTGGAAATGCAAATTTTGTAAGAACCTATTTTTAAATAAAACATATTTATAAACTGCATAAATTGGTATGTTATATTAGTATGCAAACTGGTTTGCTATTTGCTATTTTCTAGTGTAAGCGGGTCTTTCATGTATATACTATGAATTGTTTTGATAATCTTTACTTTTTAACATTGCCGGGAACTATTTATTTGAATAAAAATTATTTATAGTAGATCCTTTTACGGCGGATGTAACACAAGGGAATCTAAGCGTATATTTCAACAAAACGGAAAGAAATACGATCAATCTATTCAAAGACCCATGCATGACACGTGGCTCAAAAAGGAAGTTAAAAAAATCCAATTATGACAAGCAGTGTTATTCTTTTTCAACTGAGCCAGAAAGGGACCATTTTCCGTCCCCTCAAAATCCACCGAAGGAAGATTTCCCCTCATTTTGGATCCCAGCACGAACATGCCTCGCTGAACAAGACGTCAGATTAAAACAATACATCAACCACTGCTCTCCAAAAATAAATTAATTTCTCAGTCCAGTGGCCCAAAAGTCAACAAGCATTTCCCACTCTTCTGCATCCCCAACTCACACGCGCACTCCACTTTTTCACCAAACCCTTCGCAACACATCCGTCCCCCACCCCTCTGGGGCTGAGAACTGAAGTGAATGCTGCCTACAGGAAGCAATTGGCATCTCATTATTTGGGCACTCCCCGCACGAACAGTGTCTTACCCCCTTTTATTCATTCAATCTATCTATATACGTATAAATATACAGTGGGGGCCCCACCAAGACTGCCAGATCTGCTTCCATTGTGGAAGCCCCGGTCAGCACAGAGGCCAAATATTGTGATATTCAGTAGCCCCCGAGGAGGGGCGAATGGAGGTATCGTCTGTTTTGACTTGTGTGTGAGGGGGAAACTTATTACAGGGTGATAGATGATATAAGGGAAGATATGCAGAGAAGTGCCAAGCGATAAAAATGCCTCCAAAAAGTTATGTGTATTTGGATGGTGGAAACGTGCTTCTCCCACCAGTCGTCACGGTTATGTCCCAAGAGTTGTTGAGATTGTGACCACAAATCAATTCGGGAAAGATCAGGAGTGTTGAAAGTTGCGCAGATTTAACCAAGGGAATTTGAGGCTTAGATCAGGAAACTGGGCAGAGAGAAGTGTAGAATAATAAAAGAGATCGTATTTTAGATCAAGTTTCTTTTTTTTATAGTAGATGTATCGGAAATATATAATTATTAACCTTAAGAACTAACATTTGATTAGGATTATGATTTTGTACGATTTACTGAGGATGTTAGTTAAAATTGCAAATAAAAAATATCCTGATTTTCGTTGTAGGAGAGAATTACTTTACTTTTTATTTATATTTTCTACATTGCAAAACTGCCGCCAGAAATATTAATTGAATAAAGAAGCAAAGTCAGATTTAATGAGAAAAAATATTCCGTGCAATTTAATAAAAGTGCCGTAAGATACCTGCTTCTAATAGATGTAAGCAACAAAGATAATTTATTCAAGCGTAAACTTTACATGAAATATAATCTTTTTTGGTTTATTTGATATCTAAAAAATAGAATCTTGAAAGAAAGATAAGAAATAATTTTGAAATATAGACATACAATATACGACATAAATTTTTTCTCAGAATAGGTTGCTTAAACTTAGTCGATGAAGTTACTCCCCTTTTTTTTGGTTAAACAAGAAAGGATAGACTTCAGGTGGGAAGAATGATATTTGAATTATGAATTTTATTCCTAAACAGACAATTAAAGAATATAAATAAAGAAAAATATAATAAAGAAGACAAATAAAGAATATAAATCATAAATATTTGAATTATTATGTCAGTTTGTCTTAATTTTAACTGATTGATATTTTTTAATGAAATTACTTGATTAAAATTAAATTTATTCTCAAAATAGATGATTTTCCAAGATAAATTATATCATATTTATAATCATGAATACATTGGTAACTTAAAAATTAAATTATTCAGAAATTTCACTTCTTAATTTTATTAATTTGAATGATGGCTCATATCTTTTAATGATTGAAGGATTTAAATACAATGTAACTATAAGAAGTGATTTGAATATGGATAGATGATGACATTTCTAATATATTTTACATGATATAATGAGATTTATAATATATTTTACATGCATTGAAATCTCATCCTGAATCAGATTTTGTCAGTCCAAATATTTGGTTTTCCCAAACAAAAATTCATAAACATAATTGATAAAAAATAAACTTCCCATAACAGGATTTTGTGTTTTTATTGTTCCTATTGTAAATTACCATACAAAAAGTATGGCACCAATTATTTTCTTTCCAAGCCTGATCAATATTTCTTACAAAACTTATTAAATAAACTGAAAAATATTTTATGGTTATTCAGGTCAAAGTTTTATATACTTGACTATAAACTAAAAATATGTTTCTGTTTTCATCCCTCCTTTCTTTAGTCACTTCCTAAACCAATGAACTCGCTTATGTATTTTGAACTAATAAGATAAACTGATAATAGTAATTTTTCTTTAGAATTTTTTTTTTCTTTTTTCTCTTTTTTAGTAAAGACTTTTAGGCAAATAAAAAAAACTTTACAAATTGCACTAATTAGTTCGGATTTGAAAGATCAGCCCAGTTAGAGTATGAAACTTAACCCAGCAACCTTCAAAAGAAACCAAAATATATGACGTCTGTGTTCATTCGTTCAATTCTCCCCCTCAATCGCTAAAAAGTCACAAACTATTTAGTTTTTTGTCCAGCTTTCCAATTTGACCATAAGTACCGGGGACATTCCTCCACCCAAAGAAAAGAGAAGCCGCCGTCTTCTTTTCTGTTTACGTCTGAGCATGGTGCGGTGCGGGAGGACTATTTCAACAGCAATGGTGGGAAGGAGAAAATTCCATACATAACAAACGCTGCCCTTGTTGTCGAGAGGGCTGCTCTTCTACCCTCCCACTATTCCATAACCAGAATTCGATGATCGAATCGCCCCCTCCTAGCAGTTCTCCCTCGTGATTGCCATGGGTGCTAGTTGTCTGAAGGGGGAGCCCCTCGTTTCATAAAATACTGCATCCCCACCCCCATTGCTCATCGGATCCAGAGGAAAGGCACCACGCGGACGTCAAAAGACCAAGATTGAGAGGCGATTCAAGAAAGGGCAGAACAGTGGGATGAGTCCCTGCATCGAAGGCACAGAATGAGGGATGGGAACATCAAGCCAGAGAGCTGAATGCAGAATAATAGGCAATAAGATTTCAGATGGTCAAAGTATCATTCACTGCCTGTCTTCCCAACCAGTAGGGCGGAGAAATGAATGGTAGGGTATTAGCAAAATATGATTTGTCAGGAATGGCAAGGTTCTTATATTGATAATTTTCCTTTGTTTTTAGAAAGATCAGATCAACTGATTCTGGATAATTAGTTCTCATTCTTTTTAGTATATAATTATAATTGTATCTTATTGGTTATTGTGTTATTATATCCATCTGCATTGCTGTCCTTTTTACACTTCTATTATTAAGTTATTAGTATTTTCTTTAGATTGATATCCATCTCATTCACGATTTTACTATTTTCCCATTGCTTTTTGTTTTCTAATCAATAAATGAACACCATTGTCTGAAATTTAGTTAATTCACGTGAATTTAATTGTTGGTTATTGCTATTGCATTGTAATTTTTTTTTTTTGTATGAAGTGGATAATAAACTAATAATGTTTTAGAAATGATACAAAATGCATGTGCGAAAAGGGGGGGGTCATCACTTTAGTTCCTAATTAAAAACAATCAAATAAATATAATGTTTAGGTTACAAACAATTCATAAGAACAAAATAAGAAGTACCACATTTCATAAAAGCAGAAGCAAAAAATAGGAGGAGACAGACAATTTATATTCTCTTATGTTTAGTATTATTATAAAATGTTTAGTTTAAAGTTAGGCCACCAAAATAGGAAATGAGTATTCTGATACGAATCAATGCAGGATAATTAAATTTCGTTTACAATTAATCTTAATTTGAATTTAAAATTTGTAGTATGACATTTTTTTTCTCTGTCTCTTTTTTTTCTTGAACTTTAACATTAGAGGAAACACATGAATGAATGATGAAAACCAATGAAAGTAAAATTTCACGTGATGAAAACCTTCAAAATTTATCCTTCTCAACTTCAGATTATATTATATATATATATTATATATATATATATATATATATATAT
>JAPMOQ010016150.1:3932878-4049615 GCA_026543055.1 Argiope trifasciata | reverse complement strand
AGCTAAAAAAAAGTTTGTGAAATGGCTTGAACTGAAAGGTGAGATTGCTTTTCAAAGTTCAATGTTAAAAATGATGGCAGTATTTGTTATTTAATATTAAAAATTACCGATAGCTTCTAAATTGCTTTCATGAAGAGCAAGAAATAGGATAGAAAAAAATTGTAAACTGTTTCATTCAGCTATAAAAATATGCGCAAAAATAATAATTTCGGCTATTATTTTCTGCAACAATAAGTAAGGCTAAAATATTTATCAATAATTGGATAAGCAAAATAGTAATAATAATAAACATTTTTCAGCATTCATATAAATGTATTTTTAAAATATGAGGAAAGGGAAACGGTTATAAACAATAGTTTAAAATGAAAAAATAATTAATTGCGAGAGAAAGACCAACATATATAAAGACTTCAAAATGGATTACTTGATTACTAAAAACAATTTTTTTTTCTGCATACCTATCATTATTTTTAGTTTTGTCGTCATTAAGTTGAGACAAAAATAATAATAGTTTTTTTTTCAGATAAAATATTGTATATAAGATGCATCAAGTTCAAAAGAAAAGATAAAGCAATCATAACCTGCAAGTTAATCTCAAAGTTTACCAATGTTATTGCATCGTGCTTCACAAGTCAAAACATCCGATTTAAAATAAATAAATACATTAATTTAATGGCTCAAACAACTTCACACGTACATCAGTTTCAATCTTGTAATTATATATGCTACCACAGATGATGAAAGTTATTATTTTGTGAAATAACAACTACTCCCATTTCAGTTACAACTTTAAAATACGCCATCAAAAGTTCAAAAGAACCATTTTGGCTATTATTACTGCATTTCATTGTGCAAGATGTATTTGTTGTGACATTAAAGATGTGTTCTTCGTGGTTTGTATTTTATGAAATGATTTAATGACTATTTCTGTATCCTTTCATTACTGACTTCCGTGATACCAATGGGGTTAACAGATATGCTCTTTGTCCACAGATACAAATGCATGGTCACGAAATGTTACGAATAGTAGATGGGTAGGTATGCAAAGGATCGTCAGCGTGAGCGAAAGCGATGTTATAAATTCATAATATGATAAATATCTCTGATAGCTTTTCGGGATGTTATAAATGTATTTTACTTCATCATGCTTAAGTAACGGTATAAATGTTTGACCACTTATTAAAAGATTGACTACAAACAAAATGTCGGTATGCTATAGAAAGTTAGAATTTTATATAAAAATATAAAGATTTAAGATAGACTAAGACGTTATAGAAAAATGGCAATAAATCATATGTCAATATTTAGAATAATGAAAACTACAAACAGCTAGGATTAATGGAAATACGTAATAGAAAATTTATTAAGAAATTGCAAAGCAAGAAATGTTCACCGCTTTCTCATGTATGAAATTTAGATAAAAACATAATGTAACTGTTTTTCGTGAATGTGATGAATTTTGAAGCTTCAGAACTTGGAAGACAAACATTTTTGGAATTATATTTCCGCATTTGTTTCTGTGTATGTTAACATACAAACTCAAAAATATTTCGAATTAAATGAATGAAGTTTGGCATTGACCTTTTAAAAATGCATATTCTTTATCTATCTGAAAAGTAAAAAATAATTTTTAGTACTAAAAAAAGTGGAAGTCAGAACAAATCACAAAATTGTATCTAGCTGAAATAAATATTCTAATTATATTGAAATTTTAATGACACGATATTTTTTTTATAAATATTAATAAATGTTCTTTCCAAATGGCAATGTTTACAAAAAATTACCAACAAAATTTTGTCACAAAAAATGAATTTAATCCTTGTTATTAAAATACATTTTTCATAGTAACAACTTCGATTTAAAGGAGCTTTCGTTTTATTACTTCCTATATTTGATAGTGAATAATATTAATAATCTCATAATTCTTATCAGTATAATTATGCGATATTTTTTTTCAAATTCACTTCTGTACTGGATTAATAAAAACTTAATTAAAATTAATTGATAATTAAATTCTGAAAACATTAAAAAATGCCATTGCCACTGGAATGATTGTAAAATTTAATTCTTATAACCTTTTCCTACAAACCACAATAACAAACATACGAGAAGTAAACAAAAATCATGTGAAAAGGATAACGCATAAAAGACTCCCTATCTTATACAAAATGAGAGGAAAGATAAAAAAAAAATAACAGCAAAACAGTGGTAGAGATAATATGATGAGACAAGGGTAAAACTTACTTCACTTTTCACCCCAAAACTTTCCCATTGCTTTCCCCCCCCCCTTGTTCCAGACTTCCCTGGAGTGCCCTGAAACCACCCAGCCTATGTCTGCAGACAACTACTATCTAGCCCATGCATGGACCTACGGGTCATTGGTCAAGCTGGTGTTTTACCACCCCCTGGGTTTGATCGTAATTTCCTAATGATAAATGGTTCGATATCGCGTCCCACATTCACCTTTAATGAAAAGTGAATGGGGACGTTTTCATCTCTTTTTTTCGCCTCCAGAAGTCAATCGAGTTGAGTCATAATGAAGTCTTCGGCACCCTCATGTGGAAAATGAGGTCTCGGTATTTCGATATATATATATATATATATATATATATATGGAAAACTATTTTTTAATTTTGGGTCTAAGTACTATACAGTACGGATCGGAATATCTCGGTTATAAGAAAATGTTATACTATACAAAATTTTAATACATCTGAAAAAAATCGCAAATAAATCATTCTGAGCTATTTTATTATATATATTTATTACAACAATAAGGAGAAATAATACATATCTTTACCTTACTACAACCTTTCAATCTTTCGGAATTTGGGATCTGACTTTGCATATAAGCTCATCAAATTCTACACAAATAAATTTACAATTACCTTAATTTAATTTTGTTTGTAACGTCATCTGGTTTTACAACTTTAAACGTTCTTAATAAAAATGTCCTTTATATATATATATATGTGTGTGTGTGTGTGTGTGTAAGATAAGAATTTCCTGATTACGTGTCGATTTAGAAAAAGGAATATCAGGTATTTTTGAAAGATGTGTGCAAATGTTAGGGATTTTTATCCCTTCACTCGGAGAATGAGAAAATTTATAAGTCATCAATTTTCTAGAACGCATGTCAACAAATTTTAAATAAAAAGTGGATTTGGATTAGAAAACATGAGAATATTTTAGAAAGAAGTTAATATGGCCAAAATTAAAATACAAATTAGGAAATTAATTAAAATTTAAATTATATTTTAAAATATTATAACGCACATACAACATATGCATCGAAGCACTAACAAGTGATACAAAGAGATTTTCTTTCAGTTTTAGCAAAAATTTCCAATGGCGTACTAGTGCTTTTTCAACTTTCCAGAGATATAAAAACTGTTTGAATTGATCAGTATTGGGAATATGTAGTGTCAAAAATTATAATTATACATTTTTAATAGCTAGCAATCCTAATTCTAACAATCGGAATTTTAAATTTCTTGTCTGTTCATTTTCACATTCTCGCTCATGTTTTCTTTTCTTATTCCGTGTTTAAATCTCAGAGATAGGGAGTTATCGTCTTAGTTTCCAGCAAGTAAATGTAAGCGGATTCCTGTTATAATAGACTAGTATAGTCAGTAATCACAAATAAAACGCCTAGTAGAATATTTCAAAGGATAACTACCATTTTTCATAGTATTCTTACAATATACGAAGGTATTTAACGTTACCGCTTAGAATTACCAAATCCTACCTTATCTTGATATTAAAAAAATGATTTAAAATTTTAAAAGTTGAATTCCCATTCGTAAAAATGACCCAGTAAGATTCTCCAAACCCTTTCCGGCCCAAGACAATCAAGACTTTTTAAAACATCAACAAATTTTTCTATTATTTCGGTTCTGAGCAATTTATTCTTCTCTTTCTGCACAAAGTCGGCACTCTTACACCTTCCCAATCATTAAAAAAAATATTCATATAGTAAGCATTATTTTAAGACATTTTCGAGTAACTGTTATGACGTGAATACTCTGAAAAGCTTTTGTGTCAACAGAATAATAACTTCTTTGCCTTCCCCCCGCTAAAAAAAGGGTGGAAAGTCATTGTACGTAAGAATTATATCTAAAAGCAAATTTACTTACCAGATATGGCACTCCAAGTAAAGTACGATACACTCCTAATAAACAACACCTCTGAACCCTGGAAAGAGAAAGAAAGCAAATATAATTATTTTCTGAAACTCAAACGCCATTGCTTCAAATTATCGTAGAAATTACCATAATTTAACTAAACATTCAAAACATTACCCAAGGCAATTACTCCTCCGCTAATAAAAATGCCCACCAAATTCATTTTTTTCCTCCTTTCCATCTTTTCTCATTTCAAAGAACAGAAAGAGAAAGAGAGAGAACGAGCACTGTGAAATTTATTTTTAACCCCTCGAAGCTTTCACAACTTTAAAAGCAACATAATGAAAGGAAGAAAAAGAAGCGTTTTGGTGAATGAAATGTACAAGAATAAACACGAAAAACGAAAAGAGATGAAGACGTTTTGTGAGGGTGACTTTTCCCGAAGAGGTCGCCGTTTCGCACGACCCGATTCTGTACTTTGGCTTACTCACTAATTACCTTTGAAATGGCTCTAATTTTTGGAAAACATTTTGCGCTTTTGTGAAGGTAGACTGCATCTGAGCTTGAAAAAAATAATAATATAATTTTTTTTTCCCAAAAAATCTGCGACGATGTGCCGCCGCGGGGGATACAAACAAGTCGGGCCTGTTATTAGGGACCAAGATCTGCCAGACAACGAAAAATGTCGGCGATTATTATTTTTTTGAAAAAAAGAGTTTCGTGAAAGTGGTTTCTCAGAGAGCTTTATTCAAATAAGCGTGGGTGCTCACTCTGTTTGAAGTTCAAATAGCTGAAAGTTGTGGGATGGATTTTGGAAATCAGTTCTGTTAGGAGATCGTGACTGCTGAGTTTTCATAAATCCTATTTGCTTTATGCAGCTTTTTTCACTTGCTTGTATAAATAATGATTAATTATTCTTTTTTTTCATTTATGGTTTTCAAGTTTCGACCATGAATTTTTTCATACCTAAGATCTTAGAACTCAGTTTGTGTTATCTGACTCTACAAAAAAATTTACTTATGTATCATAATTTCATATAATATTCTTCTTTTATTATTCCCTTTCGTGACGTGAATATCAACCAAATATATATTTCCAGCAAATTTGGGAGTAAATCTTATGGCTCATTTGCTATTAAGAGATTACATAATCAAAATTGTGTTGCATATTTGACGAAAACAACCTATCGAAGCTGTGTAATATTTATCGGAAGACAACCTTCTTCAAAATCACAATTTAGATGCGATGTTTACAAATTTCAAATATTTTTTAAACAAAGTGAAATGAAATATACGTAACACTATAATAATATGATACAATAAAAATCTGTAATAGCTAAATTAAACACACTAAACTGCCAAAAACGTGGAATGCAATAGAAAAATGAACTGATTGCCAACTCTCGGAAATCGCGGGATAAGTATCTGGAAGGTTAATAAAAAAAAGAACACATAATGAAAATTTTATCTGCGCAGAAATAATTAATTCCTATCATTGCATCTGACAAAGAAAAAAAAGCGAGAGTAACTTTGTTTACTGTACTTTTGAGCTGAAAAATTTATCAGTTAGTTAATTAATTAGATTTAAGTAAATCAGAATGTAACAACATTCTACGCCAATGAAGAAAATGAAAGGCAGTATTAATTAATGAACAACGTATGTGATCAAATTATTCATCCGCTATATATATATATATATATATATATATATATATATATATATATTGCAAAATGAATTAGAAATAACAGAAATTAAAAGTGAAATTATCAAAGTTTTTTGTTGTTGTTGTTTGTCAAGTTCTTAGATTGACAAGTAATTAGCATTTACAAATACATATGCAAATATATTACATTAAATTAAATGTAATCGTGATCCAGTAGCTTATTTCTAAAACCATTAAAGAAAGGCTTGTATTTCCAATAGAAAAATGCTTTAAAGGTACAAATTAATTATATTTATGTGATTTTGGTGGGGAAAAATTTATTACTGAAGAAATTATGAAATTTGATTTTTTTATGCTGTCTACCAGCTCTTTTAGTCGTATTAAGCAAAATATTTTTGGCACATTAACATTAAAACGTTTAAATTTTATTATTTTAGGCAACTGAATAATTGCCTCAGGCAACGGAGTTCGTTGGTTAGAAGATCTTCCTTGAGGCAGTTAATGAAATGATCTAAAATCATCAATATTATTAGTAAAATTTGTAAATTGTGGTTCAAATAAAAAGAGACTACAACTAAATATTTATCAAATTTATTTCATATTAAAACTGTAATAATATATAAAATATCAAAAATTACAAAAACTTTTATTTAAGTTTCTCAAAACATTAGTAATTTTATACCCTCAATTATATTTCAATACAGTTAATGAAAGTTTGTAAAAAATTGCCTTTTCACTTTATTGCACCTTCAGTTCTTCAGAAAATTTAATCTTTATTTAAGTTTCTTTGTTTTCGATCAAGCAGTTTGATATTGTCTATGATTCACTAATTTCTATGAGACTCAACAATAAACGATTTATCAACAATAACCCCAATTCATGCAGTTGAAATCATTTTTTTAATTAAAAGTTCATCCATTTTTTAAAATTCAGTTTTATAAATGGGAATGATAATAATAACATAATAATATGCTTACTACCATATCACCAAAATCGATAATGACTTCCAAACTATATCATAAAATATGAACACAGAACCTAACAATCGACGCGCACTGTCTCAATAATTGATATTTCATCTCTGAAGATTTCACACACAAAAAAAGGCAATCGGCATAATTAAACCAGGTGTTCTTCAGTCTTGTACTAGATAGGGTGGTTAAAGGTGGGCCATGTAAAAGGCCACAAAGTATATGTCGGCAACTAATGTCCATAAAATTGAATCTTAAACCAGTATTTACGGGACGTTTCTGATACAAAACTGGTCGTAAATCTCTGGACTCTGCACTCGGACGCAGCAGATGGAATTTCACCTGTCGGTTTATTGTAATGGGACTGGGAAACCTTCCATAAAAGTAAAAATCAGTTAACGACAGAGCGGTGGACAGGTTTGGGCGAGAACAACCAGATGTTTGTCACGTAACGTAGCGTCCTTCTTGGTCTTTAAATATCTTGAGAACATTTTACAACTGCGTGGTCTAACGTTAGGATGCTCTCTAAAATTCAGGGACAGATGGCTGATTAGATTTTATGCAAGTTTTATTGAACAAATAACTTCATGGCCGCATCCTGTTTGAAGGAATAGCTTCAAAGATGAAATACGTGCAGAAGGTTTGAATGATATTGTAAAAATGTACCGTGATTTCGCAGCAGTTTTTTAAAAAAATGAAATACTGATTCTAATATATGGTATAAGCATTTAAATCTAAAAATTTCAATATACTTATTCAAACCGCTCATGTATATTTTTATTGATTGTACGAAGTATTTATGACAGATACACACAAATATTGAAAGTTAGTGCTAATAAATAGACCATAATATATAATATGGTATTAATATATATTTACATTAACCATAATATATAATAATACACAAAATGCAATGAAAAATTTAATAACGAATTCTTTTATATGTTTAATGAAAACGATAATTCTAGTAGAATTGATGAATAATGTTTATAAAAAATCAGTATATGTACGCTTTCACATTTTAAAAGATGTCACATTTGCATACATTTGTAAATAAGTATATGGTATTTGGAGGAGTTACGAATCCACATAGTGATAGAAATGTCCGATTGTTGTCTTTGAAACATAAATATTTGAAAGACGTTTCGTCATGTAAAACCTCTCTCAATACGATTAAGTTTATCGTAATTTCCTTCCGCACTAAATCCAACGTATGGAGTTTCAACTTATCTAAATCGTACACCTTTTATTCATTTCAAAATTCTCCGCTTAAGTCTCACTGTTATACACATTAAAAAATAAGAAATAAGAAAAACTATCTGTGTGTTTTAAAACAAAACTGAATCCAAGATTACTGAACAGCAAACAGAATGTAATAAGATACACTCTAAATCTGGATGTTGGATTAGTATGGTAGGGATATACTATACCTTCATGGTATTGAAGGTTTAAATAAAGAAGATTCTTGACATATTGCGGTAAAAAGAATTCCAGTGTCTATGCATATCTTTGCTTTTTGAAATTTATTCAAAAGATTGCGATTAGAAAAGCTGATACTCTTGACTGATAATCTTGACATTAGATTATGTGCTCAGCGAGTGCGATAAATTTGTTGTTTAAACCTTACGAGGTTTCAACGGAATAGCATCTGTCACATATATAGATAAAAGATTTCAAGGCTCACTGATATATCTTATCTCTCTGAAATCCTTATAGTATTTGCAGGTTTAAGAAGCAAGATCTAGGAAACTAATAGAAAATTCCGAGTGCACTTGACCGTTGAACTTGAATCACCTCTGATGACCAATGGCCAGTCCATTCCAATCTCTCCCAAATAGCCAAAGAATGTTCTTTACAGAAAGAAGGGGGAAGGTTGCTTATAATGAAAGTTGGGGGGAGTGAGAAACCCAGAAAGGGCAATCTCTCAGTCAAGGCAGCTGTTGACGATAGGACTTAGCTTAGCCAGTTCCCTCTCTGCCATCCCCTTTATGTGTTTGTGTTTGCGCTTTTGTGGGATTTTTGGGCCCTCCTCTCTTTAGACTCGGATCACTACTCAAAGCAGACAGCTGTGAATATCGCCTTCAATGGGTTGGTTAGCCTTTTTCACTATATCCTCCCCTTCCTTAAAGGAAAAGCGTAACGGATTATATCTATGTCGCAACGTCCCTCCGACCGCCTACGATGGGATAAATAACAAATACAAATCCATAGAAATTATGACAGCAGGGCGGAGGTGTTGAGATCGCAACCATTGTTGGACAGCCTCTTATTAACTTGAAAGGCGAGGTTGGTTACAGCCAAATCCTTCCCATCCATCCAATAGTATTTATTATGATAGGTTTAAACCATAATTTTTCATCCGCGTGCCATTTGTCGCTTTTCTTGTGCCTTCAGATAAATAGTCCGCATTTAGCAAGATACTTTGTAAGCAAAACGGTTACATGCAAGGAAGGAACTGAGTCTTTTAGAGTAGCGGAGTTAATTAGCTCTGGGTACAAATATCAGGTTCTTCCCAGTCCAGCCTACGCATCTGCAAGTAAGCTGTATTAAAAAAAAAAAAGTACAACGCGTGGTACAACAAAGGAGGACAATGCGGGCTATGGTTTTTAAAAAATTACTACAAGATCTGATGAAACTTACTAGTTAAATAGACGTTTTAAAACGAATAACAACAATTTCGAAGAGATCTTCACAATTTCGAATGCATCCAATGGGGAAAACGTCACCTAGTGGTGCAAAGAAACCAGCCATGTATGTTTATAACAAAAATTGGCTTTCTTTTGTACATCGTATTTATTAAAAAATACTCAAAATACCAAAATATTTATTTAAAAAAAGTGTTCGCATGTTTTGACCATATTAGGCAGTGTCTAAAAACATGCTTTTTTTGACGTATCAGATAAATAAATTTGATTAAAATTCGATTAAGAACAATTATAAGGAATTAGAAAATAACTTCAAAACCAATTTCAATAATTTATAATTAAAAATAAAGTTACAGTTATAGTTATGACAAAAAACTGTGAAAAGCGTCAAAATACTTCATTTAAAATACAGCAATAATTGATACATTAATTATGAAAGATTTTAATCCCTCCGATCCCCATCCTGCAGGAGCAACCAAAAAAATTTTAAATTACTGTCATTGTGGTGGGAGTTGGAATTTAAATGAATATTAATGGCCATCACCGAAAACAGTACTCCTTCGTTGGATATATATTCTGACACTGCGTAAATGGACTCCACGACACTGTTAGATCAACTAGGGTCATGAAAATAAACTACTGAACCAGATTCTCATCTTCAAATCTGGGATGTTGCCGGAAATGGCAATACGTTAACTAAAAACATTCAATGACAAAAAGAGTATGATTCATCGGGTATCTACAACCAGTTAACAGCAGAATTTATGTTACACAAATGGTCGCTGCATAAATTTTACAAAAAATCATAATAACGTGAATAAAATTTTAAGTTTAATATATAAAAATAATTACACACCGATTGTTCCAAAATAGGGACTTATGTATATGCATCGAAAGCACTAAATGGTTAAAGATGCACAGAAAAAAAGCGTGTCATTTGATCATTTTAAGGGAGAAATCGAATTAAGAAATAAACAAATAAAGACTGAGAAACAAACTAAAAAGAAAGCTTGTTATAAAAAGATGCTCATTTTTGCATCAAATTCAATTTACAGAAACATGTAGAAGTATTGAAAGTTTATAAAAAATAAATAAATACTTTTGCAATAAAACATTTCAGTTTTCAATTATATTTCTAAGAAGTCTTTTTCCGTTTTGAGCTTTGCATTTCATCTTAAAGATAAGCTTGCGAATTTTAAATTACAATTCCCAATCCCATCAGACGCCTATCCCTTTCTAAATCAATATCAAGTCATGTATTTAGCGTATAAAATTTTGAATGAATGTACAACGAAACATGAATTTTCTATTCATAAAACAAAAGATTATATGATTCGAATAATATAATTCTCTTCTAAGAACTTGAAGAAAAAAAAAGTTTTTTAAAAAATGCCCTCCTCTTCAGTTTTAAAAGCAAAAATTTGCAGCATTTCCTCTTCCAATAAATTCGAACAGAAACGAAATATAGAAATCCAAACATGTGTCAGGAAACTATAAAAACAATACTGAAAAAAAGAAAAAGGGGGAAAAAATCGGAAATGATAAAAAAAGAACAGAACAATTCGAACTTCGAATGCACAGTTGGACGCGCACACTTATTCTAATCGCTGGTTTACCAAGGCGGGAAGGAACAAAGTGGAAAAATTCTATAACGCGTCGCCGAAGCGGATCTCTGCGATTGGTTAAACCGTGTTTAATGCGAGGAGAACAAAGGAAATAAAAAGCAACGGCGCGAAAAAAAAAGTATGCTGGAATAACTAACTATCGGGTGTAAGAAACGCAGATGTCAGAGAAATCGGAGATTTACTAAGACAGAGATATAACCAACAAACAAGATTTTTTGGAGTTAGACACAACGGAAAAGAGGGAGGGGTGGGAATCAGACATGGTTTGGTGCAGGAACGATTAGAGATGCAGTTCGAGATCGTCTGCTACTTCTACTGTTTTGTTTTGCTCATATCTTTTTCCGTGCAATAAAAAAATACGAGACTGACTGAAAAAAAGAAAAAGAAATTTAAGAGTACTCACTGAATCGGAAAGATACAGTATTGATTTTTCTTACCCCGGTTCTTTTCGTTCTTTGTTATTTCGCTTCATATTTTCTTTTCGTTAAATGTACATTTTATTTTTTTACTTCCTGATTTTCTATTCTGTTTTATCTAAATCTAGAACAAAGTTAAAAAAAAGAACCGTGGTGGTGGATTTTTTTTGTTGTTGTTTCAACAAGATATGCCGCTATTTTCAGCAGAGATTTATTGGTTTCGAACAATAACAATTTGTGTCGGTTTCTAAAAGGATTTCGATATAAGTTCCAAAAACAAAATTTGTCAGGCAGAATTATAACTTTTTCAATAGCTGTGAAGCAAACGAATATATTTACTTTCTCATATACATAGTATAGAGAAGGAAAGCATATAATCATCGGAAAAATTCGAACTTCATTGTTTTAGACCTCCCAGATTTCGAAAAACGCAATTTTGATAACTGTTCGTCTGCCTGTCTGCTTATCTGTGACAAAGGTAACACAAAAAGGCTTGGATGTAGATGGATGCAATTTGGTATGAGGTATTTATATCAAATTTATAGAATGTTACCAAATTTGGAATTAAATCTGCTCAGAGGAGGATTGTCTATCCGGCTATTCGAATATGATTTAACACAGTAACTACAAAATGAAAAGAACTACATAGAAAAAATATGATTCAAGGAATCATATCTATAGTCTAAACATTTTTCAAACTTCCAACAAGAGATTAAACGTTTATCGATCCATACTTTTAGAAACATGTAAATGTGACAACTCTAAGACGCACTGACTTAAACATATTAAATTTGATATAGGATTTTGTAACTATAGCTATACAGTCATTGCATAACAATTCCATTAATGACGAAGCAGGTGTGGAAATTTTCATTGGTTTTATTTCCACACATACATGGGCACGGACATTTCTAAACTACCACATAAGCATAAAACAAAGACGAGAGAGATAGAGTGTGTACATGTACGACTATATCTGGTTAGGGAAACAGATTTTTCCCTTTTTCATAATCGAAGGGAACTAAAACTCTGACAACAACTATAATTGTGTTGTATTTTTATTTCAATAAGTTGGGTAAAACACAATCGGTTGATCTAAAACACCAATTCACTTTTTTGATTCAAGTAATTGCACACCAGTGATTAATTGCCAAATAACTCGGGAAGGATTACACGATATATTCAGTAAAAACTCTAAATTTAAGCTTATTTCTTTTTATCCTATTATACGCCAGTGCCACGTTAAGTGTTCACCTTTATTAAAGACTAGCCGCCTTTGGCGACCAGCTGATTCGCCATGAGTAATGCGTTCTAAAATTTTCAATTAAATCACATATTCATTAGCCTAGAAGTAATTCCGGGAATTGATTGGCCTGAAAGCAATATTTTCTTTAAGATGATGGACGAAAAGTTTTAAAAGAACACCTTTTCCTAATAATATTCTTTAATTTTATAAATCAATCAGTTTTAACTATCGGTTATGCTTCCAAAATATTAAAAATGTGTTTTTCGATAATGTTGCCAAAATATGAAATATGTTTGTTTTTTTTTTAAAGAAATCGAGAAAGGGAAAAAAGTATTGAATTAATGATACAGATATTGCAAACGTTTACATAAATATGCCATTAAGTCCGGATTTCAATGCATATCCTGTCTAAATTCAATCAGGTTTACCGTAAATAAAGAAGATTTATTGAATTAATTATTTAGATATTGCAAACGATCATAAATCCTTTTCTTTGCATTTATTTTTTAAAGAAAATATCACATTTTATATTTCTTTTATTTTATCCAGTCACGTGCTGAAAGTTGCATTTCTGTAGATTTATTTTGCGATGATAATTTTTTTTTATTTGAACGTCCGGCATTCTTTTATTTTATCCAGTCACGTGATAAAAACATGGTTAAAATATTTCTTTAAAAATTCGTTAAAAATAGAAGCTTACGTTATAAATTAAAAAAAACTGATATCGTTAGAAAGCTAATTTTTTTATCTTTAAATTGATGTAAAAATTATGTTTGTGCAATAATATTTTCGGAAGTTATAACGGAAAAACGTCGAAATTTCGCTTAAATTTTAATTAATTCAAATTCTAATTGAAAATTCGAAAAAAGGGTTCCGAGGTGCACATTCCGGACCTCCAAGGTATGCATGTACCAAATTTGGTAGCTGTAGGTCCAACGGTCTGGCCTGTAGAGCGCCAACACACACACACACGCACACACACACACACACACGCACACACACACGCACACACACACACATTGAGCTTTGTTATAAGTATAGATATAGATATAGATTATGCTAAAGAGTTAGGGGCAGACTACTACAGCTGGTTTTCCTATATTTTGATTTTATAGAATGAGAAAACTATGAATGATTTTAAATTTCGTTGAAAAACTATGAATAATAGAAGTCCTAATAAATTGATTTAAATAGGTGATGAAAAAACTCTGATTGTAATATACAGAACTTGGGGTGAGTGAAAATAATATAGCACGTATCGAGTATTTTTCAATAAGTGTTTAGGTTTAGAAACTCGCGTGGATTTGAAGATGATAATTAAAAAATTTCAAATAAGCATAGTTAACTAACTTTTAGGGGCAACACTATTTAATGGTTCTTCAATATTTTTGTTTGATAATTTGATAATTATATGTTTTAATTTTATATTCATTTATTAAAAGATATACAAATAGGGCAAGCTTTAAAAAATTCTATTAAATTGAAGAATTAAAATAAACTTTTATAAGATCCCTCTAATGGCAAAAATTCAACATCCATTACCATTAAGATTGCTAAGGAAATTAAAAAAAATATCGCATCAGCAACAGACGTCACTCTCATTTCATTTAGAACAGAATCCCTTCTCTTCTCAAACGACAACACCGAATGTTGCCCCATCCCGTCGAAATAGGCCACCCATTACGTTTCACTCCCGACATCTTCGGAACATGCTTCCTTTGAACGTCGGAAGCGAGATAACGGGGCAGAAATCTCGCTGATTCCTGCAAAAGATTCGGAAAACCGGAATCGTCAAAACCGTTTTAAAACCCCACGAGAAGAAGGACTGACAGAGAAGAGAGAGAGAGAGAGAGTGAGAGAGAAAGAGAGCGAATCACCGAAATAGAACCATCCCAACCATTCTTTTGTCGATCGGCGTGTCATTAGCGCGTAATCTGATATGTCGAATTCCTCTTTTCCTACTAATGCGGCATTAAGCAGTAAAGGAACTTAAGCCGAAGGTCTTAATGCCCTAATGACAATGAATTGCTCAGTTTTACTCGGATTACTTTGGCTCGTCAGTGTTTAAAGGTACTCCACCCACAAGCGAAGGCTTAATGGAATCGACTGAAGCCCCCTCCCGATGATTCCCGAATCTGATTCAAAGGGGGTTAGGGGTGGGAAAGCAGCCGAATTTTGTTACTAGTTTGGTTTTCTTGATGAATAGGCAGGAAATAGACTCTTGATAAAGGTAGAGATCAGCCATTCTCATGTAAACAGACGAGAAGATGGGAAAAATCGTTTTCTATTACGTAACAAAAGATCCGATGATGAATGGGACCAAGTACAATGATATCGAAATTACTAGATCTAATTCATTGATAATAAGGCTTGGATTTCTTTCTTTCATTATCTGAGTAGATACAGAAAGATGGATAATGATCAGGTGGAAACAAACTCCGATTCGGGATTAAGTATTTTAGATGTATTACAAAAAGTATACGTAATGCTATATATTACATGAATTATGCAATTGATAAAGAAAAGGGGGCATATTTTTAATTATTTATTTCCTTTCATTCACGATAAATTCAGATGATTTGCATTATCAGGACATTAACAAACATTATGAAAAGAAGCCAGCAATTTGCAATTATCCATAAGTAATGCTTCTTAACTGACGAAAAAAAAAATTCTTTCTTAATTTTACATATGAAAAGAAATAAGAACAGAGAATAACATATCACAAACTGAACAGCTTTTTATGCCTACAATATGATTTACAACATTAAATCATCAAAGCTGGAATTTTTTTATCAGACATATTTTGCTTTAAAATTCAAACATATTTTGCTTTAAAATAAAAGAATTTTAAAGGATTAACCTCTTTAAACTACCTACTAGTTCGTTCAGATTTTTGACCTCTTAGCAAACAAACGATGAATATGAAATACATTAAAAAACTCAACACGTTATTTGATGTGATTGAAAGATTTGTATTCAACCGAGCCAGTTACAAAGTATTGCAAAAATTAGTACAAATTTTAAAAAAATAGTTTTTATTATGAAATAAGTAGAAGTGAAAAGCTGGCTTATATGATAATTTCCAAAGAAGGCAATTTATAATAATAACGATAATTGTTTGGGAAAATGTGAACAGTTTCCACTTGCAAGTCATTGCGATTTTCCAACTAGTGAAAAGTATGCATAAGCACAATTAAACTTAGATGGCTGTTTCTATCATTTCTATTTCTTTTATATATTCTTTCCTCTGACTAAATGGAGTTTTTGGTAATCAGGCAAGTCTACATCAGAGAAATTCTAATGACATTGTGCAGCTCTATTTATTATTTAAGGGAAGCACTGAATTAAGTGGTGTTATAAAATATTCAGAGAATGTAGTCAGAAACATTTGTTTGACGCTTTATTTGCATTTGACTGTTGCAATTTAGGAATAAGAATGTCGTTAGCGTTTTATATAGAAAGATATTGTGAGTGTATTGTTCTTAAGTACAATGAATGCATTTCAAAATGCTTCAAGCAACGTATTTTCAATAATAGTTTACTTCAAATGAATAATATTATTCTGTAATGCTTTATTAAATGCTATCTAAGAAGAGTTAAAAAAAACATGTGAATTTCTTCTTTTTCACACTTAATCAATGCTCATCATTTTATTTTTTCGTTGACATCAAAAAATTACCAGAAACATTTGTCTTACGAAGAAATAAATGAAATAAGAAACTGATTAGCGACATATATATAAAAAGTTTAACGCAATAAACGAGTCAAGATTGACATTTTATTTCACGGTCAGTCCGACTGACTGGCTGCGAGAAAAGCTATTAAGGGCAAACATGACAAGCAATTTCCTCGGTACTTGTTGGACCCAGGTTTTTGCAGGGAAGAGGCAAAGCCAGGCAGCGAAAGTAGATTTTTACTGCAGTTTCTTCTAGTTCCTCTTTTATGAGCGTCATTTTGTTACTTCCGATGAGAATCCCTCCGCCTTATTGCCGGGCTCTTTTAACGGAAATCATTACTAGAAAACAATTTGTCTCGAATCAGTCGAAATCCGAAACACGGCGAGACTGGGAGCTAAGTAGCAGAAACAAATCGCCCAAACTAAGGTTCGAGTTGCAGAAAATCACACGTCCCGCATCTGACCGTGATAAATTGGGAAAAGGTTTCGATTGTTTAGGGAGAGTTCGAATTTCACGTAATGAAGTCTTGAAAAAGGGGGTGGACGTTATAATGGGAGGCACGACAAATAGGTTTTGGAGGGGTGTTGAAGCCAGCTTCATAAAAGGTGAAAGAGATGCCATTTGGTATTTAGGAAAAGTCAACCGTAAATTATTTACATTCTTAATTTATTCTCTAGAAGGAAGAATAACTATTTTAGAACATGGATATAAACTATTTTGATTTCCACGGCTATGCTATCCTTATATGCATAAATCTCCATATTACTTTTATATCTAAAGTATTAAATTATGCTGTATTATTGCTTAATAATTATGAGTCCATGCATTAAAAGAATGTTTGTTTCACACAGATTGATAAGAATTAGGGAATTTCTGTTCAAAACAATATATGTATATGTAAAATATATATATGAGCAGTTACGTGGCCGTATGGAAGAAACTTTAAAAATTATCATAATTTCGATTTATTCCATCCCGGAAGGTATAATTTGCTTATAAAGAAAGTGGTAAGAAATACATCAGACTACATCGCGACACATTTCCCCATATAAGATCCCTCATATAGTTTTTAAAGGGATTTCTTTGACATAAGTATTCTCAAGATATAAAAATTTAGGTATCTTTAAAAGAATCTGATAAACATGAGAGATTTATATCCCTGAGAGAGAGAAAATGTAGAAGTAAACAGTTTTATGTAGCCCATGTATGATTAATTAAATGAAAACGTAGGAATAGGATCAGGAAATAGGAGAACATTTTGGAATGAAGTTAATATAGGTTAAATTAAGATAAAAATTTGGAAATTAATTAGGATTTAAATTTTTATTATATATATATATATATATATAAACTCGAAATCTCGTGATAAATATTCCAGAATCTAAGGAAACAAATGACGCGCACACAAAAAAATAATCTAATAAGGAATGAATAACAAAAGAATATGGGTTAAAAATTCCTAGAATACACGTAATACTTCATTATATAAAAATTCATTTTTAATTGTTGCGTATTAATAACGAATGCAATACGACTTAGAAATATGTCAAATGCCAGCAATTAATTGAATAGTTAAATGCAAATAAAATAAAAAAAAATCTCTACAAAATTGCAATTTTTACCAGTTTTTTTGATATTATTTATTTCAATATTACTACGAAGCTTAAATTACATAATTAACTTCAAATATGTCATCAGATAGAAAGCAGTAGAATTAACATCTGAGAACCACGTTTTGTAAAAATTGTTAACTGCCGATAGAACTGGGAAATTTCTAAAAAACGTTGGTTTTTAGTTCTTCTTTTTAGCATAATCCCAGTTCATAAATATTCATTTCAATATTTAAAAATAATTCTTCGTAATATGGCAACTATTCGATAATGCGTAACCAAAGACTATAAAAGAATTTAAAAAAATTATTTCGCATTTATTTATTAGAATCCAAAAAAAAATTGCAACACACAAAATTAATAATATTTTTCATAAAATTATAATTTGAGCCTTCCCTTTCCAATTTCCCTAAAATAAAACAATAATTCAGAAGATATGTTAGATAATCATTTAAACTTTTATCAATTGCAATAAAATTGTGTAAAATTACTCAATACGTCCATTAATGAGAATTACGATTTATTTTATGTTTTGAAATAAAAATCTAAGTAGAAATAATAATAAATTTTTATTCAAAAATATTATTGTAATAAAAGTGATTAAATTTAAATAAATGCTGTGTACTGTATAGTATTAGTTACTAAAAAACTTGAAGTATTTAAAATTTTAAAACATAATAAATCCCATTAAACATTGTTTACGTTTATCAAACATTAATAATCTACAGTGACAATGATTTGAAAAAAATTTCGATAATACATTGTTTAGCAGTATTTCTCAGAATCTATGCTAAAACTTTTACTATAATTAATATTTAAAAAAATGGCATAAGAAAATATTAATAACAGTAGCGACATGTTTCAAATAATTTCAGCTAAGACGAATGAAAAGACTCTTAATTTAACCTCATGCAATGCGCAAATGATTTCAACTAATCACGATTTTAAATCAGTAAATTCTACTTTTTAAAGTATTAGTAAACTCACTTTTGAATTACATTTTGCAAGAGCAATATAGTTTATTTTGTTCAGACGCAAGATAATTAAAAAATTTCACAATAAACCAACTGGTTTAACAAAAACATGAAGTATTCTTTCTGGCACGTTATCATTAATTGTGCTTAGAAATTAATTACCGTGTCCCAAATTGATTTTTATCATTTATTTCTTTATATTCTGACAGTCTGCAATTCGCTCACTGCAAACATTTTTAATTACAAAAATTCTGCCTTTTTTTTTTTCTTTTCTTCCTAGAGTTTTCAAATTAAATTTCTCTGTCTGAGATTAAAAGTAATCTAGGTAATCTATATTTTTGTTTTGAAACGTGGTCTTCATTAAGCCAGGTAAATCCGTGTAGGTATTTTTCGTTTTATAACAAAAGTTTTTCTTTTGAGTTTTTTAGATTCGATATTAACTTGTTTTTCGAGCTGGAAAGGCTTGAGCAGAATTTTCCACAAACACAAAAATTTGCTTTTTAAATTATTTCTAGTTAAGTGAATCAGCGCTTTTATTTATTCATTCAAACTAGATTTTGCCCGAGGTCTCCAACAAACTTTATTTTCATTAAATAACACATAATTTTCTTCAGAAAAAAATAAATTACTAAACAAAAATGGAATAGAGTTATTTCCTGCTCAAGTTTAATAATTTCGGTAGCTCTATTTATTCGGTTTTGGCGAATTCTTTTGATGGAAGTTGCGTTTAATGCTAAAAATCGAGAATGATTCAATTCTAGAAAAATATTTTCATTTGATTGGACAAGATTATTTCTTCAAACAATTTGGCCCGATCAGCCGTAGGGATTATGAAGAATAACCAAATAATATAAATCACAATCTTTAAGGCAGAAGGCATTTGAATGCAATCATATACGTTTCTGATAAATGCTGTAAAAGTATCTTTAACAAAAGCATATTGGGTGTGTGCAATACTAAAATTTGAATAAGCAATGAGAAATTTGTAAAACAGCAATAACTTATAAAATAGAGTTTAACTTCCTTAAAGAGTGAACGGTTTTCTATGTTCTTTCATGATTAAGGTTCATTTTGGATTTTCTTTCATGGCATTTTTAGCAAATGAGCGTTTCTTTTCACCATCTTACTTTCAACGGAAACAGTTCTAATGTATGTGAATCAAATGTTCAATTTAGAGGGTAAACATTGCACATAGAATGATATTTATCATATTGTTTTCCAGTATTTTGTTCATATAAACATAATTTTTTTTTCCTATTTTTAAGCCAGAAGCTTATTTTATTTATCAGGAGATATAAGGACCACTTCTCTATCGTAATTTCTCTCTCTAATTTCATGAATTTTGTGGCTATGAGAAAAAAAAATTAGAAGAGATCAGGACTTATGAGAGTTTTTCAGTAATGGATCAGAAATTTAAATTAAAAAACAGTCATATTTAAATAAAAACGGATTTGAAAAAAAAATTCTTTTTAGCTCAAAACTAATTTTGAAGCTATTGAAACGTTTTCAGTACAAGAGTTTTTTTCTTCTTCTTTTTTTTTCTTTTTTTGTAATTAAGAAATTACAATTCTTTCTACTTAAATTATATTTTTATTTTCAATAGTTAGGAAGTTATGGATAAATGAAAAATCAGTCCGAAAATTTTAACATTTTGAGACGGATGTTCCATTATGAACATTGCCGATCTTCAATCTCATACAATATAATCATCACCTCTTCAAATCCGATCAAAAGTATTCATCTTATTAACAAATATTAACATGGGAAAAGCATTAAACTTTATACAAACACTAGAAAATATACATATATAAATAAAAAATTTAATTAATTAAATATAATACATAAATTAATAACAAATATGAAACGAATAGTAGAACAGTACAGTCAACACATTTATTGCATCACTAGTGTATGAAATGAAAACCAGCCATTTCAAAGAATATCTAACTTTAGAAAGAAATATTTTTTGGGAGCCTTAGGGATGATTGATGAAGTAGAAATTATCTTAAGTACAGGGATTCTTTGCAAATGGTAATATATCTTGGAGAAATTTACTAAACAAACAATTCTTAAGGCGACGGACTATTGTTTAAAATTTAGCACATGGTTATAATTCCTTATTCTTAATATGCCAGATTTCATTTATCTAGTTCCTACAATTTTGAGATATCACTTTCACATATATACGGACGGAGAAACTGATAGATTTTTCTTTCATTGACTTTGTTTAAAATCACATTTAGAAACTACATTCGCCCAACTCATTCCAATTTTCAGTTATCACATAAACAGAAGGACATAATTCCAAAAACGTGTTTTTTTTTCAATCGAGAATGTTTAAAACGGTTTTAAACGATATACATTAAATAATTTATGTTAGGTGTTTTGGTAATTACCATATTCACGAGAAATGTAATTATCTATGCATAAGTAAAAAAAAAAAAAAATCATTCCTATCACATTTTATCAGAACTCTACCAATACTGTCATCTTTAATTATAAGCACATTTTGTTCTACCTCAATATTTACATAGATAAGAAATATTTACTTAAAGCATTCATAAGTAAACCTTTCCTTAAGTTTTTGTCTAAGTTATTTACATACGCAATTTTTCTATAAAAAATATGATAAATGGTCTGTCTTTCCAGTCAATTTTCCTTAAACAAATCTGATATCATCTATCCACTAAAATATATCAGTTTACAACTATAAACCCTAATATATCAAACGCATGCCAAAAATTAGTAATGGGATACCAACACCACCTCTGGATCCGTGCAGGAAACTTCATATTCTTTTTCAGTCCCAGAGCTGTCACAACTAAAGCGTTAAATACAAAAAGACGAAATATGTAATATAAATAAATGCAAGCAGAGCGCAGAATGCAGAGTTGTCAAAGAGCCCCCGAAAAATTCCTTGCGGATGACAGACGGGCCAGACAGACAGACAAGCGCGAAGGAGGGCAAAATGTGCGAGGATGTGTGTGACATCCACTGTCAGACTGTCGGAACCGGCCCAGTTCCGCACCGTTGATCAATCCAATATAATGAGGAAAGAAGAAGAAGGTGCCCCCGTATGCGGTGGTGGTTCGATTTTTGATTCCACCTCCTCCCCTGTGGAGGGAGATGCGATCGTTTAGTTATGTAGTAATATTTGAGCGCTGGAGAGAGAAAAAGTACTTCGATGATTCAGATCATCAATTCATTCCTTCCGTTAGTTTTTTTTTTTTTCCTTTCTTTTTTTCTCTTGAAGTAAGTATTTCGATTGATTCTGGTGTCTGTCTGTAACTATGATCATCGAGGAAAAAATATTCGGGTCTTCAATCGTGATGTGAGGAACATAAAGAGTAAAATCGATTTATTTATTGTAAGGAAACTACCACATACCTGATGAAAGCAGCAAATAAATTTTGCTTTTTTAAAATCATTGTAATTTCCCATTGGTATCAATTTTAAATATAACCGTATCGTATATTTATACGGTTATATTTGTTATATTAGCATCATATTTTGGCGATAGTCAAAAGTTAATGAATGTTACGTTTAAAAGTGATTTTTTTAAAAAATTTAAAAGTAATTACGTTTAAAAGAATTTCCGAATATTTTAAGGCTACTTCGGAATAGACACAGAAATTAATAATCGAAGGTAGATGACAAGGACTACAGTTGCGATAGCACATACACCCCACTCTGTATTTTCGTAGCAACCCAGATCTTGATACAGGTTACATCAACCTGGAGATTTTATGATATATTATGGTAGTAGACAATATTATTATTACTTGTTTTCTTTCGCTGTAAATAACTGTATAATAAGGCCTCGACTTAATGAGTTCGAAACCATATTCCATAAGATGCATACGTACGATTACAACATGTTATATCGGAGATGAGAGTCACTGATGGGATATCGAAATTTGAGGTGAAGTGCAGGGCGCTACTCTGGTGTAGTCCTCATTATCTGACCATTATTCAGAAGGACAAGTCCTTCTCAAAACCTATTTAGTACTATTTTAAAACGCAATAATATTAAAGAGTCAAAAATATCGGTATGAAATTAATAATAGTATTTTAAAAAATGAAGCGAATCTCCAGGTTGTTTTCTTATTCCAAAAGGTATCCCCATATTTACTTATTTGTTAGTATAAGTAAATATAGTGATAAATTCGCATTATTTTTAAAAACTTGAAATGAAAGATTATAAAACGTAAAAAGAATAAATGAGTTTTGAATTTAGATGCTAGAAACGATGCTGAATTTAAAGAATTTTAAATTCAATTTGGTGAAGCAAAAATCTACATATTCATTTTAATGAAAATAATTATAAACATACATGAGACTATTACTGTTGAAAATTCTTTTTTAAGTTTAAATTCTCTTGTATTGAATTCTTGATATTGCTTTGAAATTCTGGTTTCCTTTAAATTGATTTACATAATATAACTACTACAAAAGTTGCATTAAGGAAATTGCAAACATTATTACTTCCTGTTTCAGTGATTCAAGTGCAGATGTTTTTTATTTCAATGCATCACATCGTAATTTAATTTTGTTTTGAAATGAAATTTACCAAAAAAGATTTTTTTTTTCACATAGTATGTGAATTTCTGCTAGGAAAAAAAAATTATCTGAAATATAATACTAGATAAAGTGTTAGGTAGACATTACAACTGCAAAAAATAAAATAAAATAAAATCGTATCAGATTATGGATTACATTAATGGTTTTTAAATTTGATTATCTATTTTTATAAACAAATTTTGCTTGAAATTTTTAGTTAGAAAATAATTACAATTTCAAGCTGCTTCTTGGCTGGCCTATAGATGATTTAAGTAATAGTTTTAATATAGTTTTATCTAATTTTTAAATTAAAAAAATTCATTTATGAATAACAAAGTACTTTTCATAGATGTTTTAAAAATAGTAAAGACAAAAAGTTCTTTACACTTGTATTATGTTTAACTGAATTTTGTAAAACTTGGATGAATAATTCGTGCACAGATGAAATTTATTTTTTTAATATACATACAGGTAATACAAACTTCTCATAATTTAATTGTATCAGATATTTTCAAATACAGATAAAGGATAAGTACAAGTAAATGCTGTTAAACAACGAATCAACTGATACCCTGTAAAACTAGTTATAGCGTAAAGCATTTGTTAAAGCAGATAAAATTATATTAGGGCAACAACTGTAGGCTTTGTATAAAAGATCTCTCATTTGTTGACAACAAGTAAAACAAAAAACAACTAGATGGGTTCTTGTTTTGATTTTCAATGAGCTTAAAAGTGGGTTTGCACTCAGTCAATAATAAGGCGGCCAGCAGGTGGCGCATGCGCAGAGTTGAAAAATGAATAATTTCGGATCACGGCAAGTACTTGCCCCGACGGGACAACAATATGCCACTGTATTGTAATTTTTTTCTTTTTGCGTGTGTTTATGGAATTTGGTTGATTTTTTGATATGGAACAATTGATCAGTTAAAATAGATTTATCCCCACATTTTTTGCTCTTCATTCTTTCTGATGCAAAGCTGTGTTTCCCCCCAATTTTTTTTTCTTTTAGTTTTTCAAATTTTGTATGTTGATATTTTTTAAAATTTTCTTTTACCATATTTCTTAGTGTAAATATCTATCATTTTAAGAAATTAATATAGATCATTTAGGTGAAAAGAAAAAAATTCAGGGACGGCAAAACTGTAATTTATAACCGTACATGGAATGCCCGAATCTTTCTCATGAAATTGTGGTAAACATAAATGTTTCTTTCTGCGCATGCGTTGTCTACTATCCGTATTATAACTGGTCGAGTGTAAATTTGGCATTAAAATACTTTTCAACTCCCAATGGCATTCACTATAGGAGAGGTGATAGAAAAATTCATTCTGCTCAGCATTGTTATGCATTGTGAACACAGGCATATTGCTGCTTTCGATATGAAATGAATAAATAAAAAAATTCAAATGTATTAAAAAAAGGTTACAAATGTATTAAAAAGTAAAATTAAAAGGCAGATAAAGAATAAAAATGTTGACATTTTGAAATTGAATTTTTTAAAAAGTAGTCTCTAAATTGTTTATTCATAAAAACTGTTTTTGAGAAAAAAAAAAGAAAAAGTAAAGAAAAGAAAAAGAAAGAAAGTGGATTTGAATAACAAGTATTCCGTGAAATAAAAAATTCGATTTAATTCTTCTAATTTAACTACAATTAATGTTACCTATTTAATTAATTATTTAATTAACTATTATGAACATTACTTATAAACAGAAAACGTATTTAAATCAATTGTTTGTACGCTTATATTTTGATATATAAATTATACAGAACATTTTAATATTCAAACTAGTTATTTTAATAATTAACGAGATAATTTTTCTTATTATATTTTGAAACTTTCCCCCAAACATATTTTTCTGGAATTCTTCAGCCTTTCTGATGGATCGTATTTACATTGACATATGAAAAAATATAATTTAGATCGAATTCTTTTTAATACGTCTCATTCCCACCGAGCCAAAATATAATATTAAAAAAATAATAAAAAGATCTCCATGGCACGAAACAGAAACATAGGAGATAAAAAAGATGGACTTCCACTAAAATTATTAACATATGAATTAAAATGGCGCTCCTAACTATTCTTTTGTCTGCATCTTTAATTATCAAGTTCTCGAAGCTAAAAATACGGCAAGTTGCGAGAGGCTGCAAAACTTACAGTGCCAAGGGCATGCCTCGGTTAATTAGAGAGCCACGGGAAAGCAGAAAAAAATTCACGAGAGGAAAAAGAAGAGGGAAAAAAAGGAAAATATTAATGTTTCCCTTATTTTTATTACATCATTTTTTTTCTAGTCGCCACTGTGCTACAATTTAGTGCAACACGAGCTTGAAAAAAATTAATCACTCGATTTACACGCGAGGAATAAAATAACGAAGACGACGACACCGTTAGCTGCTTTAACTAGTTGAACCTCTGCAGCGCAACTGCTTCATTTCTTTTCTAATAATTAATGAAAGGAAAGTTCATATATCGCTTCCAAAAAGGTTTTATTTGAGATACCATGAAGACTTTTACTAGCACTTGTTCTTCAAGTTTTGCAGAAACTGACTATTTAGATAGGCATGGCATTGACATTTTTGATTTAACCCGGGAGGACGCGCATCGGGCTTCTCAGACCCGAAGGTTAACCAAATAAATATAGCATAGAACATAGCATAAATAGGAGCATAATAATAATATAGCATAAACAGGCTCTCAGTGGAAAAATTCTTGCATTAGAGACATTTAATTATTGATAATAGGCATTTTAAGGATCTTGTTTCCATTTAATTAGAAATCACAATGTTTATTTCTTTGAAGCCCAGTAGTCGCGTTTTTATGACGAGTAGCAGAGGATATTAATTACTATTTCTATACGTCGAATATTTTCTGAAATCATCAAATTCATGAAATTAGGGCTTGACTGTATTTGACATTAGATAAATTTAATGAAGTAACAGCTCTAATATCGATGTTTAATCCGAGATTTATCTCACCATATCAATGTGGTTCATTGTCATAGGTATAAAAGCTTATTAATAATTAATGTTCAAGCATTATTTTGCATAAATATGCAAAACAGTTTTGAATGTACTTACTGATGAAAAAAGGAAGAGATTATTTCGTGATATTCCAAGAATAAGTTTGAGAATAATCAGTAATCAAAGAGCTACAAATTCTGTGTTTTTCGCTACTTTATAAATTAAATAAATATTTGCTACCCTTTAGATTTTTTAAACTAAATAAACTGCATGCAAAAATAAATCTTAACTATTTCAGCTCAATGTATGAATTATAAGCCTGCAAAGACGGAAGTGTAAAATTCATACGCCGCGTTGAAAGCTTCTCAATTCTTTTAATCATGAAACAAGAATTTTTCAGTTAAAATCCCAGTTTAAAATAATAAGTGTAAATGAATAATGAATTAATACTTATATACACTAATATAGTAATGATTTAATATATTACATTATTCTAGTGATCTTACATACCAGGTTGCTGAAATACATATAAGGAACTTACAATAAAGGACATGAAATTTAACTAACATTAATTTAATTAGAAAGTTTCATAGAATCACTTAGCTTTTATACTAAGGAACATGTAAAAAATTACGAGCTTTTAAAAATTCCTAATTAAGTTTTAAGTTTAAATTAATTCTCATGTTTTATTTAATTCTATTCGCATGGATCCAGTTACCAAAGAGTCGCTTGATGAATGAATTGTATAAAGTTTGTCGGGCAATTTAAAAATGCATTTCATTATTCAAGTTCCTTATGAAAGGCTCCTATAACAGTGAAAACTTTAGTTCATCAAGAATTGAATAAAAATTATGGGTTTTGAAAAATTTATTCATTTGAGTATAAGATTTATTCAAAAGATTTACCCATCTTATTGGCGAACTGAATTTTAAATGCACTCTAGCTTCATTCAACAATATTTAATAAGAGCACAATACGCTGCTAAATTAATGTAATATTCAGTTGATAATAATAACGCAATTAGATGCGAGAAAAATGTAATGGAACTAAGTACCAGAGCAGTTTAATGGAATATAATTCACTAAGTGTTCAAACATTTCAAAGGAACGCCAAAGAATCGAAATGGCAGTAAAAGTAGGACACTTTTTAAATATTTAAGGACAATTGGATAATTAAGTATTTGGTCGGTATTGGTTGAAAGTACATCTCAATTAAAGAAATTTTAATTTCTGCGGTTATACAAGAATCTAATTAAGAAAGGATGAATAATTTCAACAAATATTTAACTTCTCTTTAGCATTTAAAATTTAAAACAAACAAATAATTCCGTGAAACTTAATTTCCTTTGAAGTAATCACAAATGATGCGATCATGTTTCGATATTAAAATGGGTATTGAGGTTGATAAAAATTTTTTGCATCTATAATTATCCTTCTCTTCGAACAGCAATGCCTCAGCGATTTTAAATATTATTTTCAGTCTCATTATGATTTCACATTTTCAATCACAGGAAATTTCTTTTTATAAGCCAAACCTGATATTTAGTTAAATCTAAGCATATTTGTATAATAAGAAACATATGATTATCTGTTCCCGAACTTCATCGCCTTGAAATAAAGCCAACATTACGCACAAAATAATCTATACTTATAATAAAGCTCAATGTGTGTGTGTGTGTGTGTGTGTTGGCGCTCTACAGGCCAGACCGTTGGACCTACAGCTACCAAATTTGGTACATGTATACCTAGGAGGTCCGGAATGTGCACCTCGGAGCCCTTTTTTCGAATTTTTAATTAGAATTTGAGTTAATTAAAATTTAAGCGAAATTTCGACGTTTTTCAGCTATAACTTCCGAAAATATTATTGCAAAAACATGATTTTTATATCAATTTAAAGATTAAAAAATTAGCTTTCTAATGGTATCAGTTTTTTAAATTTATAATGTAAACTTCTATTTTAATGAATTTTTAAAGAAATATTTTAACCATGTTTTTATCACGTGACTGGATAAAATAAAAGAATGCCGGAAGTTCAAATAAAAAAAATTATCATCGCAAAATAAATCTACAGAAATGAAACTTTCAGCACGTGACTGGATAAAAAAAAGAAATATAAAATGTGATATTTTCTTTGAAAAATAAATGCAAAGCAAAGGTTTCTACAATCGTTTGCAATATCTATATCATTAACTCAATAAATCTTCTTTATTTACGGTAAACTTGATTGAATTTTGACAGGATATGCATTGAAATCCCGATTGAATGGCATATTTATGTAATCGTTTGCAATATCTGTATCATAAATTTAATACTTTTTTTCCCTTTCTCGCTTTCTTTAAAAAAACATATTTAATATTTTGGCAACATCATCGAAATTTTTTTTAATATTTTGGAAGCATAACCGATGTTTAAAACTGACTGATTTATAAAATTAAAGAATATTATTAGGAAAAGGTGTACTTTTAGTACTTTACGTCAATCATCTTAAAGAAAATACTAATTTCAGGTCAATCAATGCCCGGAATTTCTTCAAGGCTAATGAATACGTGATTTAATTGAAAATTTTAGAACGCTATACTCATGGCGAACCAGCTGGTCGCCAAAGGCGGCTAGTAAATAATAAGAGTGATGACATAGTAATGAGCTTTTCATTAAATTCGTTGAATCTAACTGTGATGTTTCATATTCTTCTTTTTATTATATGAAACATTATGTTAATAAATATTTCTAGACCAATTATTAATTATCAATGAGATGAGAGCATGCGATGAAAATTAATATGTTCTAACGCCCACTGGCAACCGTAGCGCCATTTTTAATGGAGTCAATCGGGCCTATCGGTAGTATCTGGGTGATAGCAGTCAACAGTTAGAAAAGTTCAGATATTTCTACGTTTGTATAAATTAATTTAAAATTTTACACTTTGATGCATGTCATTAATTATTTATATAACAGCAATTCAAAACCCAGTTCTGTGACGTATACAATAAGAAAAAAAAGGGGATGGACTAATGAGAATATGCCCACCCAAATGCCAAATGGTAATCTTTGCACCGTTTGTAATACTATCTATCTTATCACCAACACCTGGTCAATAACGGTCAACATTTTGTACATCTCCTCTGATAACTGAAAAAATCCTGCATCTGCATGAACTAATTTGAGTTATTAATCCTACAGTTCATTATGTAACCGTTTGGCTACAGTTTTTTAAAAATTTCCATTTATAAGCTTCACATGACTGTTCCAAAAGGTAACAATAAGTGTCTGGAAATCCTTTTTTTAAAATACTTTTTCATAAACATTTGTAGTAAAGATCGATATATAGCAATAACAGTACTAGAATTAGATTTAAACTGGGACCTTAAAAAAGTATCAAGATGGCTACTGTAAAAATCGTTCTATCATTAAAAATACTATCAAAATGCCTTTTTCATTGTAAAAAAATATTAGTGAAAAGATAATTTTTTATTACTGAATTGCTGTAATGTGATTTGCACCAATGAGATATTGTTTAATTCATAATAAAGCCATTGACAAATTGTAATGAAAAAATCGCAAAAAAAGGCTAAAATTTTTGTTAAAATTTTTTTTTTGTATTATATGCAACTATTCATAAGAAACGGTTTTTTTTTTTTCAAAATAAATAAAAGGTTATTTATTTTAGGATTAAGCCTTAATGCATGCTCTTATTTGTTTATATAATATTATTCAAAATGTTTTACCATTTCAACGACATTCTTCATACAATAAGAAAAAGAAGGGGCACTGCAGAAATATCAATTTCAATTTACCAAAGTAGTCTTCTGTTTAGAATCAAACAGCTTTCTCAGCTACCGAGTTTCTTACTAATTTCCAGGCCTGCCGATTCGCTACTAGAGATGACACGAAGACGGGAGAGATAAGAGCTCGAAGCTCTTCTTCCCATGGGGATGGATCTATTTATTTACACAGACTCAAGAAATGTTTTGTGGGGGCAATCGGAGAAGATGAAGGGAGCTTGATTTGTTGCAGATCACACATTCGTCTGTCATTTGTGAGTGGGGTGGTTCGCGTCGAACGTGATGGCGGATAAGTCGGCGAAGAGATGTAGGCTTCGTTTGAAGCAGACATATGGGACACCACTTACATATTTGTAGATATGTATGAAATGTGCCGTCACGGGCTCTACATCTGGCGTGGATTGCGAGAGGGAGAGAGAACATTATTTACAGTTGCACATTTCTTTCTCCTTTCTTTCTGGATTCGTGATAGTTGCCAAATGTATCGCTACTGGGGACTTTTAAAACTGTACTACGGATAATGAATTTTTTTTTTTCATAAGAAATAATCAAAAGTTAAATATTTTTGAAACAAATTATCATAGTTTCTTTAGGATTTGAAAAAGGAAAACAATATTTTTATGCATTTTGATCATATATTAAAAAAAAAAAACCCAGTAACAAAAGTACTTTATAAGTGAAAAAATAACACATTTTTTGCTATTTTTCATTTTACTATAACCTAATTAAGCAATTACATAATAAAATACTAAAAATTTAGACATTTTCTTTATGAAATTGATTTGAGTCCTGTCTTTAAGCAACGTGATTCCATAGAAAGATGCATAATCCGACGTTGAGGACATTTGAGTATGCACCTTTCTACTATGTTACTCCAAAGGTTTTACAACATAGACTCAAGGCAATTAATTCTGAACTCGCCGTATATATATATATATATATATCAAGGAATTTTTATGAAATATAGCTAGCTTTGAAATATGGAATCATCTTGTCCAAAAATTAAGATCTTGCACTATGACTTAGCCACTGTTCAAAAAATTTTAGGAAACGACGAAAAATATTTGTTTACCTCTTATGTATCAGAAATTTAAGTCTCAAAATCTGAGAAATGTAAAAAGCCATGGCTAAAAACTTCAAAACAATATTTTCTGCCATATCAATATATGGATATTCCAAATCAGCTAAAAAAAAGTTTCGCCACATTTATTTACGCAAAACCTGTTCTGTCCTCTTTCAAGTCATTAATTCATTATATTTCCATAAAATATATTTAATTAATGACTTTTGATTCCTATTTTTATAATAACGTTCTGACTTTGAAAAAATATTCCTGTGAAAGGATTGATGATTAAAATTTTTGTATCATCTTCCAATAAATTAAATTTATTAAAGCGTTATTATTAGAGCAGAGAATGACAAAATGAGTTATCTCTTTTAAAACCTTATTCCTACTCCTCGCGTGGGTTGTCTTAGGTATTGATCGATTCCAAAACTTTATTGCAATAATTATACAGCTCCAGTAATTTTGCCCGGTATTCCATCGGGTATTAAACCTCTTTATACTTCCCAGGTACTTAAACTGTTACTTTCTATGATCTTGAAATAATTCATGGAGCTTGAAAAGTTACGATGATTATGTATTAAGCACAGGGAAGATATTAAATAATTATTCACACGTTAACTATCATAAATCAGCTTTAACAGCAGCCCGTAAAGTATGGTGGATGCAATGATACGGAATAAAGTTTACTACAGAAATGATACTAGTAAACAGTTCAAATTTTAAATGAATTATTTGAATAAATTGGACTTAGTAAAGGCTCACCTAAGTGAATATATGAATAAAAATATTGTAATAATATTCTAAATATTTTATTTAAAATAAAGCCGCATTAATGACAAATAATAGTCCCAGAAACTCCTTACAAGTGTGAGGATATGGTAAAACAGTGTTGATATAAGTTCAATGGAATTACTTTTTAAAAATAAGTAAAGTTACCTAAATGAATTAAAATTATTTAAATTTGATTTAAGTGGTATATATTCATTGAGATTCTTTAATTAATTTTATTTTTCATCTGATATTACGATTTTTTGTCTGAAATATAGTTTTAATTATTTCTTAAAATTATTATTTTCCAAATTCTTCTCTATCAATAGATAACTTGTATATTGGTGTATTTGAATTAGTATTAATTAGTATATTTGAAAGTTTCAAGTAATCTTGGTTGGTTTATCAACGGTTTTTTTTAAAAAACTATTAACTGATATATTAAAAAAATATATAATATTCATAAAAAAATTTCAATTCTCAAAAATTGTTCTTGTTTAATTTTCATGTTCACAACTATGCAAACCTTTTAAAAATAAACTGGGGGGTCGGAATCAAACTGATTTCATATCTTTCGAGAAGGATATAACTTTATTATTTCCATTCGAAAATTATAGTTTGGGAAGATTTATTGTTTATCAGACCTAATTTCCTGTCAAGTGTCAACAGTTCAGGATGGTTAAATATTGGAAATTTAAATACAGTTGTAGAGCGACGAGATTGTTTATACCTTCATTATAAGGCAGATGAAAATAATGGACGAATTTCCCAAAGAAAGATTATGAGAAATATACATCCATGTTAATAAAGTAACGCCATCTGTTGTATCAAAAGAGAATGTAGTAGAGTTATGTATCCGTTACAGAATAAATGAAATAATATATTTCTTAAAGAGTGCAAAATGTAATTATAAAAGAGTAATTTTTATCTGCGGGATAATACATAGTTTAAAGTTAAACAGAATCTTAAAGTCTTTCAAGGTGATATCTAAAACTGTAATAAGCGATATCACACCTCATATTCAAAATAAAGAAAGAATTCTCTCCCTTGATCATATGATTGTAAATAACACATACATCGATAGCTTAAAAGCGAATAATTTGACAACAAAAGATTACAAGCATACGGCTTGTTCATAATTTAAAATTAAACGTCGATGTAAGTTCTCCCCAGAATGAGCCACTGCGCACCTGAGCCCATTAGGCCAATATAATGCTGCGGCAAATTAATAACGACCTATTTTCTATTGAAAATTTCTCTCCACAAAATCTCTTGTCTTGTCGCTAATTAATATCGAGACGCGTAATTGCCTGTCTTCAAAATTAAAAACTGTTTAATAAGTTTGTGCAACCTATCCTTGTGTGTCGCTAAAACAAACTTCCATTTAATTAAGTAACGTATTCGAGATACAACGTGATCCTCGGGTCATAGGTGGTCTAAGTCTGTTGAAGGTTCTTTTTGTTTACCCAAAATATGAAATTTCTTTCACAGCGTAAGAGATTGCTCTCTTTGATTCAATCTGAACTTGGTTTTCACGTTCACATTACTACACTGATGAAATTAATTTGTTTATTCTGTTTCGTTTTCGAGTTTTAAAACGATGTAATAACGGCAATACGAAGACTTGCGTCACTAGTGAAAACAATATTTTTAGCGGAAAAATTTCAAAGGCTCTGTATCAAAGTTAAAGCAATTTTGAAAGAAGAAAATAATGCTTTATTTAAAAGACTATTATCGTTATTAAACAATTAAAAACGGGCGTTGCAGTCTTTTGTAGTTCTAGGGTAGAAAATTGCGCACTGCCTGGTATTGTTCGCACGACAGAGGACAGAGACACATATTTTTGTCACGCCTTCGCTTACTACTAAACGCTAAGTAATTTAATACAAATAAATCAGGCAAACATTCATTTTAAAGCTTATTAAAATCTCAAAAATGAGGCGCAGCTTTTGAAAGCTTTATTTCAGGACAATTTTCCTTTTCTTCGAAAATTCTTTGATTAAAATGTGTTTTTGAAGGAAATAACAGTTACAATTTTATATTCTGTAAACAAATTCTAAATGAATGCTTTATAACAATGCTTCTTTTTTTAATAAAGGTTTTAAGATATTTGTATTAAGACAGTGATTAATCAATTGTAGATCCATCTTTTTATATCAGTTTATTACATCTGTAATTCATAATCTTTGTCTTCTTTATAATTTCTGTTTTTATCACAAACAAAAATATTTTCGGTACTGCATATACGCATTTGTCTGATTTTCTTAAGGTTTATTTATATTTTATACTAATTTTATTTATATTAAAAGACAACATCTGTATTTACTTTGGTTTTAATAATTATTCTTTTGGAATGCTTTACGTACTGTCGTATATCATTTCATACCTATCCAGCGTTGTGCTTCTAAAGGTAAAAATAATTATTTTGTTCTATTCAGCACGGGTTTCATCAACTATTATTATGCTATCAAAAATAGAAGCTATCATCCGAGAATTTTGACAATGATATAGAAAAAAAAACTTTCATATAGTGTTGTGTAGTAGATTGTTTTAAAATGCAGATACGACTTATATGTTTTGTATCCAATATTATAGAACTTCTATAAATGAACTGTGTGATATTTTTATTCTTGTTTTTCGATTTATCTCAATCATCTTGTGATACACATCACATACCAAGAAGAATGAAAACAACTTTTGATTTCAAGTCAGAGTATTCCCACGGGTGAGGAATAAACAAACCATAACGCTACTTAGCAAACCACATTCTCAACTGAGAACTCCCAGTCTAATCAATTTTCAAAATCTGTCACCACAAAACAGAAACCCAATATTCTTCCCAAATATCGCCCACCGAGAACCTTTTAGGCAACGCAATTCTATACCAAGTCACCGAACCAAGACAGACAAGAGGACAAGACAACCAAACAGTCTTCCTTGGACAGAAAAGTAACCTGAAACGAGAGAAACGAATGAGGTGGCGTTTGGGGGGTTCCGCAGCTTCGGCAAACGATAAGGGAGGGGGCCAAAGGTCGTCGCCCACCCACAGAGATGAGGGCGTAGGGTCGGGTGCCTTTTTTCTCGTTTTGGGCGTATTTCCCCAAGTGTTTTTCGGAAGCCACGTGTGTGCGCTTTGTTATTAATAAGGAGAGAAGAGGTATTCCTTGCCCCCTCTTGGTATTGGGCATTACACTTTTTAAGGTTTGGAAAAGTGAAAAATGAATTTTTGGGAGACAGCGTTTTACTCGCTCTGAAGAGATTCGCCTTGTGCGGCGCTACCGAAAGTTTCAGACCACGCCTCAGACCTGACAGTTGGTAAAAGATGGGTGTCAAAGGCACGCTCTTGCGTTATCTTTCACTTACATAAGTAAGTAGCTGAATTGTCTTAAACTGTTTCATATTTCAAAGAAGTAAACGCTTGATTTGAATTTCAATTAGTTCCAAGTCGGAAACCATAAAATATCTCCATAAAATTAAGGAGTTCGTTGGAGAAGATACAATTTTAAACTGCTGGGATGATTTTTCATGCAGTTTATTGCTGTACAACTTCAAAGAAGAATCAAGGAGCGAAGCATTTTAGCTTTTTCTTGAAACAATTTTTAACTTCTCGAAGCTTGTACTTGTTTTCCCCTGAAAAATTATAGGATTCAAACTCGATGGGTATTTTGCTTTTGAAAATCTAAGGACAATTTCTGCCTTCGTTTTTAAAATAAAGACAGGGTATATTTTGACCTTTTCTGATTTCAGAAATAAGTATCCAATTTCAATTTCATTAAATTATCTTACCATTTATCTTATCTTTGGATAAACTTACTTGAAATGATATTTTTCATTCCGATGTTATACAGAAATGAGAAAAATTAAGGGATCCACAGCTACCAAATAAAAGGATTACTCATTCCATGTCTTCACAATGTACACTGTTTTGTGTTTAGTTTAGTTTTATCATGTATAGAATAGAATACTTTGAAATAGTATCGATTTCCGTTGATTGATTTGATCTAAAGTTTATCCAACTCAATAGATTTGTTGCAAAAAAAAACAACAACAAAAAAAAAAAACATGTTAAATATCTCATTTATCTAGATTGTTGTGCACTAAAATCGTTGTACACGTTAACAAAGCTTTCTTCTCATTGATGCACCGCGCCCTAAATGTGATGCATTTACAAAATGTAGATGTGAAGATTATATAGTAAAGTTAAAGGCAGCGCCCCCCTCCCCCACCTTCGTCTGTTTCTTTTTTACCCCTTTGAGTATTTCTTCTCAAGTGTATATAGTCAGGCATAATTCTAAAATGAAATTGGTTTCTTGGAACTTCAAATACAACATTTCGAATCGACTTTTTTTTTTTTTTTGAACGATTTCGCACACAAGAAAATTTCATCAATAACCATATGTGCCCATGCATAGAAGGCAGAATTTATCATTAAAAACCAATATTGTCAAAAGAAACAATGGAGTAAGATGGTGGGTGCATCGAATCTTTAAAACATTTTAGTTCAGAATCGTGCAAGTTCAAACCAGTTGATTTGAAATAGGAAATTGATTTGAAATGCGGAAATGATATCATCATTTCACTGTTCAATCCATCATTTACCGCCAATACAGATTTACTGAATTATATGTAAAAATCTGGATATTTAGATTATCGATGGTTCGGTTGAGAATGCTTTTCAAAACAAGAAATTTAATTCTATTGTTTTCTGATGCAGATCATTTGGTTTATATGACCGGAATTGACACACACATCAATTGGTTCTTGTAAATTATACATTACTTTTAAGAAAACTCCCTTATCAAAGAATCAAAAACCCACCAAGGTTTTTAAACGCACATTTTAAATTTGATAACGAGAAGACAAGTATTCATTGAAGAAATTAAATATAAATAAAAAAGCGCACGAACGTAAGTTATCAGGTATAACCATCAAAATGTCAGTCGGATTCATACTTTGAAGCATCGATCGGAGGATTAACAATCAAAAGAAATTCGTGAATATAATTTAAAACTAATAATTATTTAAATTCAAAAGTTCAATGACTGTTGATTTGTGCTACTGATGTGATGTTATAAGGGGAAAAAATAGCCATTATAGGGACGAAACTGAAGGGATATGATTTATGTTAAGTAAGTACAAAAATAATAATTTTTTCCCCTCACATGGAGTTAAAGCAGAAATATTTAAACAAGGTATGTGCTTTAATCAATTATTATAAATAGCCGTTACAGGAATAAAATGGAAGTGACATGATTTAAATTAAGTTGTTGCAAAAAAATAATTGTTTTTTTTTTCTTGAAGTGAATTAAAGCAGAAATATTTTAACAAGGTGTTAGATTTAATCAATTTCATATTGATAAGTAGCATTTTGCAAAATCATTATCCTATATTCATATAATCCCTGTTCAGTATTAACAACAAAAAAAAATGAAGAAGGTGGACCTTCCCCTCTCCCCCATCACTGCCTGTAAAAGTGAAGCTGCTTTTACAAATTTGTTTAATTGACGGAAAAAAAATCATAAATAAAATTTGACTGTTTAAAGACCAAATTAAAAAATGAACACGTTTTTATAATTAATTAGAAATCATTAATTGTAATAATACTTTACTGTCGAAAATTTTTTGCTAGTAAGCAAAGGTATTTATAATCTTGTATTCTCATAATGAAATATGATTTCTAAAACATCTGTAAAATCATAATATGTTTCTTTATTTAAAATTTCCTTAGATTTCTATCAGTAAATACTGCAAGTAACTAAAAATATAAAATCGCTTTGTAATCCTACCAAATTTATGGTATTAATGGCTTTTAAAGAATTTCAACGTTTCAGTATTTGTTTATGATGACGGAAAGCGATATCATCAGAATGAATATCAATGGATATCATTGATAATCTGACATATAATTAATTTTTTATTGCTCTTTACCATGTGATTTAAAAATGGTTATCTATTCATTAAAGATGCAAACATCAGATTTCATAGGCCGTATTCATAGAAATTGTTTTAAAAAATTTGAAACTCAAATAATTTAAAAAAATAAATAAACGCTGATGGTTGAAAAATGAAATGAAATTTCTTTAATACTATGTACTAAAACATGATATTCTAAATCGGTTGTAGGCCTAAGTATGGCAATTCAAATAATGATAATCCCTTTGCCACTATCAATCTCAGCTGGATGAGCAAAATATTCGTCACCTTTAATTGAAAAATCAGAATTAAGATATTTGGTAAATCAATTGAGATATTTCATTTAAATAATCCTTAACACCATAAACTCCCAATAAATTTATTAATAATTTTCTTTTTTTTGTGAGGTGGAAAATAAATATATATGTTTATAATTCTGTTTTCCTTATACTATGTTAAACCATATAAAAAATACCATATCAACATCATATAACACCAAATAAAAAATAGAATTATATGAGACTGGTATAAAAAATAAGGCTAAGGTACCTGATAATTAATCTATACTTATAATAAAGCTCAATGTGTGTGTGTGCGTGTGTGTGTGTGTTGGCGCTCTACAGGCCAGACCGTTGAACCTACAGCTACCAAATTTGGTACATGTATACCTTGGAGGTCGGGAATGTGCACCTCGGAGCCCTTTTTTCGAATTTTTAATTAGAATTTGAATTAATTAAAATTTAAGCGAAATTTCAACGTTTTTCCGTTATAACTTCCGAAAATATTATTGCACAAACATGATTTTTATATCAATTTAAAGATTAAAAAATTAGCTTTCTAACGGTATCAGTTTTCTTAATTTATAACGTAAGCTTCTATTTTTAACGAATTTTTAAAGAAATATTTTAACCATGTTTTTATCACGTGACGGGATAAAATAAAAGAATGCCGGAAGTTCGAATAAAAAAACTATCATCGCAAAATAAATCTAAAGAAATGCAACTTTTAACACGTGACTGGATAAAATAAAAGAAATATAAAATGTGATATTTTCTAAAAAAATAAATGCAAAGCAAAGGATTGTATGATCGTTTGTAATATCTAAATAATTACTTCAATAAATCTTCTTTACGGTAAACCTGATCGAATTTAGACAGGATATGCATTGGAATCCGACTTAATGGGATATTTTTACTATCGTTTGCAATATCTGTATCATTAATTCAATATTTTTTTTTCATTATAAAATGTAATAGTTTCTAAAAAAATAAATGCAAAGCTAAGGTTTCTATAAAATCTGCAAGAGCACGTCAATGGGAAAAAATTAGTTTTTTTCACCGTGTTGCCATCATTTTGACGGAAGTTCAAATTAAAAAAATAAAAAAACTATCATCGCAAATTAAATCGGAAGAAATGCAACTTTTAGCACGTGACTAGATAAAATAAAATAAATATAAAATGTGATATTTTCTTTAAAAAATGCAAGGCAAAGGATTCTATGATCGTTGCAATATTTAAATCATTAATTGAATAAATTATCTTTATTTATACAGGATTGAATTTATACAGGATTGAATTTATACAGGATATGCATTCAAATTCCTTTCCAATGGCCAATTTGTAAAATATTATTAATAGGCATGCATATTGTTTAATACTATTAATTTGATCTAAATGAAGTAAATAATTACATTTTATGAAGTTTGAGTTAAACAATGCATTTATGAATAATGATTTTTAGATTTCTTCATACTTTGCTCTCTCACCCATATTTTACAAAATATTTTTATTAATATTTTAAATAAAAGTTGCTACATCAATCAGTCTACTAAATCAATCATTAAAACTGACTGATTTATAAAATTAAAGAATATTATTAGGAAAACGCTTTCTTTTAGAACTTTCCGTCCATCATCTCAAAGAAAATATTAATTTCAGGCCAATCAATGCCCGGAGTTACTTCAAGGCTAATGAATATGTGATTTAATAGAAAATGTTAGAACCCATTACTCATGGCGAACCAGTTGGTCGCCAAAGGCGGCTAGTATCAAATAAAATAAATCGTATGACAGATATAAATTATTCTAAAAGATAATGAATGTGAAAATTTGAGAACCAACCTAATGAATTTTAGAATACTACTTTGATAAAAATGTTAAACTATCTATCAAAACTAAAATATCTATAATATCATTTTCAAAAAATTTCTATTTGCTGAATCACTTTAGAGAAACACATTTTATTAACATTTATAGTTCATATTTATCAAATTTTTCAGTTTAATTCTTTTGAAAGTTTTTTTGAATTTCATAGTTGTTTTTTTTTACAAACATTTTACTAATTTTTGCCGGATGTCTATCAACAAATAAGACTCAAATTTTAATCCCAGACGTTGTTTTAATTCTATTTGATATTAAGAAACCTAAAATAATTCCTTCGAGGCAAGAAGATGGATTAATTTTTTTTCTTTAAAATATTATAAACAGATTATTATTTGAGTTTTTTGAAATTAGCTCATAAATAAAAAATGTCAATGGAATGAAAAATGATGTTATTAATAAATTACGCTTATTTGAAAATATTATTAAAAAACGATTTAAATTAAAAAGGACGTTCTTCTCTGACTGCAAGTAGAATTTTTTATAGGACTTATAAACACAGAAAAATCTGTATAACAACTTTTTTAATTTAAAATATTTGCTCTTAATAAGCGAGTTATGCTGTGTTCTATTATATCGTATCTCTTTTTATATTAAAAGAATTGAAAAAGTTGTTATTTCAATGCATGCAGTTCGCTGAAAAATCACTCGATTGCATATAGCTATTTTTGATTATAATACATAGTATTCGATTGAGGATCTTCAGAATAGCATTTTTTATCGATTGTACGTCACTAAAGGTACAAGGGTGCTACAAAGAAAGATTTGGGGCTATTACACCTTTTAATTCAGTAAATAATCTTAATCCATCCTGTTGGTAAAGGAGAGCCGCAGTGGCATGGTGTGAAGGTCTTCGCAATGGAACCAGTGGGTTCCAGACCCGATTACACCGAAGAACTGTCATGTAAGCGGGTCTGGTGTGCGTTAATTTCTTCGGGACCAAATGTCCTCCACTGCTGTATGGAAATTTGCTCAGATGTCGTCTTCGTCATAACAGCAGTTCAAAATTACGAGATCCATTAATTATTATTAATGGATCATGATAATCAAAATTACGATCCATTCCCAAACAAGTCCAGTGTTGCTTTCAAATAAGATGTTAATGTTACTAAATCAAACCTAAACCCAGTAGTTAAATCAAGCATTTCTTCTTTATATATATATTTTCTCTCATCCCGTTTTTTGACGAAATAAACGCCTCCAAACGCATGCGCAAAAGCGGGGAGGGTTTTCAAATCTGAGAATCAACAGTATTAAATAATCATACATGAAAATAAAAAATAAAATACAAAAAAGGGTATTTAGAATAATATTAAAAATGTTTAAATATTTAAGAAATAAAGAACCCAATAAATTCTGATTTCAAACGCATGACGTCTGAAAATATTCCTGTAAGGAAGACAAGGACATAAATCTACATGAATAAAAGCTGAAAAGATCATTTAAAAAGAAAAGGCAATTTCAACTATCCCATCTAACTTCAAAGATTTCGTAAAATAATGAGTATGTCATTAGAAAAAAAAATAGTATATTGTCTAATGTTTGAAATGAATTATAAAAGTACAATGCCCAAAATCAAAGGCAAAGAAAAAAAAAGATAAAGAGAAGGTTTAGTCTGAAGGCAAAGAACTTTTTGCGAAGAATATGGTTCGAAAAAAGAATGAAGTACTGAGAGAAAAGAAAATGAAAGAAAAGGAGAAGAGAAAAAGAGAGAGAAAAAAAAATAGAGCTCTTGTCACAACACAGCTTATTCGAGGTCGCGGAATCGACCGCGTTAGTAATTCTCACATTTTCAATTGACTTTCTTCGTCCCAGCGGGACATTTGAGGAAAACGCCCCGTGAAAAATCACAGCATTAGAGCTATCCGAATCATTTTTCACTCACTTTATTTTTCTCCGCGCAGCATGGACTTTCCGGAAGTTACAAGAATTTATCCATTGCCTGCCTGTGGACGGTCTCATCGATTCGCCGCGTGGGATTGCAATAAAAGTTCCAGCTTTCGAAGGACCCCCTGTGCGACGCAGCTCATTTTTATTATGAGTTGCATAATCGCAGATACGTACTCGATCAACAGAGCTGCGTAGGGAAACTATTGGTCACAATGACATATGCCAATTTGATGACCAAACATAAATAGCTGATATGCCAATTTAATCACCACATAAAATACTGAGGGGAAAAAAGATAGGATTGAAATATCGTTACTTGTTTTGTTCATTATACATAATGGGAAAAAAGATATAAAGGTCATATTAATGACCTCCTACTCGCCCCGAAGACACACGGATAAACCACGTAAAACTTAATGACTGGACCACGGCAACAGCAACTGTGATTGAGTCCTAATGATCATCATCGGCCACGGTACAGCCCCTCCGTAGGGAGTGCGTCCCGTCATCAATGGGAGGGCCAGACCCTTACCTATCATTGTACTCACCGGATTGCAGGGATCCAACCATCATACCGGAAACATCTCATCCTCAATTACGAGGTGCCTCCCCGCCCCCGGGGTGGTGGAAAAAAGGTATTCAAAACTAATGCTAATTTTTTTTCTTCATTTTTAAAGCGATATAAAAATGGTTTTTGTTAGATAATTTAATTCGAAATCAGAAGGGAAAAACTTAAAAATTCTCATAAACTTTTAGTCAATTAAAATATAGTTAAAATTTTGTTAAAATCTTTCTTAGTTCATAGATACTAGCTTAAACGATCTGTATGTCACATTTGGTTAGATATCTTGTCCTATAGCACATCATGAATTATAGCACATTGCCTTATAGCACACATAGTATTTCTGAAAATAAACATTATCATGTTCAAATCTTTATAGTTTTCTTGTATATCTTAATAAGTTATGAAATTTTAGAACTCTTTTGCATAAACGCTTAACACGATTTTAGATAAAATTATTATCCTGTACATGAAGTCCCCGAGGCGAAATCTATATATAGTCCCCTGAAACAGCGAAATCTTTTATTTCGTAGAAAGCGGAGCAGAGTGAAAATTTTGTTGTTCAAGATGCCTTTTTAGTTAAATAAAATATTGTTTCATTATATTTTAGTAGCAAATATAATAAAATTTTATTTAGTGGCATGCTGTTTTGAAAGTATACAAAAATCAACTTTGTGGTGAACGTCTTAAACCTGAAACAGAACTAGATAACGAAAATAGCACTATAAATCAAAATTCTACCTTCGAATTTCTTCTCCCAACAAGAAGTAGGAAGATTTCAATCTTTGAGGGATTTATCCCTATTTAAGGACATCTTGCAAAATCTGGCATCAAATCCATGAGATTACGGTTCTGACACTGAGGCACAGCTGATCATGATCCTTTAGAAAGAGATGCTTAGTTTAGTTTAGTTATATTAACGTCCCGTAGTAAAGCAACACTGGGGCTATTTTGGAACGGACGTCGTAATTTTGAACCACGGTCAGATGACGAGGAACACAGCTGAACAGGCACCCTCCTCTCCACACCACAGCGGGAGGACGTTTGGCCTGACAGATTTAGCGTGCAAGAAACACCCTCACACGATGTTTCTTCGGTGGAATCCAATCTCGAACCTGAAACCCTCCGGTTCCGAAGCCGAGACTTTACCACCAGGCCACAGCGGTCCTTTAGAAAGAGAAAGATAATATGCAAGAAAGTCCTTTGAGGTCCTTTAAATTACAATTTCGCCTGGTATAATTAGAAAAGTAACGCGCACCTATAGTAAAGTGACTATGGTGAATGTATTGAGACAGTTTGAAGCCCCTATGGTAGTCAAGCAATTAAGTTACAAAAAATAACTTGAAAAATACAGGGAATTAGCCGAAAAATCCAGTTACAATTTTTTTTTAAAATCATAATAAAACATGCGAACAAAATTTCAAAAAGTTATCTTTAAAACTTGCGGAGGTATTTGCGACTAAAAAAATGAAAAGTTCCGAGACCTGAAAAAGAGTTCGTTCTAATATTGAAAAATATATCTTCCGTATTATACAAAATTTTCTGAGATAAGTGTAGGCGAAATAAAATTTAAGCAAAAAAGAAAATAAATGGAAATAATTGTAAAAAAAAAAATCTAAGAAAGGTACTCGTGAGGAAGAGGGGGTATCCGACGAAGCTCCATTTCGGTCATTTCAGCATAATCACTATACTAAAAGTTCACATTACTTTTCGGGCTGTACTAGAAGCTATTTTCACTTTAAAGGCTTAAAAGTATTTTGCAAGTCACCAGATCTACGTCAAAATAATATTTACCAATCATATATCAGAATAAATATTTGCGATTTTGATGGCTTTTTGAATTTACAGTGGGAAGAGAAACTGTGATATGACGATTAAATTCAATATATTCAGTATTTGGAAATCTAGAGTAAGTGAATTCTATATTTTTACAAACGTCCAATTCGAATTAATAATGGTGGTTTATTTATTAATAATTTCAGTTTTAAATCAGGGCAAAAGATTGCCTTAGTGTTCAGTTTTAATTAAGTTTTGTTTAAAACAAATTTAGAACAGGAATTCTTTGAAAGCAGCTCTTCTGAATAACAAAATGTTGGTACCAAATGCGTAATAGATTAAATAAATATATAAATAAAAGTGACAACTATAAGTCAACAAATTAAAGATATTCAACAAACGGTTTTTCGTGTTTCATGAGATACAGTTTGTAAATCGTTTATATTTAATTTGTCAATCTATGTTTTCATATTATAAATAAATAACATATTTTATAATCACTATCTTTTGTTTCAGAGAAATGTTTCCATTAAAAATTTTTTTTTGTAACTTAAATTTTGGAATTTAACATATGGCCTTCAGTATCAGCTTTTTACTGTTTAAAAATTTGAATAATTTAGTATGAATATTTCATACAAAATGCAGGGCGCGTTGAATGCGAGATGCAAAAAATGAAAACTATTTAATTTTAAATACTTGTAGCTGCACGATTTTCAAAATTCAGTTCTCTTGGTAATAATACACATTATTACGCATTCCTATCACGTAAATTGTTCAGAAGTTTCTTTATTCTTTAACGCATGATACCATAGAATACTATCATATCTAATTATTCATTTTTAAACAACATCAAAATCAATCATGAATTACAAGTAGAACATACCACATATTTCCCTACAAATAATAACTTGCTTTTAATAACTTCCGTTTTCACGCTAAAGAAGTGTACCTTAACACGCATTGCTCTTTAACTAACCTGCCGCCAGCATTTTATTTCTGGAGCCATAAGGGATTTCTTCTTTCCTCTGTTCTTTTTTTTCTAAATCTCTTTTTATTAAGAAATAAGAAGACGGTGCTGTACAAGGACCAGATAAAATGAAAACTTTTCTGCTACGTCGCAATAACTGGCGATACATATTTTTCCTTTGTTCAACTTGGTGCTTTATAGATATCTAGATATTTTCTTTTCGGTGCACGGGTAAACGTTCCACAATATATGACTTTATAGAAATTGAAACTTCCCTGCCCTCCCACCGCATTTTTTTTAATTATTATTAGTTTCTTTTCCACTGTGTTCTCTCCCGTTGCACCCCGTGTCTGTTTATTTTAACCCAAGGCATAAGATTTAATGAAACTTTTTTAACGCAGGTTTACGAAATGAACTGTATAACGGTGAGGTATATTAGAAAAGGCATTTCTGGGGGCTTCAAAAAAAGATGGAAAGGAAAAACTATGATGCGTCGTTCTTGTGCTTAAACTTTCAAAAATGTCACGCGGGAGAAAAACAAATTTCCAGTTCACTCACCTCCAAGGTATTGATAGAGCGCGAAGGGGGTAATATCAACTCTTTAAAAAGTCTAGGACGTATTATTTTCGCCAGGAAAAAAAAAATTTGCACGGAAGGATAATATCGACACCGACGGATTTAAAATAGCCATTTTTCATAAAGTGGGAAAATAAAAATTATAAAAAAATGGTAGAAAGAAGAAAGTAAGGTGTCAAATTCTAGATCACAGAAAACAGTCAGTTTTTGTTAACGTTACATACATCAAACTAATGTGTAGTGCACTTAATACCTTTCAAATTATTCTTAAAATATTTCTAGCAAATTCAATTGGAACTAATTGAATATATAATTAAGTTATTCCGAAATAATTTTATTAACAAAGCCAATAAGCTTAAAGAGTTGTTTGAAAAACATCCGATCGGGATAATTGAAATAACATATTTTCCATAGGCATTTAAAGAACTCAGGGAAAAAATCTTTCAAATATTCATTGGAAATAAAATTCAATATACATTAAAACTTTAAAAAAAGTTAAGCATTCATAACAATATAATTTAGGCTTTAGCCCCTATGAAAAAATATATTCATCGATATTACATAGTTAATACAAAATGCTTAACTTCCTCAAATAATTATGCGCATTTCATAAAGATACTTCATACCTACCAAATTATTTATAATTTTAGCTCTTTATTTAAATTAATATAATATTCTATTTAAATTAATAAAAGAAAATTGAGGTTATATATTTGTATGCAATATTCCAAATCACTTACTTTATTAACATCATTAAGGAAAAATCCGTCTCGGCTAGAGCTGAACACTCGAAAGACAAATTTAACTCTCTAGATCTTATATAATATGTGATAAGCAGAGAAGCTTCTAGAAGGATATCGTATCTTCACTCCTAATTAAGATATCACCAAAATTTTTATTTTTGTCGACAAATTCGTCGATGAATAGTCACGGTTTATCATAAAAGTTGCAGGGGTCGTTGACCTGGTATCCATTTATTAGCCATTAAAGTACCTGTAAAACTTTCTTCCTTACCATTAAGCTAACTGAGCAAGAAAGCAATATTACGAATTCACACTAACATTAACTAACATCATTTTTGAAACTATCAGATAAGTAAAACTGGATATATCTCATAATTTTGAATCTTCAAAAGTAGGCAAAAACCATATATGAGACAATACACTTTCTATAAGCTAACAGTCCACACCAGTGGAGGATATTGACAACCGGACGATTTAACTAGCATGAGGCCCAATATTCAAGGTGAATCTTTCCCGAAATTGAGTGTTCCTCAAAATTATTATGGAAACGTCGTTTAGAAAGTTTTTTAAAACCGTTGCTTAAATTTTCAGAGACAACAAAAGGTGAAAATAAGGTAAAAACTATGTGGGAAACTCTTATTCCTAAAAATGTTTTGACTATAATTCCAATATACAATGCAAACATTTTTGTCAAATTTCTATGTGTCATTGTTATTATTATTATTTAGAAATCCGATTTTTAAAAGAAAAACTTTTTTATTCATAAAATAAAATTTTCATTTACCAAACAAATTTTTTCATATAAAAAGCTATGTATAAACATTGAAGTGAAAATTTGACTATGAATTTATTCATAAAAAAGAATATAAGTTAAATATGAAATAAAAGAAAAATGTTCGAAATTATTTCTATTGAAATAGAAAATTTTTCGTAGAATGGTTGGCAATTTAGGGAACGCGATTTGCACTCGCAAGGGAATTCATAATGCTATTCTTGGCTTCTGTCCTGCTAATTTTTCTTCTTATCGAGTGATTTGTTTTTTACCTTTAAATTTTTCTAATTCAAAACAAGATGGAAATTTTTTTTATGTAAAACTGAATTCAGCTTTACGAAAATAGGATAAAAATTATAATAAAAAGAAAAAAAAAACCGATACTAATAACTGAAAAATCAACGTTATTAGCACGATTTTCATAAAAAAATTTAAAAACTCAAAAATTAAATACACATAGTTATTTTTAATAAGAAAATAATAAAAATTGTGCTTGTGGGCATTTTCTATATCGAACTTTCTAGACACCAAATTATTTAATATCGAAACTTTGATTTACTAAATAAGATCGACAGTATTTAAAAGTGATAAATTAAAAATGTATTAAATTTTTAAAGCCAATGAATATTTTGAATATTGAAATTTCTATTCAGAAAAAGAAAGATGTTTAACATTGCAGAACTAAGACGCCTGGGAAAATAATCCATATTATCCACAGAAAATGTGGTGTTTATTACTTCTTTTTGATATCCAATTGAATTATGACAGACAATAGTTATGTACTTAAATCCAAACTTAAGAGGTTTATACAATAAAATTTAACCTGCCTCCTTAAATAAAACTTTATTTGACATCTAATCTAAATTTGGAACAGACTTTGTATTCTGTTCAAACTTTATTTACTTTACTGTTTTTTCAGCTTTACACAAACGAACATGTCAGATCGGACCCTTCATGAACGGCATTGTTCGCCGAACTTTATTAATCGCACGGTACTAAATAGTCATTAAAACAAAACAGTTCCATATATTTCAATTATGAATTCGGGGCAGAGATAATTCGTGTTCGTACAACTCGCATTAAACAAACGGCAGATCGATAAATGTGGAAGAGAGTTAACGATTGCACCCACCCCCTAATCTTTATTCAGGTTCAAAAGACTTAACGCTCGACTAAGCTATTCCGGCTAATTAATTGAGGTAGAAATACACAATCCATTCCTATTCAAAGGCATTAAAGCGATTTCCAAGTTAATTAAAGAGTTGGGGAACTCGAATAAATATTAGTTCCGAGTTTAAATTCAGCCTTTTATTAAACGTCGTGAACAGAGGTCATAAATTACGGTCTGCTCACAATGTGGTCACCGATTGAAAAAGATTTTGACGCATTTCTGCGGAAACCTGCCTTTCATTAATGAGACGGTGATGACTTGGTGTTTTATTTTTTCTGCTTTACTTTCTCCCGTGTAAATGGGAATTTTAATATAGCGCGTGGAATTATTCCAAAGTACCAATCTTTCGAACTGCTTAAAAAGACTTTTCCTCCCTTTATTTGTCATTTCTAAATAGCCGTGTAATGATAGATGGGGCAAGGGATTGAATGGTGCATAACAAGTAGAAAAAAAACTGCCTGAGTAGGATGCATTTTAAATACAGTATCCGAAATAAGATGCACTAATTCAAAGTAAAAGATAAGAAGAAAACTGTATCTAGTTCATATAGCGGTAGTATTTAAAAAGGGCTATTCAATGTGAATAATCCTTAATGAAAATATGTAGTTGTAATTGATCTTTCATAGAATTTCAGATGTAATGAAAACTATTGAAAATATGCGTTATTTTCAATAATTAAAAAATATTAGAGTATTTTTTTAAAGATTCGATCTTAATGATTTCAAAGTTGGTGATGATACCATTTTATGTAATGTTAAACTATTGCACAGTTCATGATGCAATTCTTTTCTCCTGAAAATGCAATACAGTACGCTTCCAAGCGTCTGGGCTAATGTGGTGGAAGAACAGACCAAATTGTAAAAACGTATAAGTTGGAGTTCTATCGACTTTCTTTGCCCACCGATACCAAAAGACAAAGTTCTTATACCAAAATTCACTGTTATAGCATGTATTTTCTCACTTCTTTTTGAGTACCATGCCAAGTAGAATGTGAAGGCAGCCACGGTCCGGTGAACCGTAGAAGCAGTTGCCAGTAACGTATCAGAGTTAAAAGAGAAAACTCTGTACTGGTTGTTTATATACTGCACTGCAAGAATTTATTACAGAAAAAAAGCAAGTTAAAGGATATAAACGGTTCACATTTTAACAAAAATTTTGTTCACGATATACTAAAAAAAAAACATTAATTTTACCCCAACAACAATTTACGAATCATGAACATACTGTATAATTATAATTAGGGACAGATGTAGCAATTGAGGTCCATTCTACACTGACGAAACTATGAACAACGAGAAGAAGGCTGCTTTTTTCCTATGAAAATTTCTATTTTTCACACGACGCATAAGAGGATCATTGCAGACGCCCACTTCCAATGATTTGGCATGTCACCAATGAGATACCTTGCCTTCCTCAATTAGTTACGACAGTGAAAACAAGGCCGGATAGTATGGAAGCCAGATATTCGCGAACTGAATACTGTAGATTGTACTGTAATCCAAAAGGATGCGAGAATATTTTTAAAACTATGATTTGCGTAATGTACGTGATTTGTGTCAAGTTAAACTATTACACAGCTGATGATTTCATTTTTTTTCTCTCAATGCCATATTTGTAAAATAGATAAATTTCTTTTGATCATTTCGGATATATTTCAATAATATGTATAAATATTTTAACATATCAGTGTCATTATAAAAATATATTCTTAAGGCTAAATCCAGGAAACAGTATTCGGAAGTTAAATATTTAACAAGAAAATATTTCCGATATGTGATATATTTTCAAGAAACCTACACCAATCTTTCTCTTTTTTACCCCTGCCTATTTTGTCCATACATTCAAATATTTTATGCCCCAAATACCAGGAACCGACAATTACGCCAGGAGGGCGTCCTACTTGTCGGAAACTTTCATCGTGTGGAGCCGAAGAACAACTCGGAAAAAGTCGGAAGTCAAACACGAAGTAATGCATCTTGCCTCAAATTCACCAAACAAATCGCTTTTGCCCCCTCTTATCCTTTCTCTCCAAAAAGAACCCAGGGAAATAATATCAATAATAATAAAAATAGCGAAAAGGTCGCCAAGAGAAAGAACTGAATCCAGAAATTTATGTTTCCTCCTTTCTCCTTTAAACTTCTGGACTTTTCCGAGGGACCTCCCTGAGAAACACGGCAATATATTTTCCGATTTCAGTTCAACGGATTTTGGAATATATACACTCCTCCCGAGGAACAAGGGATAAAAAATAATGCAGCACACACACGCAGAGATGAAAAAAAAAGTAAAAAAAAAAATCCATACGAAATAAGTAAATAAATATACATACACGGTCGCTCCATGGTAAAGGAGAAGTTGAAAGAACACTAATAATAATAATAAAAAAAAAAGACAGTACAACAAATGAATAAAAAAATATAAAAAAACACAGGACGTATCAGGTTCAGAGTTTGAAGTTTTGAAATCATTTGAAAACAGGAATTTATTATTATTTATTTATTGTTCGTGCTTTTATGTATATGTGTGTATATTTTTTTCTTCTCCTTTTTCTCGTTTTCGTCGAAACCCTTTGGGGATGCCCATAAAATATGCAACATCCGGAACTGAAATAAAACTCTTCTGTGTGTAGGGTTTTCATTTTGTTCTTTTGTAAAGAAAACTCCTCGCCCTCCCCTCTCTCCCTTCCTATCCCCTGCTGCTCTTTCAATCACGATTTGATAAACATGAACTTTTCTTGTGTTGTGAAAGCCGTCGGGACACACAGGGAAATTTGTATTCAATTCTTTTATTTTAATGCTTATTTTGTGTGATTTCATAAAAGCAGCCTAAAGGAATAAATAATATTGCAATGCATTGAAAAAAACAAACTGCAGTCACTTTTAAAATTTGTAGAGTTCTGTAGAAATAAAGCAATATTATTTTTATTTTCGAATTATAAGTCAATTCGGAGCAAGTTGTATTACATGACTAACTTATTGCATCTGTAAAGAGTTGTGCAATTTTAGGAAAATAAAAATAAGATATTTCCTGTATTTTAAAGAAATAGTTCTATAGGGCATGTGATGCAGTTCATCTAATGATTCATTTATAAACTTTTGTTTGAAAAGATACGGCATATTAATTTTCAGTATCTAGATGGATATCGAAAAGATAAATGTTTGTATATTTACAAGAAAATAATAAATAATTAGGTCAACAGAATAAAAACAAATACGATACTTTGAATTTTATAAATCGATTTACTTGAGACAATTTATCAGTTATGATATGACACATACACTGTTACTAGTTTAAATTACATATAGCACAAATATTTTAAGTCAATAGCACAAAAATCAGTACTCTATATTATGCCCATCATTGTTTGCAGTAAATGCTGCATACGAATTTCCGTTCAAAATCTGTAAGCGAAAGGGGGATGGAGAAAAATATTTAAAAAAAAATGAGATTCATGCAACTAGATTGGACCAAGACTAAATTTTTATCTGAATGTTGCAACTTAAAGATGTTTTGGTCTGTATAAAGATTACGTATAACTTTTAGAATATTAACTTAAAACTTATAATGTTAGAAAAAAAATTGAATGTTTTGAAACATGTTGAAGCGCATTCGGTCATACAGGAAGCTATTAAAATAATCACTTTGATTATTCATAATCATGCTATTTTGCTGCATGTGATTATATGTATAAGAAATGCGACAAAATGATGCTTAAAACTAATTTAAAAAGACTAATTAAAACTGAAAAAAAAAATTGCACGAAAATAAAACTGATATATTTTTAAAAAATTGAATTTTTAACTTGTGTAAGAACAATATATGTATATTACCCGAAGTAAAAAAAGGAAAATTTTTATGATTTCACTGAGGTGTTAATTGATTAAAATTAAAGGACCAGTTTATCCTAAAAATCTTATTATAATTACAATTAAATGGATTCTTATACAGATTTTAGGTAGGATGCAAAAGAAAACATATATAATTAAAAAAAGAACAAAAAATATAAAGCAAGTAACTACGTTAAAAAGAAGGTTTTTTTTTTTTTGCAAATTTTTAAAATATTTTTTAATTAGTATTCTTAATTAAAAATTTTTTAAATCATTTGAATTTTTTTTCTAAGTTTATTCTTTGGGAAGTTACGTTGATTTATATATTTGCATACTACATATTTAATGCTATTCCACAATTTTAAATGCCGTTGTCTTAAATTCAAAATTGTGATAGAATTTTCTTACGAAAAATATAGCAAATTAAAATCTAGTAAATATTTTTTGTTCAGATTTGGTATAATTATTTCTCAATATGTTCTATGGTTCTAGAATTAGAGGATTTATAATCAGTTTTTTTAAAATTATTATTGTTGTTTAAATGCATCACAATGTTGAAAAAGCAGAGAAACATTTAATATTGGTCGAATCCCAATATTTAAAAACTCGATAAAAAGATAGCTTTGTTTTTATTTTAGAAACGAAGAAATAAAGTTATTAAACTATTTGATAAATCGTTAAGCTAGAAAGTTTTTGATTGAAACAAAAAATGCTCATTTTTTCCAATATTTAAAATCTTTTGTCATTTAACTAGTACATATTAATTTATTTTCTTTATATTTTCCAATCCATTTTATGCAAAAATTCAAAAATATCATAATTTTCATCTCGAAAGTAGTAACATACCTTAGAAGGAAAGAATGAAACGAAAATTTTATAAGGTGTTGGTAAGGATACTGAATATTATAAAAAATATCAAATCAATTTCATTACAGTTTTGCTTCCCATTTTCAAGGGCGGTATATCAGCAAACTAAAATGAATAAGAAAAAATATTTCAGTGACACGCACACGCACGCACACACGCACACGCACACACACACACACACACACACACACACACACACACACACACACACACACACACACACACACACACACACACACACACACACTAAATTTTTAGAACACAAGAATTATCTTTTATTCTGCACCGTAAGTTTTTTTTTCTCCAGGGGAGCTAATGGAGAAAAAAAAAAAGGGTCAAAGCGCAAAGTAAAGTGATATTTAATTGATGTTTGTCTTGTGACATTTGCGTCATATGGAGCAATTCCTCAATACGGTTTCATATTCATTTTTTCTCAACAACAAAGTTAAGAATCTGATTAGTTGGTTAATCGATTTTTCTAGAAAAGAGTCATTCTTGGTTAAAATGCGTGATTTAGACATAAGAAATTATAAGCAAGAGCCCGTAGCACTTTTAAATAACTTATGTACGTCTACATATAAATGAACTAGAATTAGAACTTACATAAGACAAGAGTTTATTAAAAGTGTTAAGCTGAGGATAAAGGAATGCAACAATGCGCGCTTTTATACGAACTTTACAACGGGCAAGTAGTTTTTGAAGCAAAACACCGCCAGCATAGTTAAAGCCATTTTTTTTATGTAAATCTACTGAAATTAGAGTAGCCCATAAAAATGCAGAGAAATAGCATATAAAATGTTCCATCTTCATATAATTTACCTCCCCCCCCTCCCAAAGAAGCATTGAAAAATGCCTGAAAAACTTCACTAGCGTTAAAGTTGTCAAGTTTCGTTATGATTCGAGGTTCATCCTGAAAACGGGCCCGTACTTCATTTATAAATGAACCAGCTCATTCTTCCCAGGAAAAATAATAATAACTACAACAGGAGAGAGAGAATAAAAAAAGAGACAACACAGACATACAAAGAGAGTAAGTATTAAAAATGCAATTCCGCCTTCACTTTAATACGCTTTCTACTTTCCAGCAAAACTTTCCAAGAGGAACTAACTTGAAAGCTTTCCCCCTTGAAGCCGACTTTCTCGCAACACAAAACATCTCCATTTTCGCATCAATTTTTAGGCCTGGAACAGACTTTTTTTTATATAACTAGAGCGACGTCATTCTAAGTTAAGAAGAAAACTCGCAAGAATATAAATGACCCGCTTTAAGCGCGGAACAAAAGAGGGAAAGCACATCATCTTGCTAGCAGGAGGAAAAACAAAACTTCGCGTGCGGGGTTTTGGTATTTATTAGAGTGGCTTTTGTGGCACACCACTTAAAGATAAACTCTGCTGTGAAAGGAATGGTTCTGTGGTGGTCTTCGTGGTAGATTAGACACAAGTGCGTTGACATGAGTTCATAACGCCACGGCGAGAAACTTTGTCGCAGTAACTGGAGATGCAACAACTTTGCTCTAATAAACAGTTCCACGCGATGATACTGTTATGTTTCTTTGTATAGAGAAAACTATCTCTAGTAGTATATAGTGAAAATTTGTTACATGAATTAAGTCATTTTAAGTTAAAGTAGACAACTTAATAAACTCTTTTCTGTGAGCTTTTTAGCATTTTATGTAACTATTAAGTTTCACTAGTTTAAGCAAAAGGAAATAAGGTCTGAAAAAAGCTAAGTATAATATTTTCATCGCTACAGTTTTAAAATGTTTAGTTCTATATTCATTCGCTTAGGAAAAAGATTTGATCACCTGCTGCTAATCTACAGACAGAATTTTTCCATCTAAATATTAAATCAGCAGCATGAAGGGAACTATCCTCTAACTGGGTATTTTGATGGAATTGCGACAGCTACAGAATAACATGATGTTCTGACAGCGTTTTCACATTTAAGACGGCTTTAAGAACTTGAATTTGGTGCAATTTCTATCTGTTATTGGACTAAATACACCAATTTCATTTAATTGAGGCCTCAGTAAAAAAATAAAAGTGTTTTAATATAATTATAAACGAGTCGAAATCATACTTAAAATACCGTAACTTATCGTTAGGCTTGCACGGGACTGTTTCTTATATTAAAAGTACGCAAGTATCCATGCATCAAGTTTCAGGAAACATCATTTCCTCCCACCTTATCATGATGAATATTAGAAACTCTCACAAAGTAGAATCTAAATGAAATTCTCATTCAAAAACAATTTCCTATTAAAAACATACATGAAAATGCGCATTCTTTAAGAAAACACCAACAAAAAATGTACAAATCCATCTCATAGAATCAAAAAAATTGAGACATAATTCTTATTTTGCTAACTGATTGTTTGAAAAATACGAATATCAAATAATGACAACGTTTTAGCTTATCGAACATCCAATTCATAATGCATAATTTGGAACAAAACATTAATGCTAATTTTAATTAAACATTAACTAATAAATGATGATTAACATTTTTTGTATTTAAAAAAATATATTAAAACATCTTTAGTTATTTTTATTTTACTTCTATCTTCGTAATGATACTATTTCACAGTTGTATAAACATCATTATTTTATCATCTTTTAGGTGGGAGAAGGGCTCTTAGCTCTAAATTCCAGTTAAAGGAGGGGAGGGGGTAGAAGATTTGGCTCCTTAAGTTGACTAAAACGCAATCAGAGGTCACAGAAGTGGAAAAACAGCAATTTTGGCTTTCCGAACTGGCCTTAATCACAATTGCGCAGCCAATATTGGAAAAACATCATTTTTTACTTGATTGGATTCAGTCCATACCCTCTTGAAAAAGCTACAGTTAAATCTATTGGTAATGATCCATAATTCCAAATTTCAAAAATGGAAATGGCGAAATCTGATATACTATACCACAATAACACTTTGCAGACGTCTGACTACAAATTGTTGACTTATCTCATTATTATTGGCAGAAAATTTATGAAATCTAAGATTAGTAATAATCTAAGATAGAACATATTTAATGGAAGGGTGAGATTTGGTGCCACAAGTTGATTGAAACGTAATTGGAAATCACAGTAGTGGAAAAACAGTAATTTTGAATTTCTGAACTGTTGCGGATAACCTGGATAATCACGGATTTTTTTGATCAAAATTGCACAACCAATATTGGAAAACAAAAACATCATTTATTACTTGATTAAATTTAATCCATACCCTCTTAATTAAGCTGCAGTTAAATCTATTAGAAATATACACAATTCCAAATTTCAAAAATGAAAAGGATAAAATCTGATATATTTATACCACAACACCATAACAATTTGCAGACGCCTGACAGCATACTGTTATCTTAGCTCTTTATTACTCGTAGACAAATAAGGAAATCGGAGAATAATGATTATCTAAAATAAAACATATTAAAGATATGTTTATCAAAGACAAATATAGTCTTTAATGTCAATTTTCAATTTATTTCAATACATTATTTAATAAAATTAAATAGATCTCAAAACATTGGACTAAATACTGTCTGTTAACTAATTGCTTACAAGATATTTTTTATGAGCTGTACTGTGCTAGAGGGAAAAGTCCTCTTAATTAAGAAGCTTAGATGCTTAAGTTAATCTATTTAGTACTTTAAAACTTGCAAGTAATTAGACTGTTATCTCTTTAATAGTTGAGCATCACAATTCTTTTATACAATTACGGCCAAGTTAAATGATTTAATCGCAGGACGAAATCTCGTTTGTTGTATCATAATTGTTACTTAATAGTTGTGTTTAATGCGGATGTAGTAACCAGAGTAATTTAAATTTTTAGGAGTCTATTTCACGCGAAAAGTAAATTCCTTAAATGAATAGATTTACTTCATCCCCAGCTAAATGTTTAACTAAAATTTTAGTACCATTTATTTAATCTTTTCATTACAGAGATAAATTTCTCATTTCTGTAAAAATGTAAAGGAATTATTTTAAATAAATCTTCAAAACCTTTAAGAGTTTCGGTTTGTTTAGATATTTACATTCAGAAAAATTAGTTAAAATTCAGCAAGTATACTATGCCATACATTTTGGACAATTCCGAAGGTAAAATGACACCTAATTGCAAATCTTGCAATCTGTTGTGAGAAAAGTCTTCATCTTGTGCTACATAATGAAATTGATTAATGAGTTAAATTAACGTAATACCTTTCACATGATCCCATTAAAATTATTATTCTAAGGAGGATTTGTTTAGTTTTAAAACAATAAGAGAATTATTTTGAGGTGGACTTTCAATTTTAAATTGTGATCAGATCATTAAGGTGATATCTGGGTCATTACTTTCTCTAATGGGTTTACTTCAGTGGAAAGATGCTCGACATTCGGCTTTTAATTTCAGACGATTTTAGCTCACAAGTAGGCATTTGGTCACAACTTTAGGGCGAATAGTTATCATTGTTTTGTTTTTTGTTTTGTATATAATCCTGAAAACTGTGTAGTTTCATAACATAGAATAGTCCTATTTTTTTCCTTTGTATATAATTCTGAAAATTACGTTGCTTCATAATTTATAGAATGTCCAATCTTGTTATTAAATAATATTTAGAATGCCCTGCAACAGTTCAGTTTAATATTACTGTTAAGTTTGAATTAAAAAAATCAAATCTTGAAAACAATTCTTTTGAAAGTGACCTGCAATTAAATACTTCGTTGTGTAAGGGGTCCTCTTGCTCGTTAAATCTGTCAAGCCAAATGTCCTCCCACTGGAGTGGAGTGGAGAGGGGATGACAGCTCAGGTGTCGTCCTCGTCATCTGACCGTGGCTCAAAATTGCGAGGTCCATCAAAAATAGCCCAAATGTTGCTTTAGAACGAGACGTTAAAAATAACGAAACTAAATCAAGGAGCAAAAAAGATTGCATGAGTATTTTACAGTTAACTATGACTAATTTCTTTAATTTAGGGGGAAAAAACAACTGTTTCTATATTTACTATGTACTAATGTCTTCAATTCAAATAAATCAGCATTTTCTATGAGCAGGATAAACTGGAGAGAGAACATATCACATAAATTAAAATTATACATCGCTATAATAAATTATGAGCAAGCATTTATATTTTTAGCAATGATGAAAGAGAATAGTGTCTGTTAATAGATAAAAACAGCGAAGATTCTTGTCCGGAAGACTGGAAAGTATGTTCCCCTGCACTAACTCACCACGTCCAACATTTTTTCGCCTTCATTACATGGCCAACACAAACGAGAAAAGTTTGACCAAGATTTGCGACACAACCGCGAAGTAACGTAACTAACATCCCTAATATATAAAAAAAAGGAAGAATGCTTCGATAAAAGAGCAACCGATAACAGCGCCAACTGGTGTCGTTTATTGGTTGTTTCTCCACAACATGTATCACAACAACTAGCTTTCGTTTTTTTTTTCTCTCTCTCTCTCTCCTGCTGTCCCTTTTTCTAAGATAGCTACCAACCAACCTATACCTAAGAAGGGAGGACCGAGCAAAAATTTCGCATCCTCCAAGCTAAAAATGGGTCAATCAATTTTTTTGGTTTCCGTTTTGTTTTCGCCCACCCCACTCCCGTTTTCTTTTCGGGTTCCAGCGGTATTGTGAGCCGATGTAGCGAAAGTAATTAGTATTGATCGAAGCCAGCGAGGCCGGCTCGCGTAAATCATTAATTAACGGCATGCGGATAGGGAGGGAAGAGGTGTTCGCTGGTGAAATTCCAAATAGGCGCCATGTTTGGGTCTTTTTCTCGAAATGGTCAGTTCATTTCACAATAAAAAATAATCACTCAAAATATAAATAACACGAAGTTAATGATTTGAATAGAGCTGAAGACAATGCCACGGAAATTCTATTAAAATTTTGCCATACTTTATTTGTATTAAAAGTAGTCGAATTTCAAAGCACCAAGCCCGTCTTGGTTTGAGAAGTTCAAGAGACTTGCGATAATTTACCACTTAACGAATTCTTCATGTGAGTATTTTTTAAAGATATAAACAAATATGTATATATTCTCACTTTCTTTACAAGATATAAACAAATATGTATATATTCTCACTTTCTTTACAAAGTATCATGTATATGTGTGTAAAAATATACTTTTTGAAGCAAAGTCGTGGTCGAAAACAGAGTAGACATTGTTTTGTAATTTTAAACACTTCATTTCATCCCGGGAAGCATAATTTATGTACAAGAAGCGCGGACGAATTGGCGTCCATTCCCGAGCAGAAGAGAACGAAAAAGGACAGAAATATTTATTCCGATTATTATATAGTGTGAGAATCTGATAGGGATTTTTTTACACATGTAGATTTAGGTAATGGGTATCTTTTAAAAAGAATTCGCTTAGCTTGATTAATTTTTATTCCATCACTCATAGCATGTGAAAGTAGCACCAATATATACTTTTATTGAATATAGCACCAATTGGTAGTGGATTGATGATTTTTGCAAAACTCTTCGAATATAAGATACAAGATTCAAATTCGAATACAAGATTAATTTTCTAATGTTGATACATTTTTACATTAAATATTTTTTTTCCGAATAGGAGAACAAATATTATGTGAGCAAGCTGTAAGTCGAGGTTCAACTGATATGATGAATTATAGAAACACAAAATTTCGGAAATAGAATATTTTACTCAAACAAACAAACGAATAAAGAATAAAAGGCAAAAATAGAAAAAGACACATGTAAGAAATAGTGCAAGAAAAGTAAACTAAAATGATACAGACAAATGCAACAGATAAATAAAAATTAAAGTAATGAAAATAGACATCTTAAAAATAAAAATAATGCTGTAAGACGAATATTCAAGGCTAAAAAGAAGAGAAAACAACGCGCAAGGATTATAGGGTATGACGACAAAGATGAAGAGAAGGTAATTTTAAGCGATGACAAGCACTGGCAAGAAAATACATTCTTCCCGAATCCATGAGCCTGATTATATACAAAACGGAAAATTATTGTAAACACTTTATATATAAATATATAAACTGCAGGTTGATTCAAAACTTCAATAAAGTCATTACTGCCAATAAATATTTGCTATACAAAAAAAAGCATCAATTTTGCACAGAACCTTCTTCTTTACTTGAAATAATCAGTTTGTTTAACAAAAAAGGGTCAATATATACTATAGAAATAATTTCTTTTCATGTCAACACGTATATTGCTTTGCATGGTATATTTAAAACGAATATTATTATACACGGGAAAATAACATTTTGAATTGTTTCTTATTCATCTCTGTGTTTTCTAACCGTATAAACCAGCGATTAAATAAAATTTCCTTTTTTTATAAAATAAACTTGAGTCAGATGAACCTCATATCACGCATATTATATTTTATGAATCATGTATCTTTCTCAAACCCATGGTAGAAAGTTAACTTATATTCGTAGAATGCGGTTACTTTCAGAAATTTTAGAAGCGTGGTGTAAAGATATAAAAGATCTGAACATCATAAACAAATTGAATGAATGCCACTGGTAAGATAAGGCGAAAGAAGGGAACCGATATTGAGCACGTTTTGCCTACTTCCTTAAAGGTATAATTTTTTTAATGCTCTTGAATTATTTCTGCATTTATTTCCCAATGGCACGTTACATAAATTTAAGGGAAAAAACTGCTTTTACTTGGCTGGTTAAATTTTATTTTAAGATCATAACAATCGTTTATTTACCGAATTATTTTACCATTAATTTTTCAACTCATTTTCGCATCATTAAAATCGTTTCGATGCAGAAAAAGTAGTTCAAGGAAACAGGAAACTTTTTAAATGAATTAAGAATTTAATAAATAAATAAATATTTTTAATTTCTGCTTTTACCTGATATCTATTACTGTTTGAGTTATACTCCTCATATTTTTTTGAATATCGTTAAAAATATTGGTCATATTAAAAAGATATAAGAATTATTTAAACAATATTTTTTTGTCCCTTCAGAATATAAAGGTTTAAACGGCATATCAATTAGCATTTATCATATAGTTGTTTTATAGTTCAAAGTTTGATTTGAAATTTCCCTGAATATGTGATTAAACTATTAAAGTGTTTAGTCAGAAATCCCGTATAGTTTGGGAAACTAGATATGAGATACCATTTCAATTACGAGATGGAGTTATAATAAAGGGATATTTAACTCATTCTATATATCGATTGACGAGTTAGATTAACATTTCGGTCTGTAACCATATGAGGCATATCAGGAACAACCCTTATGATTTAAAATCATTATCAGATATTCTATTTCTCATCAAATTTACATATCATGGTGGCATCTGACAGCTGATAAAAGTTTTGTCAGCCAAATGCACATAAAGAGTAAATTATTGACACAATAGAAAAAGGTACAGATCCTTCGATTATAAAAATGCTGCATATTAAGAATGCAAAAGTGGACTTTGAATTAGAAAGTTTTGTGCAGTTGAATTGAGAATTGGATCTGGTGTCAATGGTTTCTCATTAGAATTGCTAAAGGAAACAGCAGGTTTTAATTCCAAGAGAAAAAAAAATTAGTATTAAATTTATGCAGATCATTATCAGTAATGAATGTTAACTGATGAGAAAATCCACTTAAAAAAGTAGCAGAGAGAATATTTTCGATAAATTGCACAAATATTGCAAATTATTAAATGCCTCAAAATTACAATATTGGTAATTTTAACAATTGATGTTATAAGAAACTTCAATCAAAATCAGCTACAACCAACAGAAACAATATGATTTACAAATATTCAAAGATAAAACTGCACTTTGTGATGAAAGGTGGGAGTACCCTGGGATTCAGAAGATGCGCTTTGAAAAATCCATGAGAAAAAAAACAAACAAACGACAGACGAGGGAAAGGGAAGATATAAAATAAGGCTTTACAATTCCCAAATTCAAATGGCGGAACATTTACCACTAGGTCCCAGTTCGCATCACTTTTTACTATTCCTAGCATTTGGGTGCTATCTGAAAAATCTTATTTTGGAAGCTGTGGGTCGTTGAGAGGCAATCAATTTTTCCCCCTCTCCCCCCCTTTTCCACTTGAAAACACTCTTCGGACGCTAGGAAAGCGAAAAATCTAATCATGACAAGGGGGAGGAGGTTTGTGTGTCTGTCTCAGGGGAAGATGGGGATTGGAATGGGGACTTCTCTTTACAGGATCGGAGCTGGGGACACATACACAGACGTGGCGGAATGTTGCCGGCCTCGATAACTGAACAATTTTTTTTGAGAAGTTAATTAGTGTGCTGGCATACACAGGTCAGTCGTCAACATCTCAGCACTCAAGGGAGGTATCGATGATACCTTTGGAATGATGAATCAGAGCAATCACTATCTATACTCAACAGTTATTAGTATACATATGATGATGTAATTGGAAAATATCAGATAATGGTTCTATTGGAAATCCTTTTTTTTCCTATTAGTAAATGAAAGCAAAAATGTGCTGCATATATTATTTCTTTTTCTCTTATTTTTTATATAAAAGCTACATTCGTTCCTAAAACTTTCGCCAAAGGAGATTTCTTTTTTTTTTCCCATTATTTTAACGATGCAGAAATGAGACAAGAAATCAAAACATATTTTATATATAATCATGGATAAAACAATAATAGTTATTTATAGATTGAATTTGATATATTCTTTCAGAGATAGAATAAAAATAGGCTATTACTTCGTGTTAAATTAAACAATATTAGTTAAAATCATCAATGAATTTCCATTTCCTGGTATTTTAGATTTCTAGTGACGTTTTCATGAAAACACTTTGTATATATATACATAAAAAAATGTAAAAAATAGAACTTATTTACAAATGTTGATTAAATTCTTAAATTGCAGCTTTTTGAAATGCAATTTAAAAATTTAAGAATAGTTAAAAATAAATAGTTTTGATATTAATTTTATAATACTGAATTAAAAAAATGCTACAATGGCAAAAGATCAAAAAGACACAAGTGTGAAAATACACTGGTTTTCAAAAATACCAGAAAATGAAAACTCAAACCATAATACAAAACTCAATCCATGAAATATGGTTTATGTTTAATTCATTATTAAACTTCAAACAACATACATAAAATAAAAAAAACTATGAAGTAAATTTATACATCAAGGAATTATTGACATAAAAAATAACAAATTAAACTGTGAAGTACAACTGAATTTTAGAATTTAGGAACAACTAGCTCAATGTTTTTCATGCATTGTCAAATATTGCTGCAAGAATCTTTTTTCCTAAATAACAGAATAATAAAAGTGAACGTGAATGAGAAAAATTTGTTATTCCATAATTTTTTTGAATTTCAAATGAAATAAAACTTTAAAAAGAGGAGAAGAGTTTATTACAAATCAAAATGTTTCGTAATAAATATCTTAAATGGTGTAATTACTCCTATTTAACAAAAAGTATTTCTCAATAAATAGCAAGTTCTTATCTGAGTTATTACACTTTAAAATGATAGGCATTACATGGCTAAAAATATGAAACGCATTGTCTGAAATTTCCTGGCTTTAAAATAAAAGGCACTTGAACCTTAGATGTTCCTTTGCTTATGCTGGCATTAAATTCCACCAATTACTACTGAAATCCTTTTTCCTTGTTGGCTATATCTCAAATTTTATGTTGCATCACAGTCTACAGCCCGAAATTTTATACGACCGTAGGAGGTAGGTCTAGACAAATCATGCCTGCACACTCCTAAACTATCCCCCAAGTCTCTCTGGTTTCTAACAGTGCAGCTAGGAGATCATTAAAAATCACAAATGAGCCGCGGAAGGTCAGGAGGTTCCAATAACAGGAAAAATTTCTCCCCCAGTTTTCTTTCTTCCATACATCCGTTGTTGAACAGGAAAAGACCCTTTGAGCAAAGAACAGCAAGAGAACTAACTCTGTAACGCTCAAAAATGATGAAGTGGATGCTTACAAAAAGTGTAATAATTGTGATGGATGGCGGAAAATGGGATATATTTCAGTTTACCACACAGAACTTGACACTACGTTTTTTGGGGGGTGATGTATGAGAAGTATGAATGGTGGATTCCTCACGGCCTTTGATAAATCAACCGCGGAGCTGAATCACACTTGGACATGACAAATACGACTGCCTTCATTTCGCATGCTTTGGGAAACGTGTTAATGGGATGTCATTGGCATAATAAATTAAATTACAGGACTGTAGATGATTGCCAAACAACAAAAAAAGATTTTAAATGCATAAAAAATTTTGTTGTTTAAAAATATTTAAAGAAATCTTTATAAATGAATGATCTGAATGTCAAGAAATTAACACCACCAATCTGGTTTAGGTTTGTTTCATGAAATAAGCCCCTGTCATATTATTTTGACAATAATTATAGATTGAAAATGAAAGAGTATAAGTAAACAGATATCTCTTAAAATTTACGTTAAATTCTTGGAAACTTTTTAAATTGTTAATGAGGGTGCTAAATGATATGTAAGAATTTCAATCAAAATATAATTATATCAGTAAGATTCTTCATCATATTAACCACAAAATATTCGGGAAAAAAGATTATGATTAAAAAACATTTAACTAAAATTCACAGTTTTAATATAACTTATCAAATATCTGCTTTGTTTTCCTACTTATATAAGCTTTTTGAGCCATGGAAATTTTTTTCTTTCAAATTCATTTATGGTTAAATTGTTTAAAAAGCACGAATCTGTAACATATTCTAGTGCGAAAAAAAAAATTAAATATTGGACAAACTTTTTAGGTTTCTTTCAGAAAAAAAAAAGGGTTCTAAATTATAAAGAATTTAAGATAGGAAAGATAGATTGACTGTAGAAAAATATAACGTAGCATCACAAGTAAATTCAGAATTTTATATGTATTAAAAATTTATATATAATAAGATTTTTCAGTTTCCATCATAGTTTATATAGATGTTTTTACGATACAAAAAATAAAATCTGTCTATTCAACTAACTATTGTTTTAACTGCAGGTAGAATAAAAAAAATATTAGGTACTAGCCTATTTGTATTTGTATATTTTGTAAATACTTTAAAAAAAATAGTAGCCATACGAAGAATTGCACAACTTAGAGAAAAAAGCGTTTTAAAGAAATTGAAATCCTTTCTTGAGTACATTCTAAAACTTATTTCCGAAGAGATAAATTTAATAATCAAATTCAACAAGAAAAATATAGCAGAATAAGGCAATTAAAAATTAATATAGAATAAAATGTATCACAATTGTAGCAAAAAATAATATTAATGTTAGCTCGATGTTGCAATCTTTTTCTGACGTAAGAGTACAAGGTGCATGTAGCAAGCGTATATTTCACAGGAAGAAGAGTTTTTTTTTACATATATATAAAAGTATGAACCTACTTTATTTTTTGGGAAGGTTTCTCAAAGAATTTGCAAGATGGTTCCAAATTTTTCACGAGTCAGGAAACATGCAGCTTTATATAAATATATATAAAGTGTGAGCACGCAAAAACACATCTTTTGCAAGTTATCACGTTGATACAGGTCACGTAAGAAAAGAATTTCATTTTGGGGAACTTTTAGGCAATATTTTAACATTTTTTTATAAAAGTTTTTAATAGCTTCGATTAAAAATATAAACTTCCTGCACTATTTACACTGCTAACTATAATTTTTTATTTTATTTCAGTGCCTGAAAAATGATATTGATTATAAAAGCATTATCAAAATTGCTTATTATTATTGCACATCATTATTATTACTGTGACTTTAATGGACTAAAAAGATAAGCAGAAGACATAAGGAAGAAGAGATGCAAGTAGAAAATTATTTTGAATCGTATAATTGTATTTTAGTGAGAGTAATTATTTTAGAATCAGTAATTGTATTTTATTAATATTGTAAATTCAATACTAGTTATCAATATTTAAATATTTCGCAAGGAGAATGTGTTTTTACTTTTTAGATAATTTCATATGCATACTATGAAAAGAGAACCAAATTAAAATATATATTATAGAATATTTTAACTGCTCTCCTAATCATTTAATATTCAACCAATCACAAGCGATTGTGATATGATGTCATAGGTACGAAGATGCAATACGTCACTGAGGACGTCACAAATTCCCCATAATAGAGAAGCATTAAGATGTGATCTATACACTTCTAACTGAGAAAATGTAACTGTTTTCATGACTATTATATTATAATTGTCTAAGGTTTATGCGTGTGTTCAAAATTAAAGTTGATTACTTCTAGCTGTTCCTCATCACAGCATGCTACATTCTACTGATTTTCCTCCATTTTTATTAGTTTATTAAAAAATTAGAAGTTATTTTTATCTACTTTTTATTCAGTTTTTAAAATAATTTACTTTCCTGATAAATACTGTGGAATTAAGAAATTATATCCGCCACCAGGTGGCGCTCCTAGAATAATAATAAATATTATATAAATTACTTGACACGAAAATATTAAACATAAAAGTGCGCAAAATGTCAAAGCTTTAACACATTAGGAAATGAGTAAGAAATCGATTACAAGAATACATTTTTGCAATCAAGGAACAAGTCAATTCAATAAAAATACATACAGAAAAAAGAATATAGACCTTGTCATTATAACTGATAAAAACAACCTTACAAAGCCTCAGTTCAAGTATAACGCAGCATAATGTTTTGAATTGCTCTAGTTGATACAGATGCCAAGCAATTCAAAAGAACTAAACCTGATCACCACTGAATGAAGATTAAGAGAGCCAAGCAGGTCAAGATTACCATTTTCAAGTTCCCTGCCATTCACTGAGTGAATGGAGGTTGTTTCTGCCACAGAACTCAACGAGATTCTACTCTAGTTGCTTAACATCTAGCTGACAAATGATTCAAACCGAATACCATTTCCTACTCTACGGTCTGACGTTTCTCAAATCAACCCACCCTAGTGGTCATCAGCACATGAAACACCCCGACAAAAGGGAGTGAGAATTGTGGGAGGAGGCATATCGCTAGGAATTCTCGGTGGTAATTTGGTGGCCTGAGGCCATCGACTTTTTTTTTTCTTTTATCAATTCGGAGAGAGGAGAATTGGTAAGAGATCCTTTATCTGGCTCATGTGGACGGAATCAGTTTATATATGTGTGTGTTTTGTATGGAAGGCAGCGGGGATGGGTTTAGAGAGGAATAATATTTGCGCTGTGTGAGTCAGTGGGCACCCACCCGCTAAACAAACACTTAAATTGTCTTGGCATGCGCTGCGTGATATTTTACGCCAAGCTGCAAGCCACTGCTATCAAGTGGGTAGAATTGACTCGCGAAATAAGAGAAATCCGTGCTTAAGTAATGGGACAAAAATCCAATCTAGTTTTGCCATTGCTGGTTGGTTTTAATAAATAATTTATAAACTTCAATTCAAAGAAAATATTAAATCCAGAAATTCCTACATAGAAGTGAGGAATTTTACAAAATAATAAGATTGGACTATGAGAATCAAAATAATGAGATGACCCTAAAAAATTCAATTCACTTTTGGTGCTTATGTTTAATTTAATAAATTATTTTTAATCTTTAGTTCAAAGAAAATAATAAATCCAGAAATTTCTGTATAAAGGAGAGAAAATTTTCAAAATGATAGGTTGAGACTAAGAGGTAAGAGCAAAATTTAAGAATTTATGAGTGTGCCAATTTTGCTTATTTCTTGAAATTATTAAAAATATAAATTATGGAATAATAAAAAATGATAGAAATATAAATTATATTCCTTTATGAAAAATATAAAGAATGTATATAGTTTTTATTAATAAAATAATTATAATATATTTCTTTCTATTGCAAACGTTTATTGATTATTATGGTCTGAAGACACGGTATCTCACCGAATCTTCATTCATGGAATAAACCAGTCATATGATGAATGGCTATAAACGTAATCCTTACTTCGTTTTTGGAAGGGGGGGGGGATCACTCTTTGTATTTGGTCCTAAATCCGTTTTCGATGCTTTTATGACCTGTCCGATGGCATGCGTAGCAATTTAAAGTGCCACAGACAAGAGTAATAAAAATGGCATTGGTTTGTCTCAGTGAATACAACATTATTTGGAAAAACACCAGGAAGTTGAAGCTAAGTTAGTAGCCCAAGAGACAAACAGCTTTAATGTGACTATTGGACGGAACAGGAGATAGAATAAAATTTTTATGGATGTAAAAGAACTATAAAGCAGTGATAGTCCAAATCAGATAATTCGGAATAGAGGTTATATATATAAGTATCGTCGATACCAGATTGTTACACTGGGTGTAAATATTGTATTGAAAACATTCATAATCCTTTAAAAAATAAGCAAATTACATTTATCAAGAAAAATAAAAACAAGCAGCCTAAAATAGGTATTTTTATATCTTTCATTTAGAACTTCCAAAAGCCTGCCAATCTAAGTATCCTTTAGAGATTTGGACTATATTTAACACTGAAAATTAAAATTTTACAAATTATTTAATTGAAAGATTCCTAACTTTGAACATTATGGCAAACTTATTGAAAATTGAATCTAATGACCCACTTCATTTTCCGGAAATTGCATTTTTTCAGAAACGAACTAAATTACAGTTTCCTACGTAAAGGATTTTAAATGCCAAAAAATAATTTTGGTGAAGTAAAAATGCCCATTAATAATTAAATATAGTTTTAAATCCCATTTTCTTTGCAGATTATATTCAAAACCTTATTATTATTAATCAAAAATAGACTTTTTGATTTGTAACGCGACCCAAAATTTGAGATTCATGATCAAAGAGCTTTATAATCCTCGAGTTTACACTTATTAAAATTAATTAATTAAAAATAGTTTCATTGAGCTACAATAATCTTGTTGGAAATAAAATTCAGTTATGTGAAAAAGTGAAACATCTGGATATAATCGAATTATATCGATAATCCAACCGAATTAAGATTAATCTCTTTAATATTAAAAACAGTATAATATTTAAACTGTTAAGTTGACGATGTCATTCCCAGATTCAAATCGAGACAATTTAAATCAAATTAGAGGATAACCAGCATGCTGCTAAACAGATAAGAAGGCCTGCTTAGTTTCCGTTAAAAAAAATCCTATTTTGCAGTTGCGCTATGATTTTTGGGGGGAGGACCCATCATTTTTACTCTGAGGTGACGATGCCATTTAAATTTTCTCATCACATCAGTACTTAACTTTTGTTGATCTTAAGTACATCAGGCGTTACACTCTCTAGATATTCCGTGAAATTATATCTCGAACCCATTATCCTTAGATATCAAAGTCAAAATCTGCCATGCGAATGCACGACTGGTTTTAAAATGTCCATTCCTCCGAGCGAGGAAAAAGCAACAATACAATTTTGAATTATTCTTAATTTAACGAATTATGCAGTTTTATGTTTCCTACATGTGGAGTAAATGACTAAATAAATAATCAATTATGCAGAGGGTATGCAAGAATAATTAAAACTGGAATGTCAAAAAATATATGTTAATAGTTAGACAATGTAAAATGAACTTAAGAAAATTTCTCGTCAACTAATTAAAGTCTCTCCAAAGGACCGTAAAAAATGCGGTGCTTAAAAAACGTGTTAAATTTTATTACTCCCGAATAATCATTAACATGATGTAATATGAATACTCTTTAAGGATCTCATGTAAAATGATACCAGTCATAGAATCCTTCTGATCTCATCGGAACATTAAAAAATGTGACATTTCAAGTTTTTTTTGTTATGCTTCAGACAGAAGAGAAAAAAAAAAGAATATGTAGTTATCTTTACCATCTTTTTGCTAAATAAATTAACAAACACAATAAAGGAAAGAGAAAAAAAAAACTGCAAACATCAAAAAAAGTCGCAGTCTCACTACAATCAAGAGGACATTTAACGTTGAGAATGAAAAAGAAAAAGATGCTAAGAATTTTAATTCAGTATGTCGCCTTTGCCAAAGCAAGTGCTCCCAATCGGGAACGGCGGAAGGGTGGGAGAGGGAGGAGGGCACAAAAGAATATGCCGCGCACATTCATTAACTTGTTTTTACGCTAAATAAAAAGTAATTTATAAAAATGCCAAGGGGAAAAAATATATAAAAAAAAAATTTACAAGACGAAGGAATGAAAAAACTATATATCACCCACTTTGCATGAAAAAAAAAGGCTAAAAAGAAAGAAACAGATAAAAAAATAGTCAGAAAAATAAATAAAATCAACCGTAACTTTATACACGAAGAAAACGAAAAGAAATTATTTGTTCGTACGAAAAGAATTTCCTTTTTTTCTTCTTCCGTAACTATCTCCCCCGTTACCTTTAAAGTTATCCGCCTTAAAAATGTATACATCACTGAATGGAAATTCCAACTTGGATTTTTTTTTCAGTTCCTCCAGAACTAAGAAAACGCGTAAATGCTACTTTTTGACCCTTACTCCTCATCACAAAAGGACTTAGTCGGCATTAAATTAACTTAGTTTCGTAATTAACAATTAGGAAGGTAGTAATAATGAAAAAAAGAGGAAAAAAAAGGAATAAAAGAACTTCTTTCTAGAGAAGTGGAGTTAAGAGAAAAACTCCTGGCTTAAAAAGTTAAATTCCGATCAATGGAATTTTCATTACAGATACTTCTTTTTAATTGAAATAAATGAAATTTGGCCATCTTTTGGAGAGATATATCTCGGTATTTCAAGTCTAGGGGATAAGGTTTTGGTGAAAGCGGTGAATTGGTTGGTTGCATTCGAAATTAAATTACTTTGAAAGAATGCTTCGAGCTCTAAATAACTGATGAAAAATAAAAGAAGAATTTTTACATAAGAAATGGAATGTTGCTAAAGATTTTTAGAAAAAGAATCTTAAGCTTTTCAATGTTGCTTTAAAATGCAAATCTTTATGCAGTTATTTTTAATTTTTTTTTACAAAACTAAATAGCTATTTCAATGCATTATTGAAATGTTATGTATTTAGAAATGATCTCAAAAACATTTCTTCAAGTTCTTTTTTCTGTTTTTGATAATAACATATAAGCATATATAATTTGGGATTTAAAAGAAGCAGTAAATGTAAAAGATTCATAAAATAGTTTTTTGTCTCCAAAATTAGTACAGATTATTGTATTTTCCATTTTTTAAAATAAATTTCAAAGAATTTTCTAGACATATAGCATTTTCATGATGCTAAGGTTTATAAAAGATGTTTGTTACAAAATGAATTTCCATAATTTAAGAAGTTATTTCGATAAGCACCTCATAAATCCTGAAGTATATATCATATATTTTCGTGGGGGAAGCTTAATTCATACATTTTAAACATAATTCATACATTTTCATGGGGGAAGCGTAATTCAAACATTTCAAGTATAATTTATACCTTTTTATGGGGGAAAAACATAAATGTGTCCGAAAGTTTCACATTGTTGTAAGATAAAAAAACACAAAATAAATATATATAGCTAGTAAGAAATAATTATTGCAAAAAGGCAAAGGAACCAGAAAATATCAGTAGCTTGCACAAAACCTCTAATCGATTTTACTTTTCAGATGTTTTTAAAGATGTTGGAGCATGGTTATACGTGTGAATTTATTTTAAAGATTTCAAAAGAAGAATCGGGGCAAACTATGCTGAAAAAAATTAATTAAAACTTAGAGCTGAATATCGATTATCTGCGCTGAATCTAATCAATTCAGATGAAATAAATACTACTTTAGTTTTTAATTATAATGACATTAAATAAAAGCTGGTTTCAAAATTAAAATAAGCGCAATATAACACCTGAAATCTTTTTTATTCATAACAGCTGAAACTTTAGAACAATTGAAAACCTTTTTTATTCATAACATCTAAAGTATTATAACAGTTGAAACCTTTTTTTATTTATGGCAGATTTGTTCTTAGGAACCACACTATTAACGGGATAGTGCTAATTAAATATTGTCTTAAATATAGAATATCTATTTGCTTCTATGTTATTAAAAGATTATATTTCTTCCTACCTTCAAAAACCTCATTTAATTTATGGACACAAAATATTTATATGGCGTCACAAAGAAAAATAGAGCAATTCATACATAGAAGACAGTTTCAACAACATAAACTGAAATAAGCTTAGAATTGTTTCTATTCAGTTTTTAAAGAAATGCAACAATAAAAAAAGATGGCATCTTTTATCTCAGGAAATAATATATTTATAAAAAGCAGGATTAAAGAAAAAAGGAACTACTCCCAGCTTGCAATAAATAATGCGGAAAGAATACACGCAAGAAAAGTGTATAAAACGGAGAGCATAAAAATGAATATATTGCATATCCCAGCGTTCGAAAGCAAACGATATTACGTTTTCCTTCGGAATTATAAACAGAATTATAGCCGTGCACTTTTATATGAATCGAAAGCTCAGGCGTTCATCCATACCTAAACCAGTATTTCTTTTCACTTGAATTAACAAATATTTTTATAAGACAACACGCCTAATAAATTCCTGAAATTTCTAGAGAGCTCCTTTTCTCCATGAAGGAATTCGTTCACTTCATTCTTTTATATTTTACTCTGTGGCATCTGAAGTAAGATGCCCCCTTCCCCTTTCTTTACTTTTCTTCTTCTTTGCGTTTCTTTTTTCTTTTTCTTTTTCAGAAAAGCGGCTTTTGCAGGTTTTCGTTTCCAGCACTTTTGGCGGATTTCCACCTTCACCGCCAGCGGATTAGCGGTTATGCGGTGACAGAGCGGAAGAATATAGTTCCCGTGAAAAAACGTCTAAGGGTTTTCCGCGGTAAATATTGGGTCCTAACGCACTTGACAGTTTTCTTAAGCGTTCACTTTTTTTTGTGCTTTTACATGATGCGAATAAGGGCAGGGGAAGGGTAACTGACCCATCCGTGTTATTTTTTTTTCTTTTTCCGAATTTTTCATACTTTGTGCCCTTTATAAGAAGATTTATATTACAGAATATAACAATAAAACCATTGACACAATTCATTTAAATACATTATGCATTTATTATTTTAATATTGTAATGGATATTTTTCCTGAGGTGATACAAGTCGTGTTAGTTGTGCCATTTTTGAAAGCTCCATCGCATCTTGCAAACAAAATAATTATGTGATGTTACAACTCAATATAAGAAGACAGACGGTATGTCCATAATGTAATTGTGGTAGTGGACGAGGCAAATTAGACACTACCTAGAGCCATTGGGCTAACGAGAGCCTAAAGCAAGTCGCTTAAATAATAATATTAGCCTGCGTACCAAATAAATGTATAACATTCATATTTTATGAATTATAAAATATTTATATAAAAATAACAAATAATTCAATCAATGCTAGTAATTTAAGTAAAGAAACATTAGAAAAAAACAAACACTTTGCGAAAAATTATTGTCTAGATACCTGTTTGTTTCATTATTTTACTTATTTAATACAATTTTTATAAGCGCCAAGAACTTGCTTAAATATAATCGTGCATATATATGGATGACTCGCATACATGAGTCACAATCAATAAATTAATAAAAACCCATACCTTTTCACAAATTAAAATAAAATTTTTCATCCTAAAATGCATCATCAACATGTTATAATACAGTATAAAACAAAGTGTGAAATAAACGGATCAATTATTAAAAGAAGGGTTTCATAATATATACTGCTTGGAGCCTTAAAATATCTTAATCTGCCACTGAATGGTGACGTCGAGCTGATTCAAGAATTCTTTTCTCAGAACTTATAGGCATTCCCATCTCCAAATCTGCATTATCCTTTATCTCCATTTACAAAACTAGAGCAAAGAAACAGATGTTTTTCTTTACTAATTTTTAGTTCAGATTATTAGGGTTTAAGCAGTGTGTGTGCATTTGTGCATACAGTTAAATTATATTATCAATATATTTTAATTACATGCTGTAGAATGTAATTCTAATAAAACACGCCTCATAAATGAAATTATTGAAGACGGGAAGTCTAGAATTCTCTATCTTCCGTTCATGGATTATGCTAAGAAAAGTCGAACAGGCAAAGTAATAAATAATGACTTTTATTTTACATGAACAGATAGAGCATACATAAAATCGTACTTAAAGAAATCAATAATATAAACAATAAATCATTAATAAGCAATTTCATCAGTAGAAAGCGTTCAGAAAGAACTCCACAGATAGACATTCAAAACGGCTCAATTCAACTGATTCGCTGAAGAACGCAATCGAGTTCAATTCGACTGACTGAATCGATTACACAATTCTGCTTTTTAGAGATGCTATAACAAGGTATTAAGAAAATGTTATAGAGAAAATGTGGTAATTCAAGACCAAATGGAGCTACGGCCAGCATTCTTGAATACTCTGGGTTCTTTATTTTTATCATCAAAATCGCCAAGTTGTCAAATTGTCGATGAATTTGCCACCAAGCGGGAATTTTTCACCGAGCATCTATTAGCAGTCTTTACTTTGTATGCAAAATTATCTTCCCTACCAAGTGACTTAGTGTTCCGGAAAGCAGTATTACGTTTGTAACAGTATGCAGGATTTGTTAAACCTTATCTGCCAAATGAAAGAAGGCAACAGAAGAATCCAAGTGGATCATGAACATTCTATGTCAGCCCAGACTTTTTTTTCTATCGTTTGCAATTTATGGTGGAAAAATTTATTATGCTATCAATCGAAAAAAATTCTAATCTTGCAAAAGTTTCTGACATACTTATGATGTAAAATAAGTACCTAGTCTGAAAGGGTAGGAACCTCCTCCCTCCAGATTATACTGTTTTTATTAAGACACCAAGATTTAAAGCAAGCTATAACGACCGAAATATATTCAAAAACACTATAACACACTATATGCATATATGTCATGGTTATATATATATCTATGAGACATATATGCTAGACTATTAAATTAAAAAAAATTACAATAGGAATTAATGATTCATTAATATAAATTGAAGTTGATATGAACCACACACACAGATTATGTACCCACATGAAGTCTCTTTGCTACATACTTCTTTTCAGCATGAGATTACTCGAAATTAATCCTTTGATTTGATTATTTTTTATTCAGTAACGAAAGAAAAAAAAAGATATTTAATGAGTAAGTAGCACAATTTAGATCTATGTTTCTTTAAGATGGTGCAAATAAATGATTCATGTCTTTCGAATGATGGAAATCAAGTCTTCCAAATGATAAATTTTCCATTTATAAAAAGGAAAATTTATCAAATGTGAAATGAATGTGTTTCACTAAAAACACCTTTCTACTATTCATTACAGAATATAACTGTACTATCTGAAATTACCATTTTCTTTGCAAACAGATCTTACAAAATAAATATTTATTTTCAGTATCCATTCTTTCTCGAAATTCAAACGCCAGAGTACATTTTAACGCTAGCTACAATCAATTCAATTCTACTGTGTAACGGAAATACTTTTAAGTTTTCAGATAGGAAAAAAAACTTGTGGGCTTTCATTTTCATGCGCGGACGGGCCCAGACAAAGGTTTTTGAAGAAACACAGGATGTGTTCGGTTCTCTGCCGATTAGAAATCTGAGACACGTAAATGACACACATTCGCATCCGAATCACAGACGGGTAATAAGGCATTAAGAGCTTAGAACCCCATATCATTTCACACCCATTTGGATAAACGCTAGTGGTCATGATTCTAAGCGCGTAGCAGGGATTTAATTCTAGAGCTGAAATTAAATCACCGAATTTGGTTCGAGTGCCATCAATCTTGCCAAATAAGCGACTGGATTTTGGGAATTAAAAGGACACATTTAGGCATGATTTGATATTGGCGACAAGAGTTCAAATAGATATGGAAAATGTCTTCTTTGTTTTTGGATACCCTATTATATCGAAATTCGACTAGTAATTAATTAACTAATGCCATTGTTAGAGTGTACATAAAATCGATAGATGGGCAATCAAATAATAATTAAGATTAGTAAAGCTCAATGACAATATTCTACAGAAAGTACACAACATCAACATTTAAAAGATCATAAATCATTTCCAGTTTCATTACTGCATAGAATAATGTGATATAATTCGTTAGGGTAAGGAAAGATTAACGTAACGTAAATTTTAGATATTAACAATATTATTTATTTTTCTTTGAGGATATTTGGATTTTAAAATAATATTAAATTACTTCGCATTAAGTCTAATGAATGACACGTTCAGTTTTAGTTACATTGATATTACGTTTCAAGCGCCAATTATGGGAGATGATTTTAAATTTCAACCAATAGAATTCTGATCTTTATTGTCGTTACGTCATAAGAAATTCATTTGAGTCAGTAAATTCATCCCTGAATTTCTAACCATACCTGTGCGAAGATGTTTAACTTCAATCTCATATTAAACCTTAAAACCAATATACATCTGGGATCGTTAACTGATTTGCGCAGAATCTTTCAAATAAAATGCCAAGAAGATTACCACCATGCCAACTTCACCTCTTCATATACAGTGAGTGCATTAATAATATACTCTTTAGAGTAATCTCCGAAATTCTTACTATGTTTTAAAAGCAATCATGTAGTTCAGAAACTACAATGCTAAACATTAATATAAAGTTTTTAAAATAAGGCGAACATTAATTAATAAATACAATTTGAAGCAGATTTTTGAAATACAATTCTCAAAAGCGATATTTTTTGCATCTAATTGGGAAAAAATATGAAAAAATATGGCAGAGCAAGGAAATTGAAAAAAGTACAAGAAAAAACTAGCAACAGGAATAAAAATATTCTGAACTGTATTTTTATTTTTAATCACTTTCTCTACAATTTCTTGCCTAACTCGTGTATTTAATTACATATTTAAACCAATGATATATTAGGTTGATATTTAAATCTTTAATTAAGCCAAAATATCAATTCATTTGAAATGCATAAATTTCCTGAGGATGAATTTATTACCTCAGGTATCTTTAATCTTACTATATGAAATGAATTTGAAATAAATCTTAAAATAGAGCAGGTATCTAATTAGAAGATTAAATAAATTCTAGTAAATATTATGTTTATATACCAATAATAAAAAATATTTAAAATTCTAAATAAAGTATTATTTATCTTAATTCAGAATGTATATCGTATTTAATATTATTAAATAATATATCTTTAGTTTTGCCAGTTAGAAGAAAGAGTGAAACAACTTAAAGTTAAATAATAAAAGTAATCATTTCAAATATATATATATAAAACATTCTTTAAAAAAAAGCATTATTTAAAAAAAGAGGTAATTTTTTTCTACCTGTCTTTGGCACGAATCAATTCCATTTCATCAGCGAAAAGACATTAGCAAGGTAATCATGAGTTTAAAAAAAAAATGCATGTTTTTTTAAGCCTTTTTCATTGTAGCAGTTCAGCACTTTTTTGAACATCATCAGCAAGACCGAGTGATTAAATGGAAACCTCTCAAAGTACTACTCAAAAGAATCAGCTCATTTTTGCACGTTTCTCTGTCATCAGAAAAGCATTCGTCTCTCGCTTACCTAACCCTTTCTGTCAAGAGGCCAATTCCTCGAGATTCATTGTAACAATGCCCTGGAGGAAAGGGAATTACAATGAAGCATAATCTAACTAGAAAGCATACAATTGCAACTCTCTCTCGACATAAAATATCTAAAGCTCGCAATATTTCTTATAATTAGAAACGCAAAAAGAATTGATAAAAATGAATGAGCAAATCAAACAATGAGTTCGAAAATACATTTTGATTAACTTGCTTTTGGCAAAATGGTATTGCATGTTGAAATATTATTATATTAAAATGTCATTATCTATTATTGCCTTTGATTTGGATAAACAAATTAACAGTGCATATTGCAGAACTGTTGAATGATTTTAATATTAAAAGCTATTAACACCCTCGTTTATAGAAGATTATCGTCATAGTCTATCTATATACAGCAATTAACCGCATTTATGAAATCGAGAACCAACTATCATTTTATGGTGCTTTCTTTTTCGAATTCATTTTTGGAAATATATTGTTTAACTTTATAATGCGAAATTAAATCAACTCCAATCCACTATAGAACAGAAGAAGATTATAAAAAAAATCTATTTAAAAGTCTTTATTTTTCGACTACGTTCTGCTAAAACTATATTCCAAAATGGGTAATTTGGAATTGATTCAATAATTGCTTCTAAGTGAAACTTCATGATTTGCATCCAGAACTCTGAATGAACTAAAAAGATTTCTTTTTTGTCATAAAGTAATAAACATGTTCGTTTCTGCTTACTCATTTTGTGAAGAATGTAAATTAATTAATTGTATTTTCTAATTACTCGATAATTTATAATGGCGATCGCTCGTTTTAAAATTACACAAGCTGAAAATGAACATACTGCAGATTGTTGTTCATAGTTTATAAAAATGAAGAAAATTATAACCACAAAGCTGAATTACAGAAGCAGAAATAAAAGTTAATTATATCAATCCTAAGCACGGATAGTTATATGCAATGGTAATCTAGATGCATGTAAACAACTAAAGAGTGCCATTCCTATAGCTTAGGGCATAAATATTTTGGAATATTTTGATTGCGTTTCAAATGTAGCATCAGAATAAGCAGCATCATTTCATTAAGATATCATTTCATCTTCATGGAAATTTATGGAAAATCTACATATACAATTTATGAACCAAGCCATTCTTTTACAAAGTTGATTAGTTATCATATAGTATACTTCGATGATTGCTGATACTTATAACGTAATTATGACTGTGTAGGTCCATTATTTATAATGGCAGCCACTGCGTTTCATAATATTTTATAGTCAACGTATAAAAAAATCAGTATTTTGCGTTTGGACAAAAGTTCAAAATTAAAATTCATGACTGATGAATGACAGGATCTTGCTTAATTCCGTATTTGGCTTAGTATGTTAATATGCCCTTCGTTGCTTGTATTTAAAAGAAAAAAGGAGTAAATATATGTCATGATATTTCTTAATCTAATTTAAATAAAAATTTACTTCCTTCTAGCTTAATTTAGCACATATTAACCTCGTTCCAAAATTGTCTTATATTTACTGACCCAATTCCATTTAAAAAAATTGAATTACTGCTATAGGTGCTCTGTAAAACTGCAAATCTCAGCATTTGCCCACACTCCGAGTGAAGGGATAAAAATCCTTAATGCTTTGCACATCCTTTTAAAAACATCTAAATTTTCCTTTTCTAAGATTACAGGTGTCAAAGAAACCCTTATTCAAGTATCACAGTAAAACCAGTGAAAGGGAAAATGTTAGTTCCTTCGATTCTTGTATCGCGATATAAGTGGACGTTCATCACTGCTTCTTGTACATAATATACATCCCCCACGAAATTAAAATTTCAAAGGTTTCTTCTATTTGACTACGCAACTGCTCAAACATGTTTATATATATATATATATATATATATAAAGTGAGAGAATTAATAGATTATTTAAGAGCTGTTTCAGCAGAAAAACATCAACAACGTACTTTTTCCGTTGTTTGCAATTATCTATTCTACTGTTGATTATCCATTCATTTTTCGGCATTGTAGATTTCCACCATCAAACTGTTTTTTTCTAGAAAAATTGAGTGAGAAGTCTTTGAAATTGTTCTCTTTTCGGAACAGTAAAAGGTTACGAATCTCTAGTCACCCATTTTCACTACATGTTGCTTCTGGAGCAAGCGGCCACAGGTAAGTATAGGTAAAATACAGCACCCAGGGGGATCTCTTATCTAGGGCACAGAGCATCCGATAATTTCACGTAAGCCCTTCCATACTCATAAATCTGTCCCATAAAAAGCACTAAGAGTACAAGCGCGTGTCCGCAGAGGTTCCAATATATAAATCCGAGTTTCGATAGAAATAAAAGCTGTGATTGCTTTCCAATAGTTCTTTCCGGTCAAAACGAAGAGTTGAACCCCCCAGGGTAAAATTCTGTAGACTTACGTTTCAAAAACAGAAACCTATTTATTAAAGTCTGATGTTTTCCATCGATGGGGGCGTTTTTTCTGTCAAATCGTCCCTTTTTGTTTTATGAAGAGTAATAATAATAAAAAATAGCAGGGGAGTTATTACATTTCCTAACAATACAACTTGCACACTCTTTCTATTCCATTAGGGAATTTCAGAGGGAACAGTTTTCATGGCTTTTTGCATCGCAGTTAGCCTTGTATTTTAAATAAAAAATTCCAATTTTCTATCAATACATTTAAAATAATTTAAAATATATTTATAAAATTTTAATGAGTTAAAAATAGTTCGGTTGTTGCTTATCCTCTTTGGATTGAACACCAATTCAAACCAAGTTGAAGAGATCAGGAGATAAGAGTGCAGTAGCTTCTGAAAGTTAAGAATCCTGAGCACCTGAGGGCAGAAGTCTGAGTTTCACTCATATGAAGATGACACTCACACACTCGTGTATACAACCCCTTTTTATAGGGGGAGGGGGCTTTTTCACACACTTCATAGATAGAACACCGGGTAAAGAACAACCATGCCCGAACTGGGATTCGAATCCGGGACAACCATATCACTGGGAAGAGGCGCTACCCCTAAGCCAGGAGGCCGGTAAAATAAATAAAAAAAAATTCTTCTACTTAAAAAGGATAAAAAGAAAAAAAAATCTGCAAAAATCTTTTAGAAATAAAATTTTTCGTTTCACAATTTAAAACAAAAAAGCACAACTAAGTTAGCGACTTAAGATTCAATTTCTTGGAAAAAAGCTCACAATTTTTATAATTAGGTTTAATTAAATCCTTTCGTACAGAAGAAGAATCCTGTATATTATAATTTTTTTATTGCGCTTCAACACTCAATAGTTATTATAAACTTTCAATTGCTTTTTAGGACAAAGCTATTTTCAACAAGATGCACACTTAATTGGTCATGTATCGTTATCTTATTGATAGTCTATGATATAGTTGGGTTTCTCTCACAATTAAACACGACTCACATGCTTACAGTTTGTTTTAGTTTAGTCCCAAAGAATGCTACAGACAAGTTTTCCAAGGCAATTGTGCAAAGATTGTTTGTACAAAACATAGGGGAACATTCTCTAACACTCACTTCTAAAAAATAAAATAACATAAAGATGTTTTTTTTCTTTTTTCTTTTTTAAGATTTAGTAAGAAATCTCAATTTTTCCCTCTTGAAAAAAAACAAACGTACTTTTCTTGCTTAAGAAGGAACAAAGATAAGTTACTCGTCCCAAGAGAGTTTTCACTTTAAAAGTTAATGAAATGCAAACAAAACAGCTGCTTGGATTTTGTTTGTTTCTTCAAAGTTTTTGTTGTTTGCAAATCAAACTCAAAACTGATGTCGTCAGGGATTCATTTCCCCTTCTCTTGCACTTATACACAACTTTTTTTTTTGTCTCAGAAAGAAACTTTTATTCCTCCTATGCATGTGCAAAACAAAACAAAACAAAAAATGCAGGGAGTAATAAATAAAGGTTCCAACTGTAACGCTTTTCTCATGTCCTAAAAACACATCATTTCTTTTATTTTCCCCTCTTGGCATTGGGGCAGTGCATGGAAAAAAAATAAGCAAGCGGAATATCCCATTTTGGGGGAAGTATTTCACAGCGGCCCAACTGAAATTCGTCGAACCGTTATCCGCCCAGAGGACTTGAGGAGAAAGAACGGAACCAAATTTATATACCCATTCGATTTTGTTTGGTGTATATAAAGATATAAATTCCTTGGTCTTTCAGGAAAGGGAGGTAAAAAGCCGATTTTGATGCTGGACAATTCCGAGGCGGAAATGGTTTGGAAAATTGTTTGCGGATAGTCTCTTTATTCTATATAGAAATAGACCTTTAGATATATGGAAGTTAAAAGAATGAAATATAATGACTTTTATTTTGCTGTTTGCGATTATTATTAATTTGAATTGATATTATTATAATGAAAAAATCATGACATTTGTAAATAAGACTAAAATTAAAATACGTGGAATCTTATTAATTGCAATTTTAGTTGCATTGAACTGAAGACCTTCATTATAATAAAGAAAAAATAGGTAAATATTTAAATTATTCTTTTTTAAAACAAAATATAATATTCTTTATACATAAACATGAATTTTTCATTTTCTAATAAGTATTCTGCTATCATTAAATCCTAAACTATCAGTAGTTACTAAAAAAATATTGGCCATCTGCAGTGTAGCAAGAATATGAGCAAAATTAAATGCTTGAAATTTGAAAATCCATTAAAAATGTTCATTTCGTATTTCATTGAAAAATTCGACACTAAAAGGACGTTTAATGAGCTAAGCAAAAGTTCTAAGACATAGCTATGTAGTTTGGGAGTTCTGTGACACATTACAATTGTTTGTGGATTGATAATTCTCTATATTTCTTTGAGATATATTCTGTAAACTCAAGAATGGGGAAACTTTTAAAGTAATTATACATATCATTCCTAAACAACAACAATATAGGTGAAATTGCAACTTTCTTGTTTATAAAATGTAGATTTCTTATTTAATAGCTTTGTTTTAACGCCTTTATTTCCTTGAATACGAATAAGTTGAATTTTCATAATCTTACTTTGGAAAATCAATATTTTTAAGGAGCGACAAATTTGTTGAATATTATAACTGTACTTTAAACAATGTCTCCAAAGCGTACATTAAAAACGATACATTATCAATGGAAATGGATAAATTATTCAATGTATTTCTTACAGTTTTCGTATTCATCAGACAAGGACACATAAACTACCCGAAAGAATTTCTTGGAAATCTTTAATTAAGGGTATTTCAAACAAATGAGCCATCAAAGTGTTTCTTGGTTAATTATATTCAAGTAAACTAGTCCCCTACCATTGAGGGTTTCTGTTTAGGAATTTGTAAAACCAGAATTGCTCAAAATATTAACACAAAATAAAAAACGGTTAAATATAATTTAAAATTTGCTGTCTTCGTCTCCATTTAAAATTACACATATTGGGTTGCAAATTCATGAAATGTGACACACGAGACCCAGAACTCATAAAATGCACCCAAGGAGAGAGCACAGAGGCAAAAACAACTGCAGTAGCGACTTCTTGAAAACAGCAAGCGAGGCAATTCTGTGATAAAACTGGCTAAAAGCCTACTTGTAGAGCTCGAAATGTGATCGTTACGGCAGCGGAGAAAGGGATGAGAACGAAAGCATTTCTACACCGCAATTGCCGATTTAAATGGCCGGATAAATGTGACGCATGAATGCCGCTAAAAAGTCCTCCCTTTATATATATAGCCCATTGCTTCAACCGAAATGAAGCGTTTTAGATAGATAGATAGCGGTTGAGAACTGTCTAAAGAGTCCTTTTATTGACCCTTTCTACCAAGAAGAGAGGCCCCTTTTCTTCCTTTTAATACCAAACGATACGATCGTAAATGCCGTTCATACCGAAATAAAAGTAAACTGAGCAATTTTATTATTATTATTTCTCTTCCTTACCCTTGAATGGCGAATAAAACAATAACGAAGGCGATGGCAGCTAGATTGAGGTGCATTTCTCTGGCATCCTTGAAGTTCAGCACAGGACGGGCCAGAATTAGAAACAGATTTGGTCTTGGAAATGAGTTTTTATTAAAATTCAAAGATCTTTATAGAAATTGACAGTTATGATTTCGATTCATCAGTGGTGTTCGTTTATTTTTTTCATATTATTGAATATATTATCTTTTTTTTTTCAAGCCCATTTGAGCCAAAAATAATCTTATGGACACATATTAGTTTCGTAAATTTTTTGAAGGAAATAATTCATAAAATTTTCAACACTTTCATATTTTTCAGGTAAGCTTTGAAAAATATTAGATATTAGAGGGAATATGATTTAATAGTGAAATGAAAACCAGTTTGATTTTAATGAAAAAGAGATTTGAGGGTTCTCAATTTCATTTTGTAAGATATTTGCACAATAGGGAAGCAGTCACTGCTAAGCTTTATAGTGTAAAGAAAAGAATCAAGTAATAATTTGTATCACTTCTCATTAACGATCTATGTCCAAATACATCTACAACTTTAAGGGCTATAACAAAACATACACCGACTTTTACTTTTATTGTTTATCATGTTTCCGAGTAAAAGACATGAGCAGAAAAAAAAACAATTGACAAATATGTCCACACTCCATACATTGATAAATTTACATTAAACAAAAATAGTCAAATCTGCAATACCATATAAAGATCTTAGATTAAAATTAATCGATGTAACTTGATGCGTATTTATGATATCATGCTCACATATGCTTGCAATCCATAATAAACTATAATTTTAAATAAATCTATAATTTTAGTGTTTAGACAATATGATATATTTAAACTGTCTCTTTTGGACCGCTATGAATTATTGTGTTGACAGATATACCAAACGACAAGCAGATATTTCCAACAATATATATTGTGGACTGTAATAGGTTTTAAATTAGGAGTTTCATAAAAATTTGTGGTCATATTTAATAAAATAGAATGGATTTAAATATTTAATAATTTATTTATATGCTTTAAATTAAAAAAAGATTCTTTGAACAATGTCAGAATAATAGGCTAATCAAAATAATATATTAACAATAAAGGAAAAGTATTCAACTTTGAAGAACGATGACAATTAAAATCATTGAAAGGAAAAATAATAACCAGACTTTTAACCATCCAGCCATGTGAAAGAATTTCATGGTCTACTAACCGCAAATACACATTAACTTTTATTTTTCAGTTAAATTGGAAAGTAATATGTATAAAGCATGATTCACGTTAATGTGAATCAATTTAGTTGAGCATCGAAAAGTAAGGGTTTATTGAAACTAAAACGAAAATTATCTCTACAAAATATAATAATGGTAGTAGTAGCAGGTATTTTTATTTTCGGATACAGCGAACTAGTTCAGTAAAAATCTATTCCTTTATGGCATGGTTCACAACCAAAAGATAACACAAGCAGAGCTGAAATGTTCTAAAACTTTTTAGTAGGTCATACAAATGTGAATTTATATTACATAGATAAGATAAATATTAAATTGTTTGATCACGCTACAACTAACCAGATTATTCACAACGTGATTTCAAGTCATGTTTTCCCTCTTACGTGTTGCGTCGATTTAAAAAAGTCAGTTGAAGAAAAAGGGGGCATGCAAGAAAGAGAAAATAATCATATACAAAAGATACGGTTCGAAAATGGTTACAAAATCACCGTGCTCTACATAATTTGGGTTATCAGAGAACAAGATAATAATAATTTAACATAACAGATAGTAATATTATCATTACACATACTAGATATGCATGCTTTTAGTACGCAGAAGTACTTTTGAAACCAAGAAATATTATTTTTTAGATGAAAGTATTTTCGAAAGTATTATATTAAAAAATAAGGTAATAATTTTAATATTGATCTTTATAACCTTACAGAAAATAAAAGGTGAAAATATTATTTTTTAGTAGAAAATAGTTTTGAAGGTATTATATTAAAGAATAAGATAATAATAATTTTAATATAACGTTATAACGTTATTGTAAATAATATTAGCACTACATATACCAGATATAAACTACTTATAGTATGCAGAAATATTTTTGAAAGAATTAAATTGACGAATAAGATAATAATGATTTTTTAAATATTGAATAAGACAATAAAAATAATATCATTACACATACTAGATATGAATGTCTTTTAGTGCACAGGAATATTTTTGAAAATAGAAAATGCTAGTTTTTAGTAGAAAATATTATATCAAAGTACAAGGTAATAATAATTTAAATATTTATTGATGGTTATAAAATAACAGAAAATAATATTAACATCACATATACTAAATATGAATGCCTTTTAGTAAGCAGAAATATTATTTTTAGTAGAAAATATTACTTATGACAACTCAAGGAATATTTCAAAAGCTGTTTGGTTACATAAGATATTTCTAAAATACTTAAAGTACGAGCTGGAAGTAAGCTGACAGATACAAACCTCTGCGAATTCATATAGATTATAAACTATATTGCAATTTTTTTTTTGTTCTGAAAGCTCGTTTCCAAACGGAATTAAAAGGGGGAGAAAACATTAACGGAAAGGAGAAACATCTGGAAACTAGGTGTTTTTTATGATTCAGCGTATTTCATAAGCTTTGAATAATAAAAACTTTAATAAGAAATACTATTTTTATTCCTAAAAAAACATCTGTATGTCAACTTAATTATTGGTAGTAATCAATCTGTTTAAAAATACAGTTTTCGTTTATCACTGGCATTATGAAATGCACTAAAGTTTTCAAATTTGTGCCCAAAAATAAAACTAATGACAATGAAGATATTTATGGATCAAAATTACTCTACATCACTTTCCAACCAATCGCATTCGGTAAGTATTTCATAAATATTTCTATTAAAACAGTATTATCACAGGACGCAATCATCCAGTCAATAAATCTTCTAAAAGTCAATGCAGCGATCTTCCATAACTTCATTTAGACTAACCAAGTATTACGAACATTTTCCGATTATCGGAGTCTTAAATAACACTGTTTTCAATAATTAAATATAAAACGCTTGAGAAACAACAAATATAAATTTCATTATCACTGCCTCCATCATAAAATGCACTCCTTTAAATCTAAAAGTCTGACAACTTCAACCGCTATTAGTTACGCTTTCCAAACCAAGGTAAACCACACGAAACGCTCCTCTAAGCCCTTCTTCCTTCCAACATAAAATGAATATGATCAAAACTCACCCACCCAGATACAAGTTTGAAGGCAGTTAGAAAATTAACCCTTTATCTAGCCCCCAGGCTCATAAAAGGCAGACCCAGTTTCAATCAACACAGACCCTAAGTGCCTTAAGGACTCTATGATGTGCTAACCTGCGAAGATTAACTTCGCTCTGGGAAGAAGAAACAAAAGCGGGGGTGGGTGAGAGTGTATCGCACCCCAACACAATATGTGAAAAGTTGCAAGGGTTTATATAAGGCAGTGCCGATATATATTTTGTTGGCGTCGTAAATGACGAGCAGTTTACGATGTCTGGCGATAAAGTTAGGTGTAAAAGGAGCCTGTTATGACGGTTCTTATGTCCAGGAACAGTGGGCTGAATACGTTTGGATCTGGATATGAGCTAATAGAACATGGTAGCTGGTGCATAAACCCAATATGACCCCTACTTTTACTTTCATCTTAAGTTATGTATGAAATGCGGAAAGTGAAAACTTGCTTTGGTTTTTGTATGGACTGTTTTGAGAAAGAAAAACAAACAAACAATAAAACGGTTTTATATTAAAGCTGCTCTTCAAATTATACCATAATCTATCAGATATTCTGAGGGGAAAAACCAAGATAAAATAAAAATTCCAAAATGCAAAGACCTAATAATCTTAATTGGAACGGCTTACACTCCACATAACAAAAGAATATTACAATATTCTTTCGTTAATAAAAAATTACATAAAAATTCTATATGCTCAAAATGTATTAAACTGCAGGACAGTGTTGCATTAAGTCGTAAACTTTTTTTCAATACATGCACTCACTTTTATTAAAATTTATTTAGCTATTCATCTGAAATTTTTCTATTACTCTTATTTTGATAAAAAATATTAATATTGTTTTAAAACGCACTGTTTTTAAATCATAAATATGTAATTGCATGAAAGTATAAATAAAAAAATTACCTCATATATTTTAATAAACATTTTTTTTCTATATAAATAATATAAATCCATGGAGATTGCAGCGAGATGTCTTAGAAATAATACTGATATTTAGAAAATATATTTATTTATGTTACTCACAGGAAAATAAACGCGTTCTAAAAATAAGGCAACCTTGATTACTAAGATAACATTGATTCTTTATCTAAAATAAAACTCTGCACCCAAGCAAGAACAATTTAAAATTTTTCATTTCAGTTATCCCTGAATATCAACAAACAAACAAAGGAATATTCCGATTACTTTATACTAAACAAGCCTGCTAACATATAAACAGTTTTATGTAAACAACCAGTAGGTCAACTTTCAAAAAATGACTTGTTCCAGTATTCTTCGGTGGCTCCCTTTCGGCTGTTTATTGAAGGAGGCTTTTGGGCATTAACCTTCATAACCAAAGAGCTGATAAATGAGCAGGGAGCTAGTAACTTAATGCTCCCTTCAATGATTGGTAATAAAGTTTTCCAATCCGTTTGTTTTGCGGCATCTTGCGAAGAAATCCACAAAATACCTCATTTCCTAAGTAATCATGCAAACGTGAAAGCATTCGGGATATTCTAATTTTGCAAAGGCTACATAGTGTTTTTTTCCCCTTCAACCTTTTATGTAAGCGCTTTTTGTCCTGGCACAATATAAAGCAACCTTTCTTTGTATTAACTGGGGAAAAATAACTTGATGCTATACTATAAGTCTGAGTATATTATCTTTTTCTGAAACATTATCCATTTTGGAGTAAACTTAAAATTTTATAGCAAAATAACTTTTTATTGAAAACTAAATAAAATAAACACAAACGCACCTTATAATCGGACTTCTAACAGGGTTAGATGAAAGGTGTGATTTCCTACTTAGGATGGCTTTAAAATACACTATTTAATTTATATTTTAATTTTTTTTACTCGTTAATGATTGAAATATATACTAATACGATTCGAAGCAGTTAGTTTGAGATTACGCATAAATGTTTGAGAATGTCCAAAGTTATCGAATCCAAAAAAAAAAAAAAAAAAAAAAGTTTTGAATAAAAAAAATGATGTGGTATTTAACAAAAGCAAATAATACTTTTGCCTTTCTTAAAATACAAATTTTTTACAACCACTGAAATTTTATTCTAAATATCATCGTATTTTTAAGAAATTTTTTATATAATTTTTTGCCATATGCTGCTAAAACACACAGAGAATACATGAATTTGATGGAAAATTAACTAATTCGACTAACTGAAATGTTTTAATAATTTCATAAAAGAGAAGAGAACAAATTTCCTTAAATTTTCTTTATTTCAATATTAATTAATTTATTTTTTGCTCTTTATTTTTCAATCGACACAATTAATAATGTATTTAATTCAAATAAATTCAATGTGGTATTACTACAATCTATATGAATTGCGTAAAACCAAAACGGAAAAAAAGAAGAAGAAAAAGAATAAATAAATAAAAAGACAAGGAAAAAGCAACAACAACGAAATTTCAAAATAGTAGTTTGTTGAACAATAAACAATGGATTCGAAATTTGTAAATTAATTCTAAATTTCAAATTTTTAAAGTTATGGTACATTTTCTTTTAAAACAAATTATTTCAATTATTTCTAAAGATATTTAATGAAGCAAGGAAAAATATAACTAATTCTACTTGAAAGAATTTATCTACTTAGTCAATCGTCGTTGATAAATAAGAGGTTGAAAATTATTGTATATAATTAAATCTTGAATAAATTTGTAATAATATGATTAATAAAATTAATTAAAGCGAACCAGAAATGAATTTAAATCTATTCTTATCAAGTCAAATCATAAAGAGAGCACTTCATATTTCAAAAAATTCCAAGGAGTTCTAAGATTAGATTTTAGATTATGGCGTATTTCAAAAAGAACATAATAATATACGTTATTCATAAGAAAGAATCCATCAATCATCAAATTCAGAGGAATTCATCATTCTTAACGTATATATTTGGAATTCATTAAGTCTAAAAATTTAAAAGAAAGTAAAAAGGCTTTTCTTTTTACTCATAAAGTAAACTTGTTCGGGTGTTCCTTTACCGAGCATTCAAAGCTAATACACTCGCATGCATGTTTGAAACAGAATATTTATTCATGATTAAGCTTCTCAAAGAAAACCCGGCCCAAGTAATCCTATAATCTTTGAGAAAGTTACCCTGCATTTATTTTAAAAGGAAAGCATTACTATTGCATTCACCCCAATGGAAATTCTTTAAAAGGCTCATAACTTCATTGCACAATTTGAAGCAAACTGAAAATCGGGAGTGAAGTATTTTCTTTCAGGATATATATTTGGGGATTAGCCAAATATTTCTCTTCCCCTTTTTGAGTTGGTAAGGTCAAAGATATGCAAAAGCGTGACTTAAAAGAAAAGGGCACCTCAGATAATTTTTAAGTTATGGCTTGTATCCCTCTTTCTTTCTCTGACAAAGAAACATTCTTTACAATTTTCCAGTCTCAGCCAGAAAAGAAAACTTACTGTGAAAACCATTCACCACGTTATGGAAGCAGCAGATGGAAAAAACAATAAAAGCCAGGTGCCAATAAGACCAGGGTTGAACCTCCTGAAAATCTGGCCATTACTCATTTCCGAAAGTACGCCATTTTCTCAAGCGAAAATCATTAGTACCTATTTGGTATCATAAACACCAGGATTAGGCTTAGTAAATGACAGACAACTTACACAATAATCTGAGACAAGGAAAGCGGGGCGGGCAAGCCTCTTTTTTCTTGTGTGTGTGTTCTCTTTCCATTATGTGACGGACACAAAAAATATATTGACTCGTGCTTTATATACGTATATATATATAATCAGGTATTCTCACCACGGTCTTGTTTGCGCTATTTAACACTATTTCAACCCGGTACGCGGAGGGGTTTTTCATTTTTCTTGTGTAAAGTCTTAACGTTTTACTTGTAATAATAGGAATGATCACTGGCCACGCAAGCTTCAAGAAAGAACTTCATTTCCATATTTTGTTACTTAGCCTTCGGGTTCTTGGGCTATAATTTAACCACCACTGGGATCATAAATAATGGATATTATCCAATTTCTAGCCTTTCTTTTTAAGCCGGCGGGGACCGGTTTTAAGATGCATATGAATGCAACACGCGTATCGGTTGGACAAGACCCCAAAAGCGCACGAAGAATTTTCTTCTGTTATAATAATTTGCTGCGGAACCTGTTATTGGAACTCAATGATATCCCCACCTCCAGACGTTTAAGGGTAATCTTCATATTGCCTAGTGGTTATCAAATGCAACAAGCTAGCTTAGGTGGCCTACTTTTGTGTGTATTCTGATAATAAGGGTACGAAAGCCCGTAGGCGGAGATTCATAAAGGGTGTTTATGAGGGGTTGAATGCACTGTTAATTTTTTTATTAGCTACTTCTCCCTGTGTTTATTAAGATGCCTTTGTATACTTACATAGTGGTCAAAAGCTTTTCAAAAATGTAGGTCTTGAGGTATCTAAAACGGTTAAAGCAAAGAGGACAACGGAAGAAGAAAAAAAGAAAGAAAAAAAGAAATAGCATAATTTGTATCCTAAATTCAAAGAATGTCTGTAACAGAAGACAACTTTTAAAATACAAATTTTATTCTATAATATTCTATTGTAGATTTTATTGATAATAAGTATACAAGAAAAAAAAATATGAAAACTAATCTATGAGAAATAGCAATTTACTCAAATGTCAGTTATGTTTTATATACAATTATTTTCAATAATATTGTTTTGAAATTATATTGCTTTCTAATACAAATTGCTATTTTTAACCGAATACTGTTATAAAAAGAAAAAAGAAAAACACATATATGAAAACTAACCGACGAAAAACAGCAATTTCACCAATTGTCAGTTATGTTTTTATCTATGACCAATTACAGTATTACTGTTTACAAAATTGTTTTATTGTGTTTTAATACAAATTGCTATTTTTAAATGAATATACCGCTCAAGAATGTAATTATTTTTCATTCCCCTTTAATATTTTGGAATATATGGGTTAAAAACTATGCCACCTGTTGCTTGGCTTTTTATGCATGGTGGGATGTAATTTAATTCCCCTCGAAAAGTTGAGGTTACTCATAGTCATAAAATACTGTATTTTATTTTAAAAGTTTCGTTTATTGACTTTCGTTTTGTCATTTTTTTTGTTTAAGTACCAATGATAATTGTATATAATAAATAAGTGAAAATAAAAATTGAAACAAGTCGAATCGTTTTAGTAAATTTTTGATAATGTTAGGATCAAGACTGGTGAATTGTGTGGTGGAAATAATTTTGCCTTTCTTAACAGAATATATTAGGTTGGAAACTATGAAACGAGAGTTTTCTGTTTAGTTTTACTGTCATTCAATGCCCGTTTCATAGTTTCCTACCTAATATATGCATATGTTGTTGTTTTTTCTTGAGATTTATTTTAAGTGAATAAATTATTTATAATGAAATAAAATTTATTACTTGATATTTCATGTTAATTTGAAGCAAAATAAGAGATGAGATTGCAAGCATCATACCATATATATTCAAAATATTGAATAGATATTAAATATTTGAATATAAAATATGTATTCAAAATATTGAATAGATATTAAATATTTGAATATAAAATATGTATTCAAAATATTGAATATATATTAAATATTTGAATATAAAATATACATTTAAATTATTGAATTAAAAAATACATTATTTCTGTTTATATAAAACTTATTTCTCTGAGATCCGGAATGCAAAACATAAAAAGGTGAAAATTGATATGTATAAAGATTATTTTAAATCTCTTTTTGAATTGAAAGATAATTACAGATTTTAAACTGAAACGTTATTATGTTTTTTTTATTTCATGTAATATTTTATAATTAATTAAAATAAATGAATTTTAATTATTTCACATTAAAAATTCCTGATCAAGCCGAGTTTTAAGTTTTTTACAATCCTAAGCCTCAAAGTAAAGTTGGTAAAAAAAAAAAAAAAAAAAAAAAAAAAATCAGAATTTGTCCTGCATTAAAACAAAATTAAATCGAAACTTTAACCTCTTTAATAAGAATGAGCTTATTTTGCATTTCATATGTATAGAAATATATAAAACAATTCAGAATCGTTATTTTCATTTAATAATAGAGAAACTAAATTCAGACTCAACATCAGAAGGATGAGTTTATTTAATTATTCTCATATTTTGAAATAAAAGCAATTATAAATTTTATCTTATATTTTAGAAGTCCCCATCTTTTGTATTTTTATTTCTTCAAAGAATGAGCAGATTTTTCAAACTATTTTCCCAAAAACTACGAAAAATATTGAATTTCAAGTACCCATTTAAAACAACCCTTTATTTCACACCTTTGTGGAAGCCCATAACTTTTTCTAAATATACATTCTCTGAAAGCATTAATTTTGCCCTTCGGAAACGAAAACATAATTCTCGAAATGGAAGAAAATAATTTTTCAAGAAGAATAGAAAACGAAAATTCCCCATTGATGGAATTAATTGAATATGAATTCCTTCCCTACTTGAGAAACAATGATGTATTCCGATTCTCCGACTGGGAAATCCAATTCCTTTCAAGTGGACCTTTTCCATTAGAACCCATACGCCTAATTAGGTTCACAACGAAATTAGAGCTTGTTAACGACCCCTAATTAAATCAAATTAGGCGCGATTTACTGCTGTCCGAGAGCCGCTGCTCTTCATTGTATAAATTCGGCACGTCTCGGCCGGAAGCAAAAAGAGCGGGAAAAGAACAAAGAAATCAAGTTTCTTTGTTCTAACTTTGGGATACCATATTGTACTCCTTTTATTCTTCTTGAATACGAATGGTCCTCTGTGGAATAATATTTAGTTCATTGAAGTACATAACGTACTTTTATAGAAGAAAATAACTAAAACAAATCAGGAGAACGAATGTTCGAATTTTTGGTTTTCAGTAAGAACAATTTTCCGATTTGTTGTTTTTATTTTATTTTATTATGTTGCATTATAATAAGAATGTTGTGTGTAAATGATATAATTTATTGTTATACGATACAGTTAAATTGCGCTATGCAACATTAATCTTGGAATAAAATACATATCTTTCAAGAGGATTGATTGATTGTGAGGAAGTGTCCCAAGATTAAATGTTAATAAATTGCGCTGTATGAAAAATGTAACCAGTATGAAGAAAGATGACAATTTGCTGCAGTAAGCTCAATGTAAGGTTGTGGATATAGCATCATGAAATGGTGCCTTTGGAGTAAATATGTGATTAAATATCTTTATTTTATGTGAATGAATGTTCGAAGACATACACACACACAAAAAAAAATCGCCTACTGTTGTGAATTCCAAAACTTTCTTTTTACTGAATGAGTTATCATTATACGTAATCAGAATTCTAATGAAAGCAGAGTGCAAAATGGAACTAATCAGCATTTGCTTTCTACAGTTTACTGAAGAAATATATAACCAGTTATCAGCAATGAAAAGAAAGCCTAAACCAAAAAAAGGAACTTTTTTTCAACAAGATTTTTTTTCTACAATTTCTTATTTTATATACATGCATACATATAATAATTTTTGTCATACAAATTAACATATATGAGGTGACCTAACATGGATATTTAAAGGATCTGGGATGGCTTGTATTTTTAAAAAATAGTTTTTGTCTTATAAAGTAAAAACATTGTACTAGGTAATACGTATAGGTTTGGAAATAACAAAATTCACGTATCAGATTTTTTAAAATGTAGTTAACAGAAGTCCTAATAATAAAAAGATACAACTTCCTTTGCCTTCTAAACCACTTCATTTTCTTTCTCTTTTTTTTATTTTTCAATATGCATAGATAAAATCATTTTAAATACAGTTTTATAAAATCTTATACAAAAATATATATACAAACATTAAACATTTTTACTCTTTTCTGCATAATTGTATATTTTTAAGATAAATAATACAATATATTTCTTTTATTACTTATTGGGTTTTTTTCCGATTTTTTAGACCTTCAAGCTCTATGACATTTCATATTTAATTTTTTTATTCTAAGCATAATAAAATGAAAATAAGTTTTGTAACTACTAAACCTATTATCACATATTATGCTAATTTTGAAATGATGTTATTCAGAGCTTTTTTTACTAAGGATTCCGATTTACGGTGAAGAACATGATCACAACATATATTCGATTTTGAAACGAAATAAAAACCTTGAGAAATAAATATTATTATACAGTTTTGTAACGAGGAAAACTCATTCTCACTCATTCACACTCATTACTAAAGTTTTATTGCATATAAGGTTCAGCTGGGAGAAAAACTTTAATTTTTAAGATTTTTGTGTTCATTTCGTTTCCTTAAAAAAATAAAATAAAAGCGATTGAAGCCCATGTACTGCTATCCTATAAAGAAGTTGTTTTCATTACCTCTTGGTTTTTGTTTCGTTTTCGTTTTCGTTTTTTTTTTTTTTTTTTTCTAGATACGATAAAAACTAAGCAAGAAAAAAACAACCATATCAGACATCAAAGATAATGTGAGTACGGCATTCCTTAAATCTGAAACTAACTCTATTACTTTATATCTCAATGCATCTCTGTCACTTATCTATTAAATCTGAGGTAAAAGATACCAAATAACATTTTATCTTTCTAAATTGCAAGACATTTTCATTTAACTGAAAAGTGAGCCATTCTACAATGGAAGAAGCTTGTTTCTTTATTGAGTCATACGTTAATAAATTACGTTTAATCGACTTTATCTTCACGTAACTGCGGCTCGTTACGTCATTCACCATTGTTGCCACCTCTCCCCCAAATACCCTTCATGTGATTTACTTTCTCGTTCCGAAAAAATTATGGCACCTTTGGGACTTCACTAGATGGCGCTTTGTCCATTCACAAACTGATGTTACTCGGACACCTGTATTTGATATATGTCGAGCTTCATTGAAAATGTGGTCAAGTAGTCGTATTTGCAATTGTAATCAAAAGGTGAATTTGGCATATGCCTTAATTCATCTCAAGAATTAATTCTGAAAACTGTTTTTGTAAAATGAATATATTTCAAAGAGGTGTAGGTCACTTCATTAAAAAACAATTTAAAAATAGGATAAAAATTATTAATTGATGCTTATTTAATTTATGTTTCGGTTCAAGTATCATTAAATATTGGAGTTCAATATAAAAGTTAAATGTTAGATATTTATTAAATCTATTTATAAATTAATGTTTTGGTATATGTTCAGAATATCATTTATTGCATATTCCTGCACTGTTTCTTAATTTTATGAAACATTATTTTTCAGTTGTGTTAATAATAAATTTCTAGTTCGAAAATGTTTTTTTATATTCTGCTTATTTATTATCCTTTGGGCACACTCGAACCGTTTTCGATGAATTCATGAATTGATGATGCACACCATATAAAATGAAATAGATCATATACAATGTTAATGAAGCAAATATTGTTCTAATGAAATTTTTTTCACATTTAAATTTTTCATATAAATTCTATTTATAATTACTAGCGAATTTCATTATTATTATTATTAATCCCAATTTATAAAATTATGAAATTCTGTAAATATAAGGAACAAATAAAAATAATATAACTATCACTATTTTATTATTTTTTTATTTAACTCTTACAATCAAAATTTTAATTCAAGAACACTAGGCGGATTCTAAAGAAAAAGCTAGATTTTGTAATCGATAATATTAATATATATGCAATTTTTGTTCTTTGGATTTATAATTCAATTAAAATATCTTCTATCAATTTTTTGTTTTACCCATACGTCAAAAATTAATAAAAAGTTATTATAGGAAAACAACTACAAAAAGGTCTGGTGTAAGAAAGTATATTAGTCCTTTTTAAAGCTTTTCATAACATTTAAATTTCAAAAAAATGCTGTAGTTGATTGTTCGAGAATATTCAAGAATAAATATTTCCTGAATGTTTATATTATATAACATGTGGTGAAAATCAATGATAAAATAATTATAATACATTTGCTTCTTACATATAATTTATATCTTAAAATTTATTTTGAATTCAACCCCTTTTTTAACTAAAGCCTATTTCTTTTATCATTTCGAATATGGTTTTATAACAAAATAAAACGACTTAAATATAAACCATAAAGGGATTTTGTGAAACGTTTACTATTCAAATGTCGTCGCAGAATTAATAAGCAAACGCAAGAATTCAAGAAACAACCTCATTTTCGCTTATTTCAATATTTGATGAAAGATTTCAAAACTGAACATCGTACTTTACACCGATAACTATTTCATAAAGTTTCCAAGTGAAATTTTCGCAAAATCCACTTGCTTTGGTCACAAGATAAAACTATATCTTTGAGTATAATATTTTACGAACAGCAGGCAATCTCGTTTGAAACTATCACAGTGATTATTGGATTTTATTCTGTAGCGACGCAGTGAAAATTGACTATATAAGCTACTAAAATAACGGAAACTTCTTTTAGAGGTAGAAAGCGAAATATAAATAACTAAATTGAAAATTTTTGCAGTATTTCATAAATACATGGCATATTTTGTGAAAAGGGGAAAAAATCAAATATATTCTAGCATTCCCAAGACATATTATTCTCTAAAAATAGAGATAAAGCTGTGAAAAGGATAAGAAAATGTATCAAAATGATGGAATATATCAATCTAACGTTGAAATATATTATCTAAATGTTGCATTGAAAATCAAATATGGAAAAGGTAGGGCTTGAAAAAAATCGTGGATTCAATTTGATGAGTAGAGTAGAATAGAACTACTTACACTAGGCATAAAGGGCTTGAATTTTTTTCGAAAATGTCTGTAAAGAAAAGAAATGTAATATTAGTTACGAATGTATAAAGAAAAAAGAAGGAATAAAGATAAAATATTACGACTCTTTTTGCTACAGAGTTGCTTGTTGCTATGAATAGAATTCAGCAATTTCCAGATATTTCTTTTACTCAAAATATTCCTTTCATAAGTTTATTAACAAAGAAATTTAAAAAAAACTAATCAATAAAATTCTTTAAATTCAAATAATAGAAAGTAAATATAATCTTTTTTTGGATTTTTGTGAAACAAAATACAAAACTCTCATAATTATTTCGATAAAAGAATATGCTGAATTAATCGAAAAAAAAACATTAAAAGTTTATGGAAAAAAATGCTTTGTTATTGTAAATTTATTCGTTTTGAAATTGTTAAGAATAATCTTTCAAGAAAGAAAACATAAGGGAAAATTTCTTAAAAAAAATAATTTTTTCTCCAAATGTATTTAATATAGTACTCAGAAGGCATTTTTCAGCAACAAGCGATTATAAATTAACAAAGTAGAAGAACAAGATCAGTTTCAATAATAACAACAACAACTACAAAAAACAACAACCAGAAAGCACTTTCCATAACTTTCTTGTTTAAAGAGAATACTTATAAATCATATCAACAAATATACAACAATAAATGGTGGAGACGTTCATAAATAAATTTATACCAATCTGCAAAATATATGTTTAATAAGTTAGTTTAAATGATATTAGAATTTAAAGAAATATATTTTATTGAATTTGGAATTTTTTGTAATATATTATTCTACAGACATGTCCTTTTAAATATATATCCATTAACGATAGTTAAATTCAAGAGATTTTGTTTTTGACAGAACAATTAGGCTAAATATAAGGACACAAAACCCATCAAAGAACATAGGAATAAAATAATAAAAAAATTATGAGATATTTACCTTTAAATGATCTAGGCAAATATTAGTAGAATCACATTATTCAGAAATAAAATTCCAGTGATCAAATTAATCGAAACTAAATTTTAATTGAAAATCTGAAATCAATTAAAAATGCAACTGATCTAATTTTTTAAGAAAACTATTCCATATGAAGCATTTTCTAAACAAGTCACGCCATATGGAAAAAAAAAAGACAACGAATTTTTAATTAAATTCGAACAAATAACTAGAGTTGCCAACTCGCTTTTCATAACAGAAATGATTTCATGAAATTTGTGCTTAAACAAACAAGCAGACGATAATGCGAGAAACAGATGTTTTTTAATCGTCCTTTTTTTCTAATTCAACAAAGTAATTATAAACATTTTATTAATATTCTAAATTTTTCTTTATTCCAAAAGAAAAGTAAAAATAATAAATATTAAAAAAAATTCTTTCATATTTTACTGGTTTAATAAATTTTTAATCCGAAATTAATTATTAATTTTCTTTGTTTTATAATACAATTAATGAAAGGTTTTTGATATAAAGCGAAGCCATACGTACATTTCTCTCTCTCTCTCTCTTTATATATATATATATATATATATAACGTAAAGAAACATTCACTGTAACCGAAACTTCAACACTCATGATAATTAAAACTATCAGATATCCAAGGCAACTAATTTAAACTTAGTCAGAACGAGAAAATTCTTAATGATCTCCAAACAGAAAATACACTTCTTTCTCGAAGCAATCCATTCTCGGGCAACCATTTATACTTCTAGCAAATTCAACAAAAGTTGCAAAGTTCAAATCTTAGTAATCCCGCACTGTACCACTCCGGTACTCACAGTTTGTATTATTCGTTAGACAAGAAAATAAGGGCGGGGGAGAGCGAGCACAAAACAACAACAAACAAAAAAGAACAACAGAATCAAAAGAGCCACGGGGCGGTATTTCCCTTCTTTTCCTCCAACTAAAACTGAAGTCGCAAATGCAGTTTTAGTTCTGAATAATTTATAACATCTTTTAAAGGAACGAAACTCCTTCTGAATGATTAATGCCCGCGCGTATCGTTTGGTCCCTTTTTTAAATTTTTTTTTCGTATTTATTCATTTATTTATTTACTAGCTTACTTATTTTTATATTTTTATTTATTATTACGTTCTTTTTGGTTTGGTTCCAAATCTAGCCAAAACCAGAGAAGACGGATTACGCTCGTTGTTTCGCAGACGCAGACTGCTTAATTATATAAGTTTTCTCCCGAAAATTAAGTATTTACGGGTGGCAGCAGGGAAAGCCGAGTCTCGGGAGGAAAAGAAACGACATGAAAAATGTATCCTAAAACGGCGATAATGTAAATATAAGCGTGCATGATGTTTTCTCTTTGCAGATGAGTAATTCGTATTGAGGGACATCCAGTCAACTGAATTTTGAGTGACCTTTTCTGGCACTAGACAGTTTCGGAGCACGTACGTTCGTGCCAATCGATTTTTGTGGAAGAGTTTACCTCTGAAGATGCCCCAGATATTTTATTAGAATATCATACAAACAACGCAAGTCATGTACACAACGTGCTGAGATATAATGTTACCATTTCAATGAAAATAAATTAAGATTCCAGGTTATAGTTGAGATTTTGCAAAGAATTAAATTTGGGAAGTAAACAAAATAAATAAAAATTCCTGCTCTCTGTTTACAAATAGGATTGTTAGAGAGATCTTTTGCTTCGGATACCATAAATCTTATTTTAATATCTAACAGTTCTGTTTTTTAAACATTCATGTTCTTCTAAGCAATATAAGTAAATTTTACAAAAAAACGGAATATAAAAAATAATATCAACTAAGCACGAAATTTATGGATCTACCTAAACTGTCTCCCCCCCCCCTTCTTTTTTACATCTTAATTTAGAGCTTTTTTATAAATCACTCACCATTTTTCAATCCAAATTTATTTCTCGATTTATATCCAGTACTTGTAATATTTAGTTCATGAAATAATAGTTTCTTTTTTTAAATTAAAGAAAAAATATACATTCAGTGTTTATAATAAAGGTTTAAGAATGAAAAATGCACTCAATATAACGTTTTGGACATTAATTTTTTTATATTGAAGATCAATTTAGTTATGTTGGCCATTGCATAGCAATTTTTTTTTAATTTAACAAAATGAGATTATGATATTTTCTTCAGTTCTGAACTTTTAACTGACTGTAATTGAACTTTTTTATTAAATTAATTATCAGACTGCCTGCATTAATCTAGATGGTAACGATTTTAATTTCTTAGTTATGGATTAAAAAACATCCTTCAATTTATCTCGAAATTAAATATAAAGTTCCAGATTGTGCAAATTCCATTTTTCAGTAAATAGCTGACTTTTTGTTCAGAAATTAGTTAAGCTAAATAATTTTTAAAAAATCTTCCAGGTGAATAATTTTTCATTCTAATTAGAATCCTTCATTAAATATGAATACCATGATAAGATCAATGTAGACTAATCAGGCTGAGCGAGGAGGGGGGAGGCAGTAAAAAGTATGATGATGCTTTTATCTTTTTTCCTCTTCATGATAATATTTAATAGATTGCAAACTTACTGACGCTAAATTGTGACAAATATGATGGGGAAAAAACATAAAAAATACGTTTATGAAGATAAAAACGAACCACGCTTTACCGCACAAATGGTTGGGCAATAAACTAAAACCTTTGGTATATAATTACTTTTTAGATCACTTCATATGATCACAAAGTAATATTTACTCATATTCTTGATTTAATTTAAAATTAAAAATTAGTAAAAATAATATTGCTTTTTCTTCAGTAACTTTACATTCAAAAAATAAGTTATCAGTAAGCCAACTTTCAATTCGGTACATTTTTTCCCATTCTTTTAATAAATTTTAAAAAAATTATGAACTTTTTGCTATAGTTTTTAATTATTGTATTTATAATCACGGAATGATGTACATATTTTATAACTACGTTACCGTTGCCGTTTAAATAAAAGCAAATTTTAAGAATAATACAGAAATAAACGAATTAAGACTAAGGTTATCATGTTTAAATGACATCTATGCTGATATGTTCCGAATTTCCTTCGGAATTTTTGTGAGGATATTTTCTATAATTTTTCTTCGTTGCTTCTGAGTCTTGAAACTAATTATTTTTATTTTCTCCGAATCCAAAGCTCAGAAAACAAGTTCAAATCACTCGAAATATTAAAAATAAAAGAACAAGAATAATAATAAGAGAACCTATTTTTCTTAATAATATAAAATGAACAAAACAACCTACAGCGAAATAATTCTAAAAGAGACTTATCAATAATTTCTTTTCCTCCTTAAATGCACGGAAGAAAAATATTTGTTATTTAAAACTTTCAAGGGTTTTATTTATCTACAAACCAAATAGTTCTCCCATCGTTAGGGAAGTTCACTTGAATCTAATTTATTCCTATGGTTATCACCGGATAAAACCATTTAAAACGAATCCCCGCAATTCACTTGCAATGGAAAACAAAGAACCACTTTAATTTACAGCCTTGAACGCGAACGTTAACAGGGAAAAAATGCGAGCGATAGATGCGACTCAGACAATACTCACGGCGGCCATTTTAACCCGGCAATAATTTTAAATGACAAAGTGGCAACAGGCTGTTAAATAAAGGATCGCGAGTCAGAACAAATGTTTATTTAGCCCTAATGTTATAAAGTGTTATTACAGTCTGTGTAATAAATTTTGAAAGGGTTTGATGGCAGAACAAAGAAATAAAACTGCTAAACGAGAAGTTATTTCTCATGCAAATGAAACATATTTTTATTTCATGTTGAACTACACGGCCATTTAAAGTACACTGTAGACTCATCTTTTAACGTGCAGCAAAAATTTTGAAACAACCTGTGTTAAAAGTGATAAAAAAGAATGAATATTTTCACCGAACTGAAAAAAAAAGCTTTTAAATATATATCATTAATTTTTATTTTTATTTTCAGACAGAACTAATTTTTGAAATTAAGAGACATATATTAGCTTATTTTATATTTTAGTCTATATAGTTTGATTCACGTTTATGTTCGAACAGTTATAATTTGAAAGGTTTTGTTAATGCATAGCGGGAAAAAGGGGGAACACATTTCCTGTTTTACATTTTGCGTAAGAGATGTTTATTCGAAATAAACGTTTTGCAATCGTCTGAAATTATATTTCTTCCATTTAATGGAAAAAAAAATAAAGTCATAAATTTATTTTCATAAATGTGCATTTTTGATATAGGAAATCATTTCAGAAACATATTCTTTCGTTAAATTTGATTTAAAATTTTGTTATTCGTTGCTAGATAAAAAATAAAATCCATTTTTTAGAAAATTGATCTTTTATATGGAGACTTAACTACACTGACTTAAAATTAGAAATCTTAATTTTTAAAAATGAAAATTTGTCTTTTAAAAAAGCCATAAATCATGAGAAACTAATTAAAATGCTTTAAACAAATTGGATTTTTAATCAGCTTAATAATATGCTTTAGTTTTTAATGAACGCCTTTTTTCTGATAAAACTCACGGAAATTGAATTTCTTTAAGAATTTATTATATTCAGTTTTTTTATAAATTCGTTTTGTTCTTCAAAAATTTTTACCCTTTTTTAAAAAATCATTTTCTAGTTTGTCACTAAAAACTCATTTTGTTTTAAAACTTTTAATATAAACGTTTAATATATTTACTATCTTAAATATATGTCATAGCTCATAATTGCCATATCACGTAACATAAAACTTATTTCTGTTAAAATTCTCAAAAATTCTGAAAATGTAATATTTTACTGTCATAAAGATACACAATGGTTTAGAATTGAATTTCTTGTTCAAAAAGAATTGAGTGAAAAACTTGTAACAACATTTCATTTTTACAAACACAAAATAAGTCAAAAATAAAATCATGTAAAAATGGAAACATATTACATTTATATGTACACTGACTGCTTCACAAGTTGTATATATATTTATATATTTTATATAAATATGTTTATGTGTTATAAATAAATATGTATATAAATACGTATAATGTACTATAATTAATTTCTCATAAGAAGAGATTTTTTTAATTGTATGTTGTGAAAACTTTCAAAAACTTTTTTTTTATATATTCCATTTTTCTATTCTTGTTTTCACAAAAAATAAAAAAAAAGGATTGGCTTGAGGCATTTCTTCCAAATTTGTTCACTAGTTCATTAAATTGAGCTTCTTTTGTCAATTTTTAATTAATAGATGTAGCATTTTGTTATCTACTTTTAACAATAAGGTTACAAAACAATTTTTTAGATAAAAGCGAAGTCACGTGTTATGAAAAGAAACTTTGTAACAAAAAAGTTTGGATGAATTTCGCCCTGTCACACCAAAACAAAGACCCAAGTAAAATTGCCTATATCTTCATCATAGGTCACTGGCAAGACTTTCTACACAAATTAATAATTTAGATCCCAAAATTTGAGCTTATGAATAAATAAAAAACCACAGATTTTTAAAGGATTTTATTACAATAGTACGGCATTAAATTTCTTATCTTCATTGAAATTATAATTCTTCTTTCTTTTTGTGAGAAGTTTGAAGATATATGCAGAAATTTTAATATTTCAAACGATAAATTATATGCTGATTGTCACGACGTTTGATTTTTTAAAACTTCTAATTAACGGTGAAATAAATTATATCCTTACACTTTTCCAGACTAGTGATGTCATTTGACAATATCGGAGTGACCTGTTGAAATAATCTACAAATGCCATTTCACTTCCTTTCCCCTTTTAATTTATATTTTCAGATTCGTAGGAAAAAATAAAATAAAATATAAAAAAAATAATAATAATAAAAAAAAAAAAACGTGTACTTGGGAGAAAAAATAAGGCCGACTGAAATTTTTCAGTGATATTCGTTTTTATAATTTTTCCCAATGAGGCCAAGTTTTTTATTGATTTATTTTTAGCATAATCTGTTGGTACATAGTTTTTAATTTTTAATTCATTGGCGAGAAGATAAATTTGAAACCAAAGAAAGAGGGAAAGTAAGAAGATCTATGTAAGTCAGGATATAAAATTAGGTAGTAATAATAATAGCAACAAAATAACATGTATGTATTAATTCTCAGATTTGGCTTGAAAATATCTTAAACTTTGGATTAAAAAAAAGATAGTTTTATTAAATTCTTGATGGTTCTGGACCTTTTGTAATTGTCCCTAGATCACGTCTTGCCTGTCTGACCACATGTATGGAACACAAAAACCTTCTAACTCGGGGTTCTTTAGGTGTGGAGTTCAGCTGGTTTTATCTGGTAAAGGCGGCATACAGACTCACATACAGAGAGAGAGAGAGAGAAATCCATTAACTTCCATAGATGGCTTTTAAAAATATCCCCTTCACAAGTTTTGAATTCATAAGTTTGTAAAAAAATGCATGTCACAGAATTAATGCAACGCTTGTCTTTTTTGAGACCGTCTGGAGTGCTTTCTGAAAAAGGATCTTGGTGCCAGGCCTCCATCTGAAGTGCCAAATTCAAGGAGGGAGTGAAAATTGACACACAGTGCAACCCATTAATAGAAAGGGGCCACTTCTTTGTTATCTTTACACAAGTGTGGTGCGTTTGATGCTCCCTACATCTGCTTTGTTTATCGACAACAACGAAGGTAAAGTGGGTTGATAAACCAAACCACATGGTCTTCTTCAAACAAAGGGGTGCACTTAAATAAACTTGCTTCGACTTTCTGCCAAAAGGAAGATTGACAGGACGTCCAAGACAGATCCCAATCTTTCAAACAAAATAGTCACCAATTTGGAACTTTAATTGATTTTATCGAATTAAAAAACAAAAACAGGAAAATGTGCTTAGAAAAATAAAAAGTTATCAATATTATTTTAATTAAAAGTTTTGGATGAAAACAAAACAATATCAAATTCAAATGTGTACAATTATTTTTTATCAAAGACGTCTGTTTCTATTTCTGTTGCTTTCATTTTCTCTGTTGTGATTTTGTTCTGGTGAGAAAGTTTCATGAGTAAAAACATTTGACAAAAATTTCAAAAGATTCATAGTCAATGTGTGAAAAGATCTTTAACATGAACAATGTAGTATCTCAGTATTTGATAGTTTGAGGATTGCTATATCACATTATTTGATAGTTTGAGGTTTGACAATTGCTAATATTAAATAATGCCGATCCATTGTGCAATCTGGCCGGCATTATTTAATATTTCTTTTCAGAAGAATATTAATATTATTTTTATTTACCATTTTTTTCAGAAAGTCGAAAGAGTTACTTTTATCTATTCTGTTAATTCTCCCTGTTCTGCTCTTTTTTTATATATAAAATAAATCTACCCTTATTCTTGTTAAAATGTCGTAACGTTTCTTAAAACTTTGAAAATTTAAGATGGCGGATTAATTCATACCTCACAATAGTGAATATTTTTAAAATGTATTGAATGAAGCAAAAAACCAAAATTTCGTCCTTATTATTTCGTCCTAAAATTATGCCTTCTCAACAAATATTTAGTCGAACATTATTATTCAAGAGATTATTGTTTATTATTATTGCACAACTAAGAACACTTCGAAAATAATTTTTTTTTTTTTACCTGGGTTGAGCAACCTTTTGAAAAATATTTGATTTATATTTTATATACCAAACCCCTTGATATAACTGTCAATGTGATATTTAAATGGTTAATACAAAAGTTGAGTAACTTAAATAAAAGTATATATCAATAATTGTAAAATTTGTAAGTTAAAAAGTATAAAATGATAAACATTTCTATTTTTAGATATCAGATAAAAATTTGTTGTTAAAATGTGATTTAAACTCTTTTTTATTTAAAATTATTCTATATGAATGAATAATTCTAATAGTTGGTTAAAAAAACAACATCTTTATAAATTCAACCATTGTATACACATTACAATCGTATTCAATTCTTCGACATACAAAACTATTCTTGCTTTATTCATTATACATTAATAATGAACTGTCATTATTCAGAGAAAATTAATAAAATTATAAGATAGAAAAAATTTGAATTAAATAATAACCCAGAAGAAACCAGATTAGCCACAAAAAAAATATTGTGAATATTGTATATAAGATTAAAAAAAGAAGAGGTTCTTTTCGCATATCAAACATTTCAACTAAGAATAAACTGTGAAAATCTTCTTACTACAATTCTATATTATTCGACAGTTTCACACCAGCTTTTTCCTTAGATATCAAGTACATCTAGTTAGGAAAGCAAATTTACCGACAAAAATGTGTCTGCTACTTCGAAGTGACGAAACACAATGACGCTTTTTATTAGTATTATAAAATACATTTTTAAAGCAGCAAGCCAGCACCTGACAGAAAAGAATGAACAAACAAAAAACGACTAACGCAAACGATAAATAAAAGTATAACTCCTCTAAACAGGACTACAGCAAAATCGCGTGATGACATTCTCTGTTGATTGATTGGATGGAAGGCCCGATATATTGGAGGGGGGGGGAGAGGATAGCGGCTGCGAGAGGTATGGTCCTGGAGCAATGAAAACGACAAGGAGGGTAGGGAGGACGTAGAATATGTCATAGCTGAAATTTCTTGAGGAAAATTTCGTCAGTGAGCGATGAGTTAACTTTTATCTCCTGCGAAAAGTGTCATAATCCCCCTCGCCACCCCTCCCTTGCGTCTTAAAGTGAGAGAGATCTCGAAGTTGTCAGTGACGTCGTACCAAGTGGGCTGAGATGAAGGCTGCTGCTGTAAGAATACGAAATTAAAAAGCGGCGAAGGGAAGGACGAAATTAACATACAAGAAACAAAGTAGAGATCCTGAATGACATATCGATAATTTTTTTGCAAGCTTGTAACTTAATTAATCCACAACCTTTTTGTACATTTGCGTGTTTGCAAGGAGGGATGATGGGATCTCGTTTAAAATCCTGAGATCGTATCTGTAATTTCTCGGCTCGCATATCAAATTCATTAAAATAAGGATTGAAATCGATTTTTTCTTTTTTGAAGAAAAATGTTGGCATCAAAGCTCAGATGAAATCTCATTAATTGCGATTTTATATTAAAAAAATAATGGGACGGACAGATGTACAAAAATTAAAATCTATTCTAATAATAAAGATGAATGTGTGTCTATATGTGTGTGGGTTAGGATTCTCCAGCTAAATCGTTTGACCTAGAACAATAAAATCTGGCATCGATATAATTTGGAGAGTGAAAATATGTAACTCAGTGCGATTTTTTTTGATGAAATTTTAATTGATTAAAAATTTAAAGGAATTTTGAGGCTTCTCCATGATATTTCCAGATATTTATTTGTTTGAACTATTTCAAATTTTTTTTTTACACGGTTATAAATTTTTTTTAAATGCATTTTTAATTATTCTTATTTAGATTTGTTGCACTTATACCACTTTTTAAAAAGATATATCAAGAAAAAGCAGAAAATTAATATCCTACTCCAGGCGCTACTTACATTCACTACGACGCTGTCCGTCTCCTAATACTGCCGAGTGAGCAAGTGACATACTTAAATGCACTTATAAAATGACCCCTATCTGAAATACTTTAGGGTCCCATCAAGTCTGAATTCTTCTATTGGAATGCTTAGTTGTTATTCGCTGCATAGCTTGGCAATATTTTTACTTTCCCGTATACTTAGTATAGATAAAGTATTTTAATCATCAAAAAATTAGAACTTTGAACAGAAGTTGACGAATTTACGCGTTTTAGACCACCTTTAGTTCGAAAAACACATTTTTGGGAAATGTCCATCTATTTGAGTTATCGACAAAAAGAACTCGAAACTTTTTTGAATTACACGAGGGAAATTCGTTGTACGGTGTTCACACCAATTTGCAGATTACTCTCAATTTTGAGAAAATCCGATCAGAGGAAGTCTGCTCGAATATAAGTTAAAACTGTTGGATGTATTTGTAGTTTTTATAATTATTTTATTAGTTCTGTTCCCGAGTTTTTTTTAAAAAACTGGATTTGATGCCTCTCTGTGTATTTTTATATTCATTTAAATATATGATTGCATCTGCATATAATCATCATCAGATTGATTTGCATATAATCATCATCATATATGATTGCATAGGCTGTTTTGTTGCTATATATTGGCTTGAGTCGTGCTCTGCCACAGAGCATTCTGTAAACTTTTATACTGAATGGGAATAAACTTGTGGGTATTTTTTAGAATTCATTAATTTAATCTGTAACGATCAAACACCATAATTACAAAACAAAGTGAAATAGAGAGATAAAATTGGATACGCATATTTAACATCTATGGTGTTAAAATCCATCAAATTTTAAGCCCAATCCAAAAAGGAATCGACAGTCTGTCGGTCTGTACTTTCAGAAACACTTAAATGTGATAAATCAAAAATACAATAACTAAAATATATCAAATTTTGTATGGGATTTGGTGACTATAAATACAATTTTGTATGAAATTTTGGTTTCAATCAGTTCAGAAAAAGGCGTTTGAAACATAAGTCCGATTTTTGGATGTTATTAATTGCATTCCGGGGATTAAACGCCAAATAACTCGCCAAGGATGACCCGAAAGATTCAGTTAAAATGCTACATTTCAAGCCAAAAATTAATATTTTGTTAACTATTGTATGCCAATATTATGTAAGGCGTTCACAGTGATGAGAACTTTATAAGAGAATATAAGAAAAGGTTTTGAAGAGATTATACCGACTGGTTTTACATCAGAAGCATTCGCAAATACATCCAGTGTTCAAAGTTATAGTGAAGATTCTTGCTGCCATAGGCGTAGTTTTCAATCTCTTCACATTTGACTTTACAGACATGAAATAAATGTAATATTACTACTAGTACTAATAGTATTTTTAATTCATCTGCACTCCCCTCCTCCTCTAACAATGGCAACAAAATGTCTATCCCCCCCCCCCCCTCCCATCAATTTCCTGCCACCAATTTGTAATGCCACTGATAATGTGCACGAACATTATAATGTTTCTGCAAGACTCAACCTCACAAAAGTTGTTGGAATTCAAAACGTGTTTTTCATACGAACTTTCGCACGCATCTTATTTACCTAATTGAACCTGATTACCATAAAATGATCGAAGAGGGAAAAGAGAAAGAATTATTAAGCTTAAAAGTATAATTTATCAGAAATACATGGCGTCGTGTTGCCATTTGAATATTTTCAAATTGAGGGAAAGAATATAATTTTATAAAAGTAATTTTTAATGTTCCAACTGTTATTCGAAACATAAACGTATGGAACTGAATATAAATCATAATAAGCACATCGCAAGCACAATATAATTATCAAACATTACTAGTAATTGTCAGAAATACGAGTTATTTTTTAAAATAATTTTCTTTTTTGTGTAGTATATTAGTTAAGGAAACACTGAAATTAGGAAGCACAAAATAAATTATTATTCGTTGATGTATGTTCTTTCGAAATGTTCATTTTGTTGATTTTTCTAGTCCAACTGAAAAGATTTATTATTATATGATGTCAGTATTGAACTAATAACAGCTATTAAAATCAAAAAATTTTCCCAGAAGAATAGTATAAAATTTGATTAAAAAACCGTATTTTATGTAAACCACATTTGTAAGATTTTGATAACATAGATATTTTAATGGAATTTATCTCAGTGCCGGGATTATGATCAGTCATATGGCAAATGTAATTAATTAAACATGCCATCTAAGGTTAACTGCGCATCGCATTTGATACTTTTTATACGATATTTATATATTACTAGCCATCCTTGGTGACTAGCTATTCGACAGGAATGCAGGTTTAATTTAATTTAAATTCAAAGTCTTACGCAAACTTGATACTCAGGAATCTCTTAATAAACTATTTTAAAGCATCTTACTAGGATTGACTTTAAAGCCGTGTTGTTTTAGTAGACTTTATATGTTATGTTCAATGCGTACACGAATCTTTCAAATTCAGTGATACTGAGGGAGGGGGATAGGAGATTTGGGAAAGTATTTACATTTAGGAGTTATTGATCTTCCGCTTGGAGTTGTAAGGTTATATTTAATGGCATGATACAAGATTTGCGGCTAAAGTTTGGCACAACTGTTAAATTGTGGTAAATGTTTTGATACATATTTTAAATTTTCTTATTACAATATAATAGTACAAAGAAAGAAGAAAGAGAAGAAGAAGAAAGAAAAAAATATCATTTATACGTTTATCCTAGTAATACTTCTTATTATTTCCATCACCCATTCATCCCTTCTTCATTACTTAGTCACTCTGTTGGGTCCAGGGTCAGGGTCAGGGATCAGATATTTGATTATTTAATAAATAGTGGCCTTCTTCTGCTTCTGTTACAATTTGAGTCGTAAACTAATATTTGTTATTTCAAAATAATAATGCTTTAACTTTACGCTAGGATTTATGATTTAATTTTTAAGGAAATTCCTTAATCGTGTTTAATTTAAATACTTTAAGATCTTTTGGTTCCTTATATATTTATATCATGTTCTGAACCTTTCTAAACTAATAAAGTCTATGATGTCACAAAGCCTTTAAAAACACAATCTAGGATATCTCTTTTCATCATTTCTTTTGTTAACTGTTCAACAACTGAAAAAAAATTATATTATTAAAAATTTGATGAAATAATGAGAATGGTTTGGATTTCATTGTTGTAATGAAAGTACAGTATACTCCCAAGCCTAATGTGGCGGAAGGGTGGGCCAGATAACAAAAAAGTTGGACAGGCCGGAGTTCTATGAACTCACATCTTTGTCTATTAATACCAGAAGACGAAGTTTTTATACCAAAACCCACTGTTATAATACGTATTTTCTCTATTGAAAAATACGTATTATAGAGAAAATATAACTTGATTGAGTTCTTATTGAGTTCTAACTTCATATTGAAGTTCTAAGTCCTCCATTTATCTCAATGTGAATGCATCCGCTGCCTGGTGAATCATAGATGCAATTGGCGGTAATGTGCCAAGTTGAAATGAAAAGTACACGCTCACTACCGGTAATTTATATATTTTTATATATTGCACTACAGAATTCAAGAATTTGTTAGAGAAAAAGTAAGTTAAAGGATATAAACTGTTCACATTTTTACCTAAATTCTGTAATGCAGAACCTAAATGCTGAAAACAAAAACATAAATAATAGGCCTGATTCTTAAGAAAATTGCTTCACATTGCTTTTATTTTTTATTCTAAAAATAGTACGGATATGAAAAGTTAATTCCAAGATAAGAGTAAAAACTTATAGTTTTTAGGTTTTGAAAAAGTGTTTAAGATAATTTATTAATAGACAGTTTGCATTCCTCATTTAATTACGATAAAAGAAAAGGCCGGTTAGTACGGAAGCCGGACAGTCGTGACCTGGATTCTTGGGAGTGTACTATATTGTATAAAATTATGTATATATATATCTATATATCTATATATATATATTTGAAAATGTTAAAATTTAGAAATAGATTGCTAGTTCAGGAGCCTAAAATTATAAAATTTATTCATATTATATACTATTTTCGGAACTTATAGAAATAAAACAGCAGAATTTTCCTTAATTTTTTTTAAAAATTATAATTTTAATTTAAAAAAATTGCAATAGAAAAAAATTGCTCTAATATTTGCATTTTTCTCGGCTAAAATTTATTTATACCAGATTTAGTAATTATAGGTCAAACAGTCTGGCCTGCAGAATGCCAACAATCTCGCACAACACCATTTCATGCCCCTGCAACTCTGACCCTCTGGTTATTTAAACAGTGTAATGAGCATGAAGTGGGGGAAACATGGAAAGACGCCCCTTTTCTATCCATCCCTGGGACTATTGTTCGAAGTCAGACATTTATTGATTGAAATAGGGTTAGGGATTTTAATATTGGATGAAACAAAGCCGAAAGCCTTCAGATTTGAAAATGGATTTGAATTATTAAGCGAAATACCATGTAGGAACTGAAAACTTGTACCAGTTTACAGAAACTGACTTATAGTTTGTTGGTGATTAAACTGACACCGAATTTGTTACATTTTCTCTTATTTATTACCACATACTTTTGTCGGTCATAAAATTTATTACACCAGACTGATGCACAGTATCACGAAAGAAAACAATTCGACAAAATGTGTCCCCGATATACAGCAATCCCTACAAAAAAAAAATTGTCCCAAAAAACTTCTTAACACGCCAATCGCTTATCTCTTTATCGCTCTGTCTTCCATTTTATTTTCCGCACAGACAGTGTTAGCACTAACCTGGGTTGATGCAGCGGAAAGCAGTCGACGCGAAAGGGTATCATGCTACAGACGGGAGGGCAGAGCGGCCGACCCTGGGGCACTAATGGAACGTTTTCGAGTGCGAGGAGAGAAATCTGTGGTCGTGTCTGCTTGAACTTTCCTAACTCTAACCGACACTGACAGATGGGGGCACCCGGATTATTATCTTGCGTCGGCGCATCATAATCAGCGGTGTTGAGGAATTTTCGAACGCTGTCATTTAGAACCTAAGGCGTTCGTTCGAACTCAGCTCAACCCCCCCCCCCACTCCACCATGGTATGCCTCGTAATCTTACTAAACGGACGGACATGACTTGGAGTATAAACTAAAAAACTAAAATGATGGAATATCGGTTTCAACAGGCTGTCATACTTTTCGGATTATATATATATATATAAATCTTGATATTTATCTACGACATCGTATTGAAAAAAATATGCATCAAGGTTGTTGTAACGTTATTTACAGAAATGATGTTTAATGAAACGCTAAATGAAAAGCAGATCGAGGAAATTAAATTGAACAAAGGAAAACATTCGTAATAATCGGCGCATTTCTTTTTCAAAGTTGATTTCGTGTAATCGAATTAATTTAAATACTTACATCCTATTCGATGGTTATATCGCCTATCAAGAATACTCATCAAGAGGGTTATTAATATGATAATGGTTATAAGAATGCCTACATCTGTAAATTGCATATATTTATAAACTATTTAAATATTCTACAGGCAGGCCCATTAGGTTAAGAACTGCCAAATTAAGCAGGTGTTTACATTTTAGATCATTCTTACTAATTATGAAAGAGCCTGCATCCTGGTATAGGGGCAGGCTCTTCCCTGTGAACTGGACGCCCTGGGTTCGAGTCCGGTTCGGACATGGTTGTTCTTTTGTGCTCTATCTATGAAGTGTGTGAATGTCCCCCCCCCTCTTTAAAAAGAGGCTGTGCAAGCGAATGTGATGCATGAAATAGCAATAGCTAAGTCGTACTCTTGGTCGTAGTTGGTGCTGCTAAAAGAACCAGAGTCACTCACTCGGCTTAAATCGCAGACGGATAGCTGCCATTGGGCTTGTAAAGTGCTATAAATCCCAACACAACAGCAATTAAGAAAAGGTTTTTTAAATTTTAATATTATTATTTAATGAAAATCCAATCCAACTTTTTAATGTTTCTCTTAAAAAAAATGTTTTTAAAAATTTTCCTCCCAGAACTTCAGAGCATATTATCGCAAAATGAGAAATTAACCTTTTTCCCTTTTAAAATTTGTGAAGTAAGCTCAACAAAAGAAAATATTGCTCCTATCATCATTTCCCTTTTCAATTTTATTAGAAAATAATTTGGTTTGGTTTAAGAGTTCTAAATAAAAACTACATTTTCTAAACAAAATTTAAGGCACATTTTATAACTATATGTTTATTGTTTATTATGTCTTTACATTTATACATTGCAGTTTAGTTAATGCATTTTTTATCAACACGAAAAATGTTTAGATTAGTTATATTAACTTATCGTTTCAAAGCAACACTACGGCTATTTTGGGGTGGAGCATAATTTTGAACCTTGGTCAGAGGTCGAGGACGACACCTGAGCTGACAAATTTCCACACTACACCAGCAGCAAGCCGTTTGGCCCCGAAGGATTTGCACGAATATATTTTTGCAACTTATAATATATTATGTATAAAGTAATTTTGCAAATAATAATAGACTGAGCTTGCAACCCCCTCTCCAAACTTCTACACCACACCAGCAGGACGACGTTTGTTTCCGACAGATTTACAAGAATAAAATTTTGCAAATAATCATATGATGTTTAAAGCAATCCGTTTTAAAAGAAAATTTATTTCTAAATAAATATTACATTTAAAAACCAATGAAATTTATATAAAATATATTATACACCGTCACGAAATATCAAAAAGCAAACTATGAAGAAATTGCAGAGTGTAAATAATAAATCTACACACTTAAAAAAATATTTTATGGAAGAGTTTCAGTAAAAACATTTTATTTTAAGAAGAATACTATTTGAAAATATAAAAGCGATGAATTTTCTAAGTTTTTTTCAAGCCACTAGCAACGAAAATACATTTTATGTAACTCCAGAATCACTAGACAGAATAATTGTGTGAAGAATGTGGCTTTCCTTTTTTTAAAAAATTTCTTTCCTAATGTACTTTAATGCCCAGAAAATATTTCAGGAACAAACAATAATATTTACAGGAAGCTGCTATTTTCTCCCAAATACACGAGCATTGCTACTAAGTGAAAATAGTAGACAAATAAAAAGTAACAGCGCAGTTTCAGAAAAAATTGTAAATTTCTGAAGTTAAGCTCCAAGCGGAGGCAGACTAAAAAGTTTAGATACAGGGAAAGTATTCATGAAATTTGTTATTTTACAGTTTTTGAGAGAAATGTGGAACAAAAACACTTTCGAAACTATTTCCAAGAAATAAAAACATCGAAAATATAAAGGCTGAAAATAACTCATCGGGAAAAAAAATTGCGAGGAGAAGAAATTCCTCAACCATGCTCGCACGATTGCTTTTAAAAATACCGTCTTAGATTTTTTTTTTTTTTTCGGCTTTATTCGAGACATAGTCTGAGAAAACAATTTACATATCACAGGCAAAGAACATTCAAGATAAAGTTAAAAAAAATGTTCAGAATGTAAAGGTGAAAAGCTGAGCTTATTCCATGCAGTTTAGATATTTTATAACGCATAAAATGCAGGTCTCGATACCCATTCAAAGGAAGATTAGATTTCATATATATATACGTAAAGAAATAACATTTCAGTTTTGATATATATTAGTTACGTTTATGTGTTACTATTTCAACTTCAGATTTAAAACGAAATTCAGTGTGATATATATTGTAATAAGGCGTGATTATGTATATATTTTTCGAATAATTTAGAAAAATATTCTATTTTTAATGCTAAAAATTTGAGAGCTTAACTCCGGTCATATTAGATATTGTTGCACAAAATGAATTGTTTTCTAAAAAGCTTTATTTTAAAATAAGTCGAAAAGCTTCATTTTGTTGTGCTATATTTTATGGGTAGCAAATCCGTGTAATAAGTAATCGATAAAAATATAGAGATATTTCATAAAATATTAGATTACTTAAAAGCATATAAAAGAATGATTATGAATATAATTTTCGAAATAATTTAGAAAATATTTTATTTTTAATGCTAACTATTTGAATATTTAACCCTCTTGTGTCAGATAATTCGTTATTCTCATCTATACGTGTCAGGTAATCAGTCATTGTAGTACAACACAAAATTATTTCCATCAATCGAAAAACTTTGTTTTGTTGCGCTATATTTTATGAGTAGAAAATTCAAATAATAAATAAATGAAAAAATGTAGCGAAAATTGATTAAATATTATATTAGTTAAGAGCATATAATGCATAACTATGAATATAATTTTTGGAATAATTTAGAAAAATATTCTATTTTTAATGCTTACCTCCCGTCTTGTCAGATAGACTGTCATTATTATACAACGCATTTTTTCCCCCTGCAGACGATATTTATTTTGTTTTTCTATATTTTATGTGCATCAAATTCATAAGATAAAATTACAGCGATAATTGATAAAATATCAGATTAGGTAAAACTAAGAATAAACGATATTTTTTGTAATGGAGTAAAAAAAAAAAAAAAATGTTGCCAAGCAAAGAAACAAAGATAGAATTCGCTTTTCTACAGATAATTCCAGGTATTAA